>CM038141.1:460712214-461190946 GCA_021437245.1 Aegilops speltoides
AGTATGTTGTTATGCGGTTTGACCGATAAAGATCTTCGAGAATATGTAGGAACCAATATGGGCATCCAGGTCCCGCTATTGGTTATTGACCGAGAATGGTTCTAGGTCATGTCTACATAGTTCTCGAACCCGTAGGGTCCGCACGCTTAACGCTTCGATGACAGTTTTATTATGAGTTTATAAGTTTTGATGTACGAAGTTTGTTCGAGTCCCGGATGTGATCACGGACATGACGAGGAGTCTCAAATGGTCGAGACATAAAGATTGATATATTGACGACTATATTCGACACCGGAAAGGTTCCGGTGATTTCGAGAATACTGGAGTGCCGGGGTTACGGAACCCCCGGAGAGTATTGGGCCTATGGGCCTTAGGGGAAAGGAGAGGCGGCCAGCATGGGCGCGCGCCTCCCCCTCCTGGTCCGAATTGACTAGGAGGGGGCGGCTCCCCCTTCCTTCCCCCTCTCCTCCTTCCTTCCCTCCTAGTGGGAGTAGGAAAGGAGGAGTCCTACTCCCACTAGGAGGAGGACTCCTCCTCCCTTGGCGCGCCTAAGGGGCCGGCCGGCCTCCCCCCTCCCTCCTTTATATACGGGGGCAGGGGGCACCCCATAGACACACAAGTTGATCCACGGATCGTTCCTTAGCCGTGTGCGGTGCCCCCTTCCACCATATTCCACCTCGGTCATATCCTCGCGAAGCTTAAGCGAAGCCCTGCGCCGGTAGAACATCAACATCGTCACCACACCGTCGTGCTGACGGAACTCATCTCCGGAGCTCGGCTGGATCGGAGGCCGGAGATCGTCATCGAGCTGAACGTGTGCTGAACTCGGAGGCCCCGTACGTTCGGTGCTTGGATCGGTCGGATCGTGAAGACGTACGACTACATCAACCGCGTTGTCATAACGCTTTCGCTTACGGTTTACGAGGGTACGTGGACAAACACTCTCCCCTCTCGTTGCTATGCCATCACCATGATCTTGCGTGTGCGTAGGAAATTTTTTGAAATTACTACGTTACCCAACAGTGGCATCCGAGCCTAGGTTTTATGCGTTGATGTTATATGCACGAGTAGAACACAAGTGAGTTGTGGACGATATAAGTCATACCGCCTACCAAAGATGTCATACTTTGGTTCAGCGGTATTGTGAGATGAAGCGCCCGGACCGACATTACGCCAGACGCTTACGCGAGACTGGTTTCACTGCTACGAGCACTCGTGCTTAAAGGTGGTTGGCGGGTGTATGTCTCTCTCACTTTAGTTGAACTGAGTGTGGCTACGCCGGTCCTTGTGAAGGTTAAAACGAGTCTATTTGACAAACTATCGCTGTGGTTTTGATGCATAGGTAAGAACGGTTCTTGCTAAGCCCGTAGCAGCCACGTAAAATTTGCAACAACAAAGTAGAGGACGCCTAACTTGTTTTTGCAGGCATGTTGTGATGTGATATGGTCAAGACGTGATGCTATATTTTATTGTATGAGATGATCATGTTTTGTAACCGGTTATCGGCAATCGGCAGAGCCATATGGTTGTCGCTTATTGTATGAAATACAAACGCTCTGTAATTGCTTTACTTTATCACTAAGCGGTAGCGATAGTCGAGAAGCAATAGATGGCGAACGACAACAATGCTACGATGGAGATCAAGGTGTCGCTACCGGTGACGATGGTGATCACGACGGTGCTTCGGAGATGGAGATCACAAGCACAAGATGATGATGGCCATATCATATCACTTATATTGATTGCATGTGATGTTTATCCTTTATGCATCTTATCTTGCTTTGATTCGACAAGAGCATTTTAAGATGATCTCTCACTAAAATTATCAAGTAGTGTTCTCCCGAGTATGCACCGCTGCCAAAGTTCGTCGTGCCGAGACACCACGTGATGATCGGTGTGATAAGCTCACGTCCATCTACAACGGTGCAAGCTAGTTTTGCACACGCAAAATACTCAGTTAAACTTGACGAGCCTAGCATATGCAGATATGGCCTCGGAACACGGAGACCGAAAGGTCGAGCGTGAATCATATAGTAGATATGATCAACATAATGATGTTCACCATTGAAAACTACTCCATCTCACGTGATGATCGGTTATGGTTTAGTTGATTTGGATCACGTGATCACTTAGATAACTAGAGGGATGTCTTTCTAAGTGGGAGTTCTTAAGTAATATGATTAATTGAACTTAAATTTATCATGAACTTAGTCCTGGTAGTATTTTGCAAATTATGTTGTAGATCAATAGCTTGCGTTGTTGCTTTCATATGTTTATTTTGATATGTTCCTAGAGAAAATTGTGTTGAAAGATGTTAGTAGCAATGATGCGGATTGTATCCGTGATCTGAGGTTTATCCTCATTGCTGCGCAGAAGAATTATGTCCTTAATGTACCGCTAGGTGATAAACCTATTGCAGGAGCAGATGCAGACGTTATGAACGTTTGGCTAGCTCAATATGATGACTACTTGATAGTTCAGTGCACCATGCTTAACGGCTTAGAATCGGGACTTCAAAGACGTTTTGAACGTCATGGACCATATGAGATGTTCCAGGAATTGAAGTTAATATTTCAAGCAAATACCCGAGTTGAGAGAAATGAAGTCTCCAACAAGTTCTATAGCTAAAGGATGGAGGAGAATCGCTCAACTAGTGAGCAAGTGCTCAGATTGTCTGGGTACTACAATCGCTTGAATCAAGTGGGAGTTAATCTTCCAGATAAGATAGTGATTGACAGAATTCTCTAGTCACCACCACCAAGTTAGTAGAACTTCGTGATGAACTATAATATGCAAGGGATAACGTAAACGATTCCCAAGTTCTTTGTGATGCTAAAATCGACGAAGGTAGAAATCAAGAAAAACATCAAGTGTTGATGGTAGACAAGACCACTAGTTTCAAGAAAAAGGGCAAAGGGAAGAAGGGGAACTTCAAGAAGAACGGCAAGCGAGTTGCTGCTCAAGTGAAGAAGCCCAAGTCTGGTCCTAAGCCTGAGACTAAGTGCTTCTACTACAAAGGGATTGGTCACTGGAAGCGGAACTACCCCAAGTGATTGGTGGATAAGAAGGATGGCAAAGTGAACATAAGTATATTTGATATACATGTTATTGATGTGTACTTTACTAGTGTTTATAGCAACCCCTCAGTATTTGGTACTAGTTTAGTTGCTAAGATTAGTAACTCGAAACGGGAGTTGCAGAATAAACAGAGACTAGTTAAGGGTGAAGTGACGATGTGTGTTCGAAGTGGTTCCAAGATTGATATGATCATCATCGCGCACTCCCTATACTTTCGGGATTAGTGTTGAACCTAAATAAATGTTATTTGGTGTTTGTGTTGAGCATGAATATGATTTGATCGTGTTTATTGCAATACGGTTATTCATTTAAGTAAGAGAATAAACTGTTGTTCTATTTACATGAATAAAACCTTATATGGTTACACACCCAATGAAAATGGTTCATTGGATCTCGATCGTAGTGATACACATATTCATAATATTGAAACCAAAAGATGCAAAGTTAATAATGATAGTGCAACTTATTTCTGGCACTGCCGTTTAGGTCATATCGGTGTAAAACGCATGAAGAAACTCCATACTGATGGACTTCTGGAATCACTTGATTATGAATCTCTTGGTACTTGCGAACCGTGCCTCATGGGCAAGATGACTAAAACACCGTTCTCCGGAACGATGGAGAGAGCAACAGATTTGTTGGAAATCATACATACAGATGTATGTGGTCCAATGAATGTTGAGGCTCGTGGCGGATATCGTTATTTTCTCACCTTCACAGATGATTTGAGCAGATATGGGTATATCTACTTAATGAAGCACAAGTCTGAAACATTTGAAAAGTTCAAAGAATTTCAGAGTGAAGTGGAAAAATCATCGTAACAAGAAAATAAAGTTTCTGCAATCTGATCGTGGAGACAAATATTTGAGTTACGAGTTTGGTCTTCAATTAAAACAATGTGGAATAGTTTCACAGCTCACGCCACCTGGAACACCACAACGTTATGGTGTGTCCGAACATCGTAACCGCACTTTATTGGATATGGTGCGATCTATGATGTCTCTTATCG
This sequence comes from Aegilops speltoides, assembly GCA_021437245.1. NCBI lineage: Eukaryota > Viridiplantae > Streptophyta > Magnoliopsida > Poales > Poaceae > Aegilops > Aegilops speltoides. The sequence continues at coordinate 460,716,302 of CM038141.1, forward strand.
GTTTTACCACTATCGTTTTGGGGTTGTGCATTAGAGACAGCTGCATTCACGTTTAAAAAGGGCACCATCTAAATCCGTTGAGACGACACCGTATGGACTATGGTTTAGCAGTAAACCTAAGCTGTCGTTTCTTAAAGTTTGGAGTTGCGATGCTTATATGAAAAAGGTTTTCAACCTGATAAGCTCGAACCCAAATCGGAGAAGTGCGTCTTCATAGAATACCCAAAGGAAACTGTTGGGTACACCTTCTATCACAAATCCAAAGGCAAGACATTCGTTGCTGAGAATGGATACTTTCTAGAGAAGAAGTTTCTCTCGAAAGAAGTGAGTGGGAGGAAAGTTGAAACTTGATAAGGTAATTGTACCTTCTCCCTCATTGGAAAGTAGTTCATCACAGAAATTTGTTCCTGTGACTACTACACCAATTAGTGAGGAAGCTAATGATGATGATCATGTAACTTCAGATCAAGTTACTACCGAATCTCGTAGGTAAACTAGAGTGAGATCCGCACCAGAGTGGTACGGTAATCCTTTTCTGGAAGTCATGTTACTAGACCATGATGAACTTGTGAACTATGAGGAAGCGATGATGAGCCCAGATTCCGCGAAATGGTTTGAGGCCATGAAATCTGAGATATGATCCATGTATGAAAACAAAGTATGGACTTTGATGGATTTGCCCGATGATCGGCAAGCATAGAAAATAAATGGATCTTCAAGAGGAAGACGGACGCTGATAGTAGTGTTACTATCTACAAAGCTAGAATTGTCGAAAAAGGTTTTTCGACAAGTTCAAGGTGTTGACTACGATGAGAGTTTCTCACTCGTATCTATGCTTAAGTCTGTCCGAATCATGTTAGCAATTGCCGCATTTTACGAAATCTGGCAAATGGATAACAAAACTACAATCCTTAATGGATTTCTTAAAGAACAGTTGTATATGATGCAACCAGAAGGTTTTGTCAATCCTAAAGATGTTAACAAAGTGTGCAAACTCCAGCGATCCATCTGTGGACTGGTGCAAGCATCTCGGAGTTGGAATATACGCTTTGATGAGTTGATCAAAGCATATGGTTTTATACAGACTTTTGAAGAAGCCTGTATTTACAATAAAGTGAGTGGGAGCACTACAGCATTTCTGATAAGTATATGTGAATGACATATTGTTGATCGGAAATAATGTATAATTATTCTGCAAAGCATAAAGGAGTGTTTGAAAGGAGTTTTTCAAAGAAAGACCTCGGCGAAGCTATTTACACATTGAGCATCAAGATCTATATAGATAGATCAAGACACTTGATAAGATTTTTCAATGAGTACATACCTTGATAAATTTTTTGAAATAGTTCAAAATGGAACAGTCAAAGAAGGGGTTCTTGCCTGTGTTGCAAGGTGTGAAGTTGAGTAAGACTCAAGACCCGACCATGGCAGAAAATAGAAAGAGAATGAAAAGTCATTCCCTATGCCTCAGTCATAGGTTCTATAAAGTACGCTATGCTATGTACCAGACCTATTGTATACCTTGCTCTTTATTTGGCAAGGAGTACAATAGTGATCTAGGAGTAGATCATCGACATTGGTCAAGAATATCCTTAGTAAGGACTAAGGAAATATTTCTCGATAATGGAAGTGATAAAGAGCTCGTCGTAAAAGGTTACAGTGATGCAAGCTTTTACACCAATCCGGATGACTCTAAGTCTCAATCTGGATACATATTGAAAGTGGGAGCAATTAGCTAGAGTAGCTCCGTGCAGAGCATTGTGGACATAGAATATTTGCAAAATACATACGGCTCTGAATATGACAGACCCGTTAACTAAGCTTCTCTCACGAGCAAAACATGATCACACCTTAGTACTCTTTGGGTATTAATCACATAGCAATGTGAACTAGATTATTGACTCTAGTAAACCCTTTGGGTGTTGGTCACATGACGATGTGAACTATGGGTGTTAATCATATACAGATATGAATATTGATGTTAAATCACATGGCGATGTGAACTAGATTATTGACTCTAGTGCAAGTGGGAGACTGAAGGAAATATGCCCTAGAGGCAATAATAAAGTTATTATTTATTACCTTATATCATGATAAATGTTTATTATTCATGCTAGAATTGTATTAACCGGAAACATGATACATGTGTGAATACATAGACAAAACTATAGTCACTAGTATGCCTCTACTTGACTAGCTCATTAATCAAAGATGGTTATGTTTCCTAACCATAGACATGTGTTGTCATTTGATTAGTGGGATCACATCATTAGAAGAATGATGTGATTGACATGACCCATTTTGTTAGCCTAGCACTTGATCGCTTAGTATTCGCTATTGCTTTCTTCATGACTTATACAAAGTTCCTGCAACTATGAGATTGTGCAACTCCTGTTTACGGAAGAACACTTTGTGTGCTACCAAACGTCACAACGAATCGGGTGATTATAAAGGTGCTCTCAGGTGTTTCGAAGGTACATGTTGGGTTGGCATAATTCGAGATTAGGATTTGTCACTCCGATTGTCGGAGAGGTATCTCTGGCCCTCTCGGTAATACTCATCACCTAAGCCTTGCAAGCATGTAACTAATGAGTTAGTTATGAGATGACGATTACGGAACGAGTAAAGAGACTTTCCGAACGAGATTGAACTAGGTATTGATACCGACGATCAAATCTCGGCAAGTAACATACCGATGACAAAGGGAACAAAGTATGTTGTTATGCGGTTTGACCGATAAAGATCTTCGAGAATATGTAGGAACCAATATGGGCATCCAGGTCCCGCTATTGGTTATTGACCGAGAATGGTTCTAGGTCATGTCTACATAGTTCTCGAACCCGTAGGGTCCGCACGCTTAACGCTTCGGCGACAGCTTTATTATGAGTTTATAAGTTTTGATGTACCGAAGTTTGTTCGGAGTCCCGGATGTGATCACGGACATAACGAGGAGTCTCGAAATGGTCGAGACATAAAGATTGATATATTGGACGACTATATTCGGACACCGGAAAGGTTCCGGGTGATTTCGGAGAAAACCAGAGTGCCGGGGAGGTTACCGGAACCCCCCGGGAGAGTATTGGGCCTATGGGCCTTAGGGGAAAGGAGAGAGGGGCGGCCATTATGGGCTGCGCGCCCCCTCCCCCCTCTGGTCCTAATTGGACTAGGAGGGGGGCGGCTCCCCCCCATTTCCTTCCCCCTCTCCTCCTTCCTTCCCCCTCCTAGTGGGAGTAGGAAAGGAGGAGTCCTACTCCCACTAGGAGGAGGACTCCTCCTCCCTTGGCGCGCCCAAGGGGCCGGCCGGCCTCCCCCCTCCCTCGTTTATATAAGGGGGCAGGGGGCACCCCATAGACACACAAGTTGATCTACGGATCGTTCCTTAGCCGTGTGCGGTGCCCCCTTCCACCATATTCCACCTCGGTCATATCGTCGCGAAGCTTAGGCAAAGCCCTGCGCCGGTAGAACATCAACATCGTCACCACACCGTCATGCTGACAGAACTCATCTCCGGAGCTCGGCTGGATCGGAGGCCGGAGATCGTCATCGAGCTGAACGTGTGCTGAACTCGGAGGCCCCGTACGTGTGTGCTAGAATTGTATTAACCGGAAACATAATACATGTGTGAATACATAGACAAACTTAATGTCACTAGTATGCCTCTACCTGACTAGCTCATTAATCAATGATGGTTATGTTTCCTAACCATAGACATGTGTTGTCATTTGATTAACGGGATCACATCATTAGGAGAATGATGTGATTGACATGACCCATTCCATTAGCTTAGCACTTGATCATTTAGTATGTTGCTATTGCTTTCTTCATGACTTATACATGTTCCTACAACTATGAGATTATGCAACTCCCGTTTACCGGAGGAACACTTTGTGTGCTACCAAATGTCACAACATAACTGGGTGATTATAAAGGAGCTCTACAGGTGTCTCCAAAGGTACATGTTGGGTTGGCGTATTTCGATATTAGGATTTGTCACTCCGATTGTCGGAGAGGTATCTCTGGGCCCTCTCGGTAATGCACATCACTATAAGCCTTGCAAGCAATGTAGCTAATGAGTTAGTTATGAAATGATGCATTACCTAACGAGTAAAGAGACTTGCCGGTAACGAGATTGAACTAGGTATTGAGATACCGATGATCGAATCTCAGGCAAGTAACATACCGATGACAAAGGGAACAACGTATGTTGTTATGCGGTTTGACCGATAAAGATCTTCGTAGAATATGTAGGAGCCAATATGAGCATCCAGGTTCCGCTATTGGTTATTGACCGGAAACAGTTCTAGGTCATGTCTACATAGTTCTCGAACCCGTAGGGTCCACACGCTTAACGTTTCGTTGACGATATAGTATTATATGAGTTATGTATGTTGGCAACCGAGTGTTGTTTGGAGTCCCGGATGAGATCATGGACATGACGAGGAACTCTGGAATGGTCCGGAGATAACGTTTGATATATGGGATAATAGTGTTTGATCTTCGGAAGGGTTCCGGAATTCACCGGAAGGGGTTCCAGATGTTTCCCGAAATGTTTGGGTACGAGAACACGTTATTTGGGCCAAGGGGGAAAGCCCACAAGGTTTTTGGAAAGCGCAAAAGGAAGTTTTGCGGAGTCCAGGGGCCAGACGCTAGGGTCCCTGGCGTCTGGGTCCAAACGACGGGAACCCTGGCGTCTGGCCCTGGAGTCCGAGAAGGACTCTTGCCTTTCGGGTGAAACCGACTTTGTGGGGGCTTTTACTCCAAGTTTTGACCCCAAGGCTCAACATATAAATAGAGGGGCAACGTCCCCTCTAGTTTATCCTCCATCATAGTTTCCGTAGTGCTTAGGCGAAGCCCTGCAGAGATTGTTCTTCACCAACACCGTCACCACGCCGTCATGCTGCCGGAACTCATCTACTACTTCGCCCGTCTTGCTGGATCAAGAAGGCGAGGACGTCATCGAGCTGAACGGTGCGTAACTCGGAGGTGCCATGCGTTCGGTACTTGGATCGGTCGGATCGTTAAGACGCACGACTACATCAACCGCGCTGATAAACGCTCGCTTAGCGATCTTCAAGGGTATGAAGATACACTCCCCTCTCGCTGCTATGCATCACCATGATCTTGCGTAGCGAGGAAATTTTTGAAATTACTACGCTCCCCAACAAAGGGCATCCGAGCCTAGGTTTTATGCGTTGATGTTATATGCACGAGTAGAACACAAGTGAGTTGTGGGCGATATAAGTCATACCGCTTACCAAAGATGTCATACTTTGGTTCAGCGGTATTGTTGGATGAAGCGGCCCGGACCGACATTACGCGTACGCTTACGCGAGACTGGTTTTATCGCCGTGCTTCGCACACAGGTGACTAGCGGTTGTCTGTTTCTCCAACTTTAGTTGAACCGAGTGTGGCTACGCCCGGTCCTTGTGAAGGTTAAAACAACACTAACTTAACGAACTGTCGTTGTGGTATTGATGCGTAGGTAAGAACGGTTCTTGCTCAGCCCGTAGCAGCCACGTAAAATTTGCAACAACAAATTAAGTAGAGGACGTCTAACTTGTTTTTGCAGGGCATGTTGTGATGTGATATGGTCAAGACGTGATGCTATATTTTATTGTATGAGATGATCATGTTTTGTAACCGAAGTTATCGGCAACTGGCAGGAGCCATATGGTTGTCGCTTATTGTATGAAATGCAACGCTCTGTAATTGCTTTACTTTATCACTACGCTGTAGCGATAGTCGAGAAGCAATAGATGGCGAACGACAATGATGCTACGATGGAGATCAAGGTGTCGACCGGTGACAATGGTGATCACGACGATGCTTCGAGATGGAGATCACAAGCACAAGATGATGATGGCCATATCATATCACTTATATTGATTGCATGTGATGTTTATCCTTTATGCATCTTATCTTGCTTTGATCGACGGTAGCATTTTAAGATGATCTCTCACTAAATTATCAAGAAGTGTTCTCCCGAGTATGCACCGCTATGCGAAAGTTCTTTGTGCTGAGGCACCACGTGATGATCGGGTGTGATAGGCTCTACGTTCAAATACAACGGGTGCAAAACAGTTGCACACGCAGAATACTTAGGTTAAACTTGACGAGCCTAGCATATACAGATATGGCCTCGAACACGGAGACCGAAGGTCGAACGTGAATCATATAGTAGATATGATCAATATAGTGATGTTCACCATTGAAACTACTCCATCTCACGTGATGATCGGACATGGTTTAGTTGATTTGGATCACGAATCACTTAGATGACTAGAGAGATGTCTGTCTAAGTGGGAGTTCTTAAGTAATATGATTAATTGAAGTTAAATTTATCATGAACTTAGTACCTGATAGTATTTTGCTTGTCTATGTTTGTTGTAGATAGATGGCTTGCGATGTTGTTCCATTGAATTTTAATGCGTTCCTTGAGAAAGCTAAGTTGAAAGATGATGGTAGCAATTACACGGACTGGGTCCATAACCTGAGGATTATCCTCATTGCTGCACAGAAGAATTACGTCCTGGAAGTACCGCTGGGTGCCAGGCCTGATGCAGATGCAACTGACGATGTTAGGAATGTCTAGCAGAGAAAAGCTGATGACTACTCGATAGTTCAGCGTGCCATGCTTTACGGTTTAGAACTGGGTCTTCAACGACGTTTTGAATGTCATGGAGCATATGAGATGTTCCAGGAATTGAAGTTAATATTTCAAGCAAATGCCCGGATTGAGAGATATGAAGTCTCCAATAAGCTCTATAGCTGTAAGATGGAGGAGAATAGTTCTGTCAGTGAACACATACTCAAAATGTCTAGGTATAATAATCACTTGATTCAACCGGGAGTTAATCTTCCCGATGATAGTGTCATTGATGAATTCTTCAATCATCGCCACCAAGCTACAAGAGCTTTGTGATGAACTATAATATGCAAGGGATGGACAAGACTATTCCCGAGCTCTTCGCAATGCTAAAAGCTGGAGGTAGAAATCAAGAAGGAGCATCAAGTGTTGATGGTCAATAAGACCACCAATTTCAAGAAAAGGGCAAAGGGAAGAAGAAGGAACTTCAAAAGAACAGCAAACAAGTTGCTTCTCAAGAGAAGAAACCCAAGTCTGGACCTAAGCCCGAGATCGAGTGCTTCTACCGCAAGCGATCGACATCGAAGCGGAACTGCCCCAAGTATTTGGCGGATAAGAAGGATGGCAAAGTGAACAAAGGTATATGTGATATACATGTTATTGATGTGTACCTTACTAATGCTCGCAGAGCACTGGTATTTGATCTCGTTTCTGCTAATATTTTCAACTCAAACAGGACTACGGATTAAGCAAAGATTGGCTAAGGACGAGGTGACGATGCGCTGTGGGAAATGGTTCCAAAGTCGATGTGATCGCGGTCGGCACGCTACCTCTACATCTACCATCGGGATTAGTTTTAGACCTAAATAATTGTTATTTGGTGCAGCGCTGAGCATGAACATTATATCTGGATCTTGTTTGATGCGAGACGGTTATTCATTTAAATCAGAGAATAATGGTTGTTCTATTTATATGAGTAATATATTTTATGGTCATGCACCCTTGAAGAGTGGTCTATTTTTATTAAATCTCGATAGTAGTGATACACATATTCATAATGTTGAAGCCAAAAGATGCAGAGTTGATAATGATAGTGCAACTTATTTGTGGCACTGCCGTTTAGGTCATATCGGTGTAAAGCGCATGAAGAAACTCCATACTGATGGAGTTTTGGAATCACTTTATTATGAATCACTTGGTACTTGCGAACCATGCCTCATGGGCAAGATGACTAAAACGCCGTTCTCCGGAACTATGGAGCGAGAAACTGATTTGCTGGAAATCATACATACTAATGTATGTGGTCCAATGAATATTGAGGCTCGCGGCGGGTATCGTTATTTTCTCACCTTCACAGATGATTTGAGCAGATATGGGTATATCTACTTGATGAAACACAAGTCTGAAACATTTGAAAAGTTCAAAGAATTTCAGAGTGAAGTGGAAAATCATCGTAACAAGAAAATAAAATTTCTACGATCTGATCGTGGAGGAGAATATTTGAGTTACGAGTTTGGTTTACATTTGAAACAATGCGGAATAGTTTCACAACTCACGCCACCCGGAACACCACAACGAAATGGTGTGTCCGAATGTCGTAATCGTACTTTACTGGATATGGTGCGATCTATGATGTCTCTTACTGATTTACCGCTATCGTTTTGGGGCTATGCTTTAGAGACGGCCGCATTCACGTTAAATAGGACACCATCAAAATCCGTTGAGACGACGCCTTATGAACTGTGGTTTGGCAAGAAACCAAAGTTGTCGTTTCTTAAAGTTTGGGGCTGCGATGCTTATGTGAAGAACCTTCAACCAGATAAGCTTGAATCCAAATCGGAGAAATGTGCCTTCATAGGATACCCCAAAAGAGACTATTGGGTACACCTTCTATCACAGATCCGAGGGCAAGATTTTCGTTGCTAAATTCGGATCCTTTCTAGAGAAGGAGTTTCTCTCGAAAGAAGTGAGTGGGAGAAAAGTAGAACTTGATGAGGTAACTGTACCTGCTCCCTTATTGGAAAGTAGTTCATCACAAGAACCGGTTCCTCTGACGAGTACACCAATTAGTGAGGAAGCTAATGATATTGATCATGAAACTTCAGATCAAGTTTCTACTGAACCTCGTAGGTCTACCAGAGTAAGATCCGCACCAGAGTGGTACGGTAATCCTACTTTGGAAGTCATGTTACTTGACCATGGCGAACCTACGAACTATGAGGAAGCAATGATGAGCCCATATTCCGCAAAATGGCTTGAAGCCATGAAATCTGAGATAGGATCCATGTATGAGAACAAAGTATGGACTTTGGTTGACTTGCCCGATGATCGGCAAGCCATTGAAAATAAATGGATCTTCAAGAAGAAGACTGACGTTGATGGTAATGTAATTGTCTACAAAGCTTGACTTGTTGCAAAAGGTTTTCGACAAGTTCAAGGGGTTGACTACGATGAGACTTTCTCACCCGTAGCGATGCTTAAGTCTGTCCGAAACATGTTAGCAATTTCCGCATTTATGATTATGAAATTTGGCAAATGGATGTCAAAACTGCATTCCTGAATGGATTTCTGGAAGAAGAGTTGTATATGATACAACTGGAAGGTTTTGTCGATCCAAAAGGTGCTAACCAAGTGTGCAAGCTCCAGCGATCCATTTATGGACTGGTGCAAGCATCTCGGAGTTGGAATAAACGCTTTGATAGTGTGATCAAAGATATGGTTTTATATGAGACTTTTGGAGAAGCTTGTATTTACAAGAAAGTGAGTGGGAGCTCAGAGCATTTCGATATTATATGTAGATGACATATTGTTAATTGGAAATGATATAGTATTTCTGGATAGCATAAATGGATACTTGAATAAAAGTTTTTCAATGGAAGACCTCGGTGAAGCTGCTTACATATTGGGAATCAAGATCTATAGAGATAGATCAAGACGCTTAATTGACTTTCACAAAGCACATACGCTGATAAAGTTTCAAAAGTTCAAATGGATCGTGCAAAGAAAGGGTTCTTGCCTCAGACATAAGGTGTGAAGTTGAGTCGACTCAATGCCCGACCACCGCAGAAGATAGAGAGAAAATGAAAGATGTTCCCTATGCTTCAGCCATAGGCTCTATCATGTATGCAATGTTGTGTACCAGACCTGACGTATGCTTAGCAATAAGCTTGGCAGGTAGGTACCAAAGTAATCCAGTAGTGGATCACTGGACAGCGGTCAAAAACATCCTAAAATATCTGAAAAGGACTAAGGATATGTTTCTCGTTTATGGAGGTGACAAAGATCTAGTCGTAAATGGTTACGTCGATGCAAGCTTTGACACTGATCTGGACGATTCTAAATCGCAAACCGGATACGTGTTTTTATTAAATGGTGGAGCTGTAAGTTGGTGCAGTTCTAAACAAAGCGTCGTAGCGGGATCTACATGCGAAGCGGAGTACATAGCTGCTTCGGAAGCAGCAAATGAAGGAGTCTGGAAGAAGGAGTTCATTACCGATCTAGGTGTCACACCTAGTGCATCGGGACCAATGAAGATCTTCTGTGACAATACTGGTGCAATTGCCTTGGCAAAGGAATCCAGATTTCACAAGAGGACCAAGCACATCAAGAGACGCTTCAATTCCATCTGGGACCAAGTCCGTGGGAGACATAGAGATTTGCAAGATACATACGGATCTGAATGTTGCAGACCCATTGACTAAGCCTCTTCCACGAGCAAAACATGATCAGCACCAAGACTCCATGGGTGTTAGAATCATTACTGTGTAATCTATATTATTGACTCTAGTGCAAGTGGGAGACTGAAGGAAATATGCCCTAGAGGCAATAATAAAGTTATTATTTATTTCCTCATATCATGATAAATGTTTATTATTCATGCTAGAATTGTATTAACCGGAAACATAATACATGTGTGAATACATAGACAAACTTAATGTCACTAGTATGCCTCTACCTGACTAGCTCATTAATCAATGATGGTTATGTTTCCTAACCATAGAAATGTGTTGTCATTTGATTAACGGGGTCACATCATTAGGAGAATGATGTGATTGACATGACCCATTCCGTTAGCTTAGCACTTGATCGTTTAGTATGTTGCTATTGCTTTCTTCATGACTTATACATGTTCCTACAACTATGAGATTATGCAACTCCCGTTTACCAGAGGAACACTTTGTGTGCTACCAAACGTCACAACGTAACTGAGTGATTATAAATGAGCTCTACAGGTGTCTCCAAAGGTACATGTTGGGTTGGCGTATTTCGAGATTAGGATTTGTCACTCCGATTGTCGGAGAGGTATCTATGGGCCCTCTCGGTAATGCACATCACTATAAGCCTTGGAAGCAATGTAGCTAATGAGTTAGTTACGGAATGATGCATTACGTAACGAGTAAAGAGACTTGCCGGTAACGAGATTGAACTAGGTATTGAGATACCGACGATCGAATCTCGGGCAAGTAACATACCGATGACAAAGGGAGCAACGTATGTTGTTATGCGGTTTGACCGATAAAGATCTTCGTAGAATATGTAGGAGCCAATATGAGCATCCAGGTTCCGCTATTGGTTATTGACCGGAAACAGTTCTAGGTCATGTCTACATAGTTCTCGAACCCGTAGGGTCCGCACGCTTAATGTTTCGTTGATGATATAGTATTATATGAGTTATGTATGTTGGTAACCGAATGTTGTTTGGAGTCCCAGATGAGATCATGGACATGACGAGGTACTCCGGAATGGTCCGGAGATAAAGTTTGATATATGGGATAATAGTGTTTGATCTCCGGAAGGGTTCCGGAATTCACCGGAAGGGGTTCTAGATGTTTCCCGAAATGTTTGGGTACGAGAACACGTTATTTGGGCCAAAGGGGAAAGCCCACAAGGTTTTTGGAAAGCGCAAAAGGAAGTTTTGCAGAGTCCAGGGCATACACTGTGGTCTCGGCGTGCGGGTCCAAACGCCGAAACCTGGCGTTCGCCCCGAGTCCGAGAAGGACTCTTGCCTTCGGGTGAAACCGACTTTGTGGAGGCTTTACTCCAAGTTTCACCCCAAGGCTCAACATATAAATAGAGGGCAGGGCTAGCACCAAAGACACATCAAGAAACACCAAGCCGTGTGCCGCAACCCCGCCCCTCTAGTTTATCCTCCGTCATAGTTTCCGTAGTGCTTAGGCGAAGCCTCGCGGAGATTGTTCTTCACCAACACCGCTACCACGCCGTCGTGCTGCCGAACTCATCTACTACTTCGCCGCCTTGCCGGATCGAGAAGGCGAGGACGCCATCGAGCTGAACGTGCGTAACTCGGAGGTGCCGTGCATTTGGTACTTGGATCGGTCGGATCGTGAAGACGTACGACTACATCAACCGCGTTGATAAACGCTTCCTCTTAGCGATCTTCAAGGGTATGAAGATACACTCCCCCTCTCGTTGCTATGCATCACCATGATCTTGCGTGTGCGTAGGAAATTTTTTGAAATTACTACGTTCCCCAACAAAATTACCATAAGAATTATTGTAGGAATTTCCATAATTATTAGAGGAATTAGTAGGGAATGGTCTAGGATTAAAGTTTCCTCTATAAGCATTGTTTCCAAAACTATTCCTACCAATAAAATTCACATCCATAGATTCATTATTATTCTCAATCAAAGTAGACAAAGGCATATCATTTGGATCAATAGGAGCACTCTTAGTAGCAAATAATGTCATAAGTCCATCCATCTTTCCACTCAAAACATTAATTTCTTCTATTGCATGCACTTTTTTACTAGTAGATCTTTCGGTGTGCCATTGAGAATAATTAGCCATAATATTATCAAGGAGTTTTGTAGCTTCTCCTAAGGTGATTTCCATAAACGTGCCTCCCGCGGCCAAATCTAAAAGATTTCTAGAAGCAAAATTCAATCCGGCATAAAAAATTTGTATGATCATTCATAAATTCAAACCATGAGTAGGGAAATTGCGGATCATCAATTTCATTTTTTTCCCAAGATTGGGCAACATGCTCATGATCAAGTTGTTTAAAATTCATAATATCGTTCCTAAGAGCTATAATCTTAGCGAGAGGAAAATACTTAGAGATAAAAGCATCTTTGCACTTATTCCATGAATCAATACTATTCTTAGGCAAAGACAAAAACCAAACTTTAACACGATCTCTAAGTGAAAACGGAAATAACTTCAATTTAACAATATCATTATCTGTATCTTTCTTCTTTTGCATCTCACACAAGTCAACAAAGTTGTTTAGATGGGTAGCGGCACCTTCACTAGGAAGGCCAGAGAATTGATCTTTTGTAACAAGATTCAGCAAAGCAACATTGATTTCACAAGACTCAACATCATTAAGAGGAGCAATCGGAGTACTAAGGAAATCATTATTATTGGTATTGGAAAAGTCAAAAAACTTGGTATTATCTTGCGCCATCGCGACAAGTAATCCAACACACAAGCAAACGAAAAGGCAAGTGAAAGAGAGAGGAGATTGGGAAAGAGAGGGCGAATAAAACGGCAAGGGTGAAGTTGGGGAGAGGAAAACGAGAGGCAAATGGCAAACAATGTAAATGCGAGGGAGATGAGTTTGTGATGGGTACTTGGTATGTCTTGACTTGAGCAAAGACCTCCCCGGCAACGGCGCCAGAAATCCTTCTTGCTACGTCTTGAGCTTGCGTTGGTTTTCCTTGAAGAGGAAAAGGTGATGCAGCAATACTAGCGTAAGTATTTCCCTCAGTTTTTGAGAACCATGGTATTAATCTAGTAGGAGGCCCCTCAAAAGTCCCACGCACCTACACAAACGAACAAGAGCTCGCAACCAACGCAATAAAGGGGTTGTCAATCCCTTCACGGCTTGCGAAAGTGAGATCTGATAGAGATAATATGATAAGATAAATATATTTTTGGTATTTTATAATATAGATTGGAAAAGTAAATATGCAAATAAAAGTAAATAGCAAACGTATATGATAAAAGATAGACCTGGGGGCCATAGGTTTCACTAGTGGCTTCTCTCAAGATAGCATAAGTATTACGGTGGGTGAACAAATTACTGTCGAGCAATTGATAGAAAAGCAAATAATTATGAGATTATCTAGGCATGATCATGTATATAGGCATCACGTCCGTGACAAGTAGACCGACTCCTGCCTACATCTACTACTATTACTCCACACATCGACCGCTATCTAGCATGCATCTAGAATATTAAGTTCATAAAGAACATAGTAACGCATTAAGTAAGATGACATGATGTAGAGGGATAAACTCATGCAATATGATATAAACCCCATCTTTTTATCCTCGATGGCAACAATACAATACGTGCCCCCGAGTGGGAGGTTTTCTCTCCACTCGGTAGGATTTTTCGAACTTAGGCGAGTACTGGACTGCAGCTAAGCCCCCGAGTGAGAGGTTTGCTCTCCACTCGGTAGGATTTTTCAAACTTAGGCGAGTACTGTACTGCAGCTAAGCCTCCCGAGTGGGAGGTTTGCTCTCCACTCAGTAGGATTTAGGAGCGCACACTGCATTTGTGGTGTAGCTCAGAAGGAGAAGCTAGCAGTCGACCTGCACCTCGTCATCCTTGCAGAGTGGAATGGATTAAGTACTTAGGCGAGTACAGGACTGCATCTAAGCCCCCGAGTGGGAGGATTGCTCACCACTCGGTAGGATTTCTTAAACTTAGGCGAGTACTGTGACTGCAGCTAAGCCTCCGAGTGGGAGGCGGATTCGCCACTCGGTAGGATTTTCAAATACTTAGGCAAAACGGATTCGCAGCTAAGCCTCCGAGTGGGAGGCGGATTTGCCACTCGGTAGGATTTTCAAATATTTAGGCGAAACGGATTCGCAGCTAAGTCTCCGAGTGAGAGACTTGCTCGTCACTCGGTAGGATTTTCAAATACTTAGGCGAAACGGATTCGCAGCTAAGTCTCCGAGTGAGAGACTTGCTCGTCACTCGGTAGGAAAAAAATTACAAAACAAAAGCATAAACAATCAATGGAAAAAAATTATAACACTTTTGTCTTTGATAAGCAAACTACAAGAGTACTTTTATTACATCTCATCCGAGTGAGAACTTAAGTGTAAAAGGGGCGGAGCAGGTCCGCATTCCAAGCTCGAGGCTCATCAATCTGGCGACTGACATTGTAAAGACGGTACGCTCCATTGTGGAGAACTTTGGTGACGATGAAGGGTCCTTCCCAGGGGTGGAGCCAGGATTTGAGGTTGGGGGGGGGCAAGACCAACAAGCAAACAAATTCTAGCATTGCAACATGATAATTATTTTTGTGGTTCAGTACAGAACATATGTTCAATCAGCAATGCAAAGAAGTTACATTTTTATTAGTTTACAATTGTCTTTGCGAACACCAAGAAGATCGGTGACTGAGGGAGTCCTGGATTAGGGCGTGTCCGGACGGCCGGACTATCATCGACAGCCGGACTCCAAGATTATGAAGATACAAGATTGAAGACTTCGTCCCGTGTCCGGATGGGACTTTCCTTGGCGTGGAAGGCAAGCTTGGCGATACGGATATGTAGATCTCCTACCATTGTAACCGACTCTGTGTAACCCTAGCCCTCTCCGGTGCCTATATAAACCGGAGGGTTTTAGTCTGTAGGACGAACAACCATTACAACAATCATACCATAGGCTAGCTTCTAGGGTTTAGCCTCCTTGATCTCGTGGTAGATCCACTCTTGTAATACACATATTCAATATTAATCAAGCAGGACGTAGGGTTTTACCTCCATCAAGAGGGCCCGAACCTGGGTAAAACATTGTGTCCCTCGTCTCCTGTTACCATCCGCCTAGACGCACAGTTCGGGACCCCCTACCCAAGATCCGCCGGTTTTGACACCGACATTGGTGCTTTCATTGAGAGTTCCTCTGTGTCGTCACCAATAGGAAGGATGCCTCTTCCCATCTTCAAAGACGGCATCTTCGCCAAAGGAGCCTTGGCCGCCGGCCAAACTATCCGGCTGGGTGGTTTTCTCATGACCGCCTGTTCGGCCACCGCTTCGACGATGACCTCTCGGGTCATCAAAAGCAATCTTCACGTCAACTCGGAATTCGCCGAGCAGTTGAATCCAACAGAGCTCTCGTCCGTGAACAAACTCTTGGATCGCATCGCCGCCCTGGGAGTCGCTACAGACTACAATCAGATTGGGCTTAAAACCGATTTGAGAGAGATTGACTCTCCCCAGGTTACCCACCATGTTGCAGTGGTAGAGGAATGACGCGGCGACTCTTCTCCTATATTGAAAACTAGTCATGTTCGGGCTTCCGAACCCTCCATGCCGGATTCTCGCGGGGGGACGGACTTCGATCAAGCACTGAACCTAAAGTCAGGCATCGGACCGGACTCGTTGGACGACGTTCAACGATCCAAGTTTCCAAATTCGGAAACTTCTCGGCCCTTGAGCCTTGAGATGGGTAGGATTCCGGACTTAATTCCACCCACCCGACCAGACATATGCGATCTATCTCAGATCCGGCAGGAGCCCGCTAAAATAGTACATCATTACTGGGCCAGATTCCTCCTGGTTATGGACAGGATAAAGGACTGCCGTGAGGAAAACGCATTTCAATCTTCGCAATAATTGCACGGACAAGGAAAAAGAGGGCACCATCTAAATCCGTTGGAGGCGACACGTATGGACTATGGTTTAGCGAGTAAACCTAAGTTGTCGTTTCTTAAAGTTTGGAGTTGCGATGCTTATATGAAAAGGTTTCAATCTGATAAGCTCGAACCCAAATCGGAAATGCGTCTTCATAGAATACCCAAAGGAAACTGTTGGGTACACCTTCTATCACAAATCCAAAGGCAAGACATTCGTTGCTGAGAATGGATCCTTTCTAGAGAGAAGTTTCTCTCGAAAAGAAGTGAGTGGGGAGAAAGTAGAACTTGATAAGGTAATTGTACCTTCTCCCTCATTGGAAAGTAGTTCATCACGAGAAATCAGTTCTGTGACTACTACACCAATTAGTGAGAAGCTAATGATGATGATCATGAAACTTGAGATCAAGTTACTCTACAGAATCTAAATGAGTAAACTAGAGTGAGATCCGCTGCAGGTAATGCAGTAATCCTTTTACGGAAGTCATGTTACTGAACCATGATGAACCTCTGAACTATGAGGCGATGATGAGCCGATTCATGAAATGGCTTGAGGCCATGAAATCGAGATATAGGATCCATGTATGAGAACAAAGTATGGACTTTGATGGACTTGCCCGATGATCGGCAAGCCATAGAAAAATAAATGGATCTTCAAGAGGAAGGCGGGCGTTGATAGTAGTGTTACTATCTACAAAGCTCGACTTGCTGAAAAGGGTTTTCGACAAGTTCAAAGGTGTTGACTACGATGAGATTTTCTCACTCGTATCGATGCTTAAGTCTGTCCGAATCATGTTAGCAATTGCCACATTTATGAAATCGGCAAATGGATGTCAAAACTGCATTCCTAATGGATTTCTTAAAAAGAGTTGTATATGATGCAACGAGAAAGTTTTGTCAATCCTAAAGATGCTAACAAAATGTGCAAGCTCAGCGATCCATCTATGGTGGTGCAAGCATCTCGGAGTTGGAATATCGCTTTGATAAGTTGATCAAAAGCATATGGTTTATCTGAGACTTTTGAAGAAGCATGTATTTACAATAAAGTGAGTGGGAGCACTACAACATTTTGATAAGTATATGTGAATGACATATTGTTGATCGGAAATAATGTAGAATTATACGCAAAGCATAAAGGGTGTTTGAAAAGGAGTTTTTCAAAGAAAGACCTCGGTGAAGCTACTTACATATTGAGCATCAAGATCTATATAGATAGATCGAGGCACTTGATAAGATTTTCAATGAGTACATACCTTGATAAATTTTTGAAATAGTTCAAAATGGAGCAGATCGAAGAAGGGTTCTTGCACGTGTTGCAAGGTGTGAAGTTGAGTAAGACTCAAAATCCGACCATGGCAGAAAATAGAAGAGAATGAAAGTCATTCCCTATGCCTCAGTCATAGGTTCTATAAAGTATGCTATGCTATGTACCGGACCTATTGTATACCTTGCTGCTTTATTTGGCAAGGGAGTACAATAGTGATCTAAAGTAGATCACTGGACATTGGTCAAGGATATCCTTAGTAGGACTAAGGAAATGTTTCTCGATTATGGAGGTGATAAAGAGCATGTCGTAAAAGAGTTACATGATGCAAGCTTTTACACCAATCCAGATGACTCTAAGTCTCAATCTGGATACATATTGAAAGTGGGAGCAATTAGCTAGAGTAGCTCCGTGCGAGCATTGTGGACATAGAATATTTGCAAAATACATACTGACTCTGAATATGGCGGACCCGTTGACTAAGCTTCTCTCACGAGCAAACATGATCACACCTTAGTACTCTTTGGGTGTTAATCACATAGCAATGTGAACTAGATTATTGACTCTAGTAAACCCTTTGGGTGTTGGTCACATGATGATGTGAACTATGGGTGTTAATCATATCTGATATGAATATTGGTGTTAAATCACATGGCGATGTGAACTAGATTATTGACTCTAGTGCAAGTGGGAGTAGAAGGAAATATGCCTAGAGCAATAATAAAGTTATTATTTATTTCCTTATATCATGATAAATGTTTATTATTCATGCTAGAATTGTATTAACCGGAAACATAATACATGTGTGAATACATAGACAAACATAGTCACTAGTATGCCTCTACTTGACTAGCTCATTAATCAAAGATGGTTATGTTTCCTAACCATAGACATGTTGTCATTTGATTAGTGGGATCACATCATTAGAAGAATGATGTGATTGACATGACCCATTCGTTAGCCTAGCACTTGATCGTTTAGTATACGTTATTGCTTTCTTCATGACTTATACATGTTCCTGCAACTATGAGATTATACAACTCCGTTTACGGAGGAACACTTTGTGTGCTACCAAAGCGTCTGTGCAATAAGCTGGGTGATTATAAAGGTGCTCTCTGGGTGTCTCCGAAGGTACATGTTGAGTTGGCATAATTGAGATTAGATTTGTCCTCCGATTGTCGGGAGAGGTATCTCTAGGCCCTCTGGTAATACTCATCACTATAAGCCTTGCAAGCATGTAACTAATGAGTTAGTTATGAGATGATGCATTACGAGCGAGTAAAGAGACTTGCGTAGCAGATTGAACTAGGTATTGGATACAAGCGATCAAATCTCGGGCAAAACATACCGATGACAAAGGAACAAAGTATGTTGTTATGCGGTTTGACCGATAAAGATCTTAAGTAGAATATGTAGGAACCAATATGGGCATCGAGGTCCGCTATTGGTTATTGACGAAATGGTTCTAGGTCATGTCTACATAGTTCTCGAACCCGTAAAGTTACTTGCAACAACGTTTGATGGCGGTTTTATTATGAGTTTATAAGTTTTGATGTCACCCGAAGTTTGTTGAAGTCCGGATGAGATCACGGACATATGGCGAAGTCTCGAAATGGTCGAGACATAAAGATTGATATATTGGGCGACTATATTCGGACACGGAAAGGTTCGAGGTGATTTCGGAGAAAAGCCGAGTCTTGCAGAGAGTCTACGGAACCCGGAGAGTATTGGGCCTATGGGCCTTGGGGAAAAGGAAGAGGCGGCCGGCCATGGGCTGCGCGCCCCTCCCCTACTGGTCCTAATTGGACTAGGAGGCGGCTCCCCATTTCCTTCCCTCTCCTTCCTTCCTTCCCCTCCTAGTGGGGAGTAGGAAGGAGAGTCCTACTCCCACTAGGAGGAGGACTCCTCCTCCCTTAAGCGCGCCCAAGGGGCCAGCAGCCTCCCCCTCCTCGTTTATATAAGGGCAGCAGGGGCACCCCATAGAACACACAAGTTGATCTCTGGGATCGTTCCTTGGCAGAGTGTCGGTGCCTTCCACCATATTCCACCTCGGTCATGCTCGTGTCCTTGAAGCTTAAGCGAAAGCCTAGCCCGATAGAACATCAACATCGTCACCACACCGTCATCTTGTGGAACTCATCTCTAGGAGCTCGGCTGGATCGGGAGGCGAGAGATCGTCATCGAAGCTGAGCGTGTATTTGAATTTCCGGAGGCCCGTGCGTTGTAATGCTAGGATGCTATTAACGGAAACATAATACATGTGTGAATACATAGACAAACTTAATGTCACTAGTATGCCTCTACTGACTAGCTCATTAATCAAAGATGGTTATGTTTCCTAACCATAGACATGTGTTGTCATTTGATTAGCAGGATCACATCATTAGGAGAATGATGATTGATTGACATAACCCATTCCATTAGCAGCACTTGATCATTTAGTATGTTGCTATTGCTTTCTTCATGACTTATACAAGTTCCTACAACTATGAGATTATGCAACACCCGTTTACGGAGGAACACTTTGTGTGCTACCAAATGTCACAACATAATTGGGTGATTATAAAGGAGCTCTGAGGTGTCTCAAAGGTACATGTTGGTTGGCGTATTTCGAGATTAGGTTTTGTCCTCCGATTGTGGGAGAGGTATCTCTGAGCCCTCTCGGTAATACATCACTATAAGCCTTGCAAGCAATGTAGCTAATGAGTTAGTTATAAATGATGCATTACCTAGCGAGTAAAGAGACTTGTCGGTGCTTGAGATTGAACTAGGTATTGGATCTTGGATGATCGAATCTCGGACAAGTAACATATCACGATGACAAAGGGAACAACGTATGTTGTTATGCGGTTTTGACGATAAAGATCTTACGTAGAATATGTAAAGACCAATATGAGCATCGAGGTTCCGCTATTGGTTATTGACGGAAACGGTTCTAGGTCATGTCTACATAGTTCTCGAACCCGTAGAATCCGCATGCTTAACGTTTACGATGGCTGATATAGTATATATGAGTTATGTATGTTGATGTACGAGTGTTGTTGGAGTCCGGATGAGATCATGGACATGACGAGAACTCTCGAAATGGTCAGGACATAAGTTTGATATATGGGATAATAGTGTTTGATCTTGGAAGGGTTCGAATTCACGGAAGGGGTTCGGATGTTTCCCGAAATGTTTGGAGTGCAGGGAACACGTTATTTGGGCCAGGGGAAAGCCCACAAGGTTTGGAAAAGGCATAAAGAGGAAGTTTTGCAGGGGTCGCAGGAGGCGGGCCGCTAGGACAGGAGGCGGCGTCCTGGATCTCAAAGCAGCCGGGAACCAGGCAGAGGGTGTGCACGTACAGGTGGGAGAAGGACTCTTGCCTTGGGTGAAACCGACTTTGTAGGGCTTTTACTCCAAGTTTTGACACCCAAGGCTCAACATGATATAAATGATCGTTCCAGCGTCCCTCTGGTTTATCCTCCATCATATTTTCCGTAGTGCTTGGCGAAGCGAAGCCTGCGTCGATTGTTCTTCCTGACACGTCCTGCGCCCGTCATCTTCGGAACTCATCTACTACTCCGCCGTCTTGCTGGATCAAGAAGGCGGGGGCGTCATCGAAGCTGAGCGTGTGCGAACTTCGGAGGTGCCATCGTTCGGTACTTGGATCGGTCGGATCGTGAAGGCGTCACGACTACATCAATTGCGTTGATCTAACGCTTCCGCTTAGCGATCTTCAAGGTATGAAGATACACTCCCTCTCGTTGCTATGCATCACCATGATCTTGCGTGTGCGTAGGAAATTTTTTAGTACTCGTTCCCCAACAGTGGCATCGAGCCTAGGTTTTATCGTTGATGTTATATGCGCAAGTAGAACACAAGTGAGTTGTGGGCGATACAAGTCATCTTGCTTACCGACATGTCATACTTTGGTTCAGCGGTATTGTTGGATGAAGCGGCCGGACCGACATTACAGCGTGCGCTTCTGCGAGACTGGTTTTACCGCGATGAGCACTTTACGGGTGACTAAGCGGTTGTCTGTTTCTCAACTTTAGTTGAACCGAGTGTAGCTCGCCCGGTCCTTGTGAAGGTTAAAACAACACTAACTTAACGAACTATCGTTGTGGTTTTGATGCGTAGGTAAAGCGGTTCTTGCTCAGCCCGTAGCAGCACGTAAAATTTGCAACAACAAAGTAGAGGGCGTCTAACTTGTTTTTGCGGGGCATGTTGTGATGTGATATGGTCAAGGCGTGATGCTATATTTTATTGTATGAGATGATCATGTTTTGTAACGAAGTTATCGGCATTGGCGAGAACCATATGGTTGTCGCTTTATTGTATGAAATGCAAGCAGCCTGTAATTGCTTTACTTTATCACTAAGCGGTAGCGATAGTCGTAGAAGCAATAGATGGCGTAACGACAATGATGCTACGATGGAGATCAAGGTGTCGCGCCGGTGACAATGGTGATCCAGACGATGCTTTGGAGATGGAATCACAAGCACAAGATGATGATGGCCATATCATATCACTTATATTGATTGCATGTGATGTTTATCCTTTATGCATCTTATCTTGCTTTGATTGGCGGTAGCATTTTAAGATGATCTCTCACTAAATTATCAAAGTGTTCTCCACGAGTATGCACCGTTGCGAAAGTTCTTTATGCTGAGGCACCACGTGATGATCGGGTGTGATAGGCTCTCGTTCAAATACAAAGGGTGCAAAACAGTTGCACTGCACGAGAATACTCAGGTTAAACTTGGCGAGCCTAGCATATCTGAGATATGGCCTCGGAACACGGAGACCGAAAGGTCGAGCGTGAATCATATAGTAGATATGATCAACATAGTGATGTTCACCATTGAAACTACTCCATCTCACGTGATGATCGGACATGGTTTAGTTGATTTGGATCACGTGATCACTTAGATGACTAGAGATGTGCATCTAAGTGGGAGTTCTTAATATAATATGATTAATTGAACTTAAATTTATCATGAACTTAGTACTTGATAGTATTTTGCTTGTCTATGTTTGTTGTAGATAGATGGCTTGCGATGTTGTTCCATTGAATTTTAATCGTTCCTTGAAAGCTAAGTTGAAAGATGATGGTAGCAATTACGGATTGGGTCCTAACCTTGAGGATTATCCTCATTCTTGCTTGAGAAGAATTACGTCTGGAAGCACCGCTTGGTGCGGGCACGATGCGAGATGCTGGCGATGTTAGGAATGTCTGGCGAGAGAAAAGCTGATGACTACTCGATAGTTCAGTGTGCCATGCTTTACGGCTTAGGCGGGTCTTCAGCGGCGTTTTGAGCGTCATGGAGCATATGAGATGTTCGAGAATTGAAGTTAATATTTCAAGCAAATGCCGGATTGAGAGATATGAAGTCTCCAATAAGTTCTATAGCTGTAAGATGGAGGAGAATAGTTACATCGGTGAACACATACTCAAAATGTCTGGGTATAATAATCACTTGATTCAATTGGGAGTTAATCTTCGATGATAGTGTCATTGATGAATTCTTCAATCAACACCAAGCTACAAGAGCTTAGTGATGAACTATAATATGCAAGGGATGGACAAGACTATTCGAGAGCTCTTACATCATGCTAAAAGCACGGAGGTAGAAATCAGAAGGAGCATCAAGTGTTGATGGTCAATAAGACCACCAGTTTCAAGAAAAAGGCAAAGGGAAGAAGGGAACTTCAGAAGAACAGCAAACAAGTTGCTGCTCAAGAGAAGAAACCCAAATCTGGACCTAAGCACGAGGCCGAGGTGCTTCTTCTCGCAAGCGAATGGACACTGGAAGCGGAACTGCCCCAAGTATTTGGCGGATAAGAAGGATGGCAAAGTGAACAAAGGTATATGTGATATACATGTTATTGATGTGTACCTTACTAATGCTTTCATGATAGCACTGGGTATTTGATCTGGTTACTGTTGCTAATATTTTCAACTTCGAAGCAGGGGACTATAGAATTAAGCAAAGATTGGCTAAGGGCGAGGTGGCGATCTTGGCGTGGGAAATGGTTCCAAAGTCGATGTGATCGCGATCGACGCGCTACCTCTACATCTACCATCGGGATTAGTTTTAGACCTAAATAATTGTTATTTGGTGCGGCGTTAAGCATGAACATTATATCTGGATCTTGTTTGATGCGAGGCGGTTATTCATTTATCGAGAGAATAATGGTTGTTCTATTTATATGAGTAATATCTTTTATGGTCATGCACCCTTGAAGAGTGGTCTATTTTATTGAATCTCGATAGTAGTGATACACATATTCATAATGTTGAAGCCAAAAGATCTAGAGTTGATAATGATAGTGCAACTTATTTGTGCCTTGCCGTTTAGGTCATATCGATTGTAAAGCGCATGAAGAAACTCCATCTTGATGGACTTTGGAATCACTTGATTATGAATCACTTGGTACTTGTGAACCGTGCCTCATGGGCAAGATGACTAAAACTAGCCGTTCTCGGGAACTATGGGCGAAAGCGATTTATTGGAAATCATACATCTGATGTATGTGGTCCAATGAATATTGAAGCTCATGGCGGGTATCGTTATTTTCTCACCTTCACAGATGATTTGAGCGAGGATATGGGTATATCTACTTGATGAAACACAAGTCTGAAACATTTGAAAAGTTCAAAGAATTTGAGAGTGAAGTGGAAAATCATCGTAACAAGAAAATAAAATTTCTCGATCGATCGTGGAGAGAATATTTGAGTTCTGAGTTTGGTTTACATTTGAAACAATGCGGAATAGTTTCACAACTCACACCACCGGAACACCACAGCGAAATGGTGTGTCGAGCGTAAATGTCGTACTTTACTAGATATAGTGCGATCTATGATGTCTCTTCTTGATTTACCGCTATCGTTTTGGGGTTATGCTTTAGAGGCGGCGCATTCACGTTAAATAGGGCACCATCAAAATCCGTTGAGGCGGCGCCTTATGAGCGTGGTTTGGCAAGAAACCAAAGTTGTCGTTTCTTAAAGTTTGGGGCTGCGATGCTTATGTGAAGAAACTTCAACGGATAAGCTCGAACCCAAATCGAATGTGTCTTCATAGGATACCCAAAAGAGACTATTGGGTACACCTTCTATCACAGATCGAAGGCAAGATTTTCGTTGCTAAATTGGATCCTTTCTAGAGAGGAGTTTCTCTCGAAAAGAAGTGAGTGGGAGGAAAGTAGAACTTGATGAAATGGTAGCATGCCTGCTCCCTTATTGGAAAGTAGTTCATCACAGAACGGTTCTGTGACCTACACCAATTAGTGAGGAAGCTAATGATATTGATCATGAAACTTGAGATCAAGTTACTCTTGAACCTCGTGGGACTGGAGTAAGATCCGCACAGTGATGCGGTAATCCTATTTGGAAGTCATGTTACTTGACCATGGCGAACCTCGAACTATGAGGAAGCGATGATGAGCCCAGATTCTGCAAAATGGCTTGAAGCCATGAAATCGAGATAGGATCCATGTATGAGAACAAAGTATGGACTTTGGTTGACTTGCCCGATGATCGGCAAGCCATTGAAAATAAATGGATCTTCAAGAAGAAGGCAGCGTTGATGGTAATGTAATTGTCTACAAAGCTCGACTTGTTGCGAAAGGTTTTCGACAAGTTCAAGGGTTGACTACGATGAGACTTTCTCACCCGTGGCGATGCTTAAGTCTGTCCGAATCATGTTAGCAATTGCCGCATTTATGATTATGAAATTTGGCAAATGGATGTCAAAAGCGCATTCTGAATGGATTTACGGAAGAAGAGTTGTATATGATGCAACCCGGAAGGTTTTGTCGATCAAAGGTGCTAACAAAGTGTGCAAGCTCCGGCGATCCATTTATGGACTGGTGCAAGCATCTCGGAGTTGGAATAAGCGCTTTGATAGTGTGATCAAAGCATATGGTTTTATCTGAGACTTTTGGAAGCTTTGTATTTACAAGAAAGTGAGTGGGAGCTACTGTAGCATTTCGATATTATATGTAGATGACATATTGTTAATTGGAAATGATATAGAATTTCTGGATAGCATAAAGGGATACTTGAATAAAAGTTTTTCAATGAAAGACCTCGGTGAAGCTGCTTACATATTGGGCATCAAGATCTATAGAGATAGATCAAGGCAGCTTAATTGGACTTTCACTAAGCACATACCTTGATAAAGTTTGAAAAAGTTCAAAATGGATCGAGCGAAAGGGTTCTTGCACGTATTACAAAGTGTGAAGTTGAGTGGACTCAATGCCCGACCACAATGAGGAAGATAGAGAGAAAATGAAAGATGTTCCTATGCTTGACCATAGGCTCTATCATGTATGCAATGTTGTGTACGGACACGATGTATGCTTAGCAATAAGTTTATGGGGGGTACCAAAGTAATCGAGGTGGATCACTTGGACAGGCGATCAAGAATATCCTAAAATACACGAAAAGGACTAAGGATATGTTTCTCGTTTATGGAGGTGACAAAGAGCTAGTCGTAAATGGTTACGTCGATGCAAGCTTTGACAGCGATCAGGGCGATTCTAAATCATAAACCGGATACATGTTTATATTAAATGGTGGAGCTGTTAGTTAGTGCGATTTCTAAACAAAGCGTCGTGGCGGGATCTACATGCGAAGCAGTACATAGCTGCTTGAAGCGCAAATGAAGAGTGCAGATGAAGGAGTTCATTTTCGATCTAGGTGTCATACCTAGTGCATCGGGACCAATGAAGATCTTACGTGACAATCTTTGGTGCAATTGCCTTGGCAAAGGAATCCAGATTTCACAAGAGGACCAAGCATATCGAGGCGCTTCAATTCCATCGGGACCAAGTCGGTGGGAGACATAGAGATTTGCAAGATACATACGGATCTGAATGTTGCAGACCCGTTGACTAAGCCTCTTCCACGAGCAAAACATGATCGCACCAAGACTCCATGGGTGTTAGAATCATTCTTGTGTAATCTAGATTATTGACTCTAGTGCAAGTGGGAGGTGAAGGAAATATGCCCTAGAGGCAATAATAAAGTTATTATTTATTTCCTCATATCATGATAAATGTTTATTATTCATGCTATAATTGTATTAACGGAAACATAATACATGTGTGAATACATAGACAAACTTAATGTCACTAGTATGCCTCTACTTGACTAGCTCATTAATCAAAGATGGTTATGTTTCCTAACCATAGACATGTGTTGTCATTTGATTAACGGGATCACATCATTAGGAGAATGATGTGATTGACATGAACCATTCCGTTAGCTTAGCACTTGATCGTTTAGTATGTTGCTATTGCTTTCTTCATGACTTATACAAGTTCCTATAACTATGAGATTATGCAACTCCGTTTACGGAGGAACACTTTGTGTGCTACCAAGCGTCTGGCAATGCTGGGTGATTATAAAGGAGCTCTGCAGGTGTCTCCAAAGGTACATGTTGGGTTGGCGTATTTCAAGATTAGGTTTGTCACTCCGATTGTCGGAGAGGTATCTATGGGCCCTCTCGGTAATGCACATCACTATAAGCCTTGCAAGCAATGTAGCTAATGAGTTAGTTACAGAATGATGCATTCATAACGAGTAAAGAGACTTGCGTGCGAGATTGAACTAGGTATTGGATACAAGCGATCGAATCTCGGGCAAGTAACATACTGGATGACAAAGGGAACAACGTATGTTGTTATGCGGTTTGACCGATAAAGATCTTCGTAGAATATGTAGGAGCCAATATGAGCATCCGGTTCCGCTATTGGTTATTGACGGAAGCAGTTCTAGGTCATGTCTACATAGTTCTCGAACCCGTAGGAATCCTACGCAATGTTACGTTGATGATAGTTTATTATGAGTTTATGTATTTTGATAACGAAAGGTGTTTGGAGTCGGATGAGATCATGGACATGACGAGTACTCAAATGGTCGAGACATAAAGATTGATATATGGATAATAGTGTTTGATCTCCGGAAGGTTCGAATTCACGGAAGGAGTTCTAGATGTTTCGAAATGTTTGGAGTGCGAGAACCGTTATTTGGGCCAAGGGAAAGCCCACAAGGTTTTGGAAAGCGCAAAGGAAGTTTTGCGAGTCCGGGGCGGAACCAGCCAGTCCACTGGCGTGCAGGATCTAACCAGGGAACCTGGCGTCTCATTACTGGAGTCCGAGAAGGACTCTTGCCTTTCGGAGTGAAACCGACTTTGTGGAAGCTTTTACTCCAAGTTTCGACCCCAAGGCTCAACATATAAATAGAGGCAGGGCTAGCACCAAAGACACATCAAGAAACACCAAGCCGTGTGCCCGGCAACCCGTCCCTCTAGTTTATCCTCCGTCATAGTTTCCGTGAGTGCTTAAGCGAAAGCCTGCGGAGATGTTCTTCACCAACACCGTCGCCGCGCCGTCGTGCTGCGGAACTCATCTACTACTTAGCCCGTCTTGCTGGATCGAGAAGGCGGGGCGTCATCGAGCTGAGCGATGTGCGAGAACTTGGAGGTGCCGTGCATTTGGTACTTGGATCGGTCGGATCGTGAAGGCGTCTGACTACATCAACCGCGTTGATAAGCGCTTCCTCTTGCGATCTTCAAGGGTATGAAGATACACTCCCCTCTCGTTGCTATGCATCACCATGATCTTAGTGCGTAGAAATTTTTGAAATTACTCGTTCCCCAACAAATTACCATAAGAATTATTGTAGGATTTCCATAATTATTAGAGGAATTAGTAGGGAATGGTCTAGGATTAAAGTTTCCTCTATAAGCATTGTTTCCAAAACTATTCCTACCAATGGAAATTCACATCCATAATTCATTATTATTCTCTCAATCAAAAGTAGACAAAAGGCATATCATTTTGGATCAATAGGAGCACTCTTAGTAGCAAATAATGTCATAAGTCCATCCATCTTTCCACTCAAAACATTAATTTCTTCTATTGCATGCACTTTTTTTTTACTAGTAGATCTTCCGATGGTGCCATTGAGAATAATTAGCCATAATATTATCAAGGGAGTTTGTAGCTTCTCCTAAAAGGTGATTTCCATAAAGCGTGCCTCCAGCGTAAATCTAAAAGATTTCTAGAAGCAAAAATTCAATCCGGCATAAAAATTTGTATGATCATTCATAAATTCAAACCATGGTAGGGAAATGCGGATCATCAATTTCATTTTTCCCAAGATTGAGGCGACATGCTCATGATCAAGTTGTTTAAAATTCATAATATCGTTCCTAAGAGCTATAATCTTAGCGAGAGGAAAATACTTAGAGATAAAAGCATCTTTGCACTTATTCCATGAATCAATACTATTCTTAGGCAAAGACAAAAACCAAACTTTAACACGATCTCTAAGTGAAAACGGAAATAACTTCAATTTAACAATATCATTATCTGTATCTTTCTTCTTTTGCATCTCACACAAGTCAACAAAGTTGTTTAGATGGGTAGCGGCACCTTCACTAGGAAGGCCGAGAAGGTGATCTTTTGTAACAAGATTCAGCAAAGCAACATTGATTTCACAAGACTCAACATCATTAAGAGGAGCAATCGAATTACTAAAATCATTATTATTGGTATTGGAAAAGTCAAAAAAACTTGGTATTATCTTAGCGCCATCGCGACAAGTAATCAACACACAAGCAAGCGAAAAGGCAAGTGAAAGAGGGAGATTGGGAAAGAGAGTAGAATAAAGCGGCAAAGGGTGAAGTTGGGGAGAGAAAGCGAGAGGCAAATGGCAAACAATGTAAATCACGAGGAGATGAGTTTGTGATGGGTACTTGGTATGTCTTGACTTGAGCAAAGACCTCCCAGCAGCGGCTGCGAAATCCTTCTTGCTACGTCTTGAGCTTGCGTTGGTTTTCCTTGAAGAGGAAAAGGTGATGCAACAATACTAAGCGTAAGTATTTCCCTCAGTTTTTGAGAACCATGGTATTAATCTAGTAGGAGGCCTCAAAAGTCACGCACCTACTACAAGCGAACAAGAGCTACATAACCAGCGCAATAAAGGGGTTGTCAATCCCTTCACGGCTTGCGAAAGTGAGATCGATAGAGATAATATGATAAGATAAATATATTTTTGGTATTTTATAATATAGATTGGAAAAGTAAATATGCAAATAAAGTAAATATAAGGCGTATATGATAAAAAAAGATAGAACCAGGGGCCATAGGTTTCACTAGTGGCTTCTCTCAAGATAGCATAAAAGTATTACGATTGGGTGAACAAATTCTTGTCGAGCAATTGATAGAAAAGCAAATAATTATGAGATTATCTAGGCATGATCATGTATATAGGCATCACGTCGTGACAAGTAGACCGACTCTGCCTACATCTACTACTATTACTCCACACATCGACCGCTATCTAGCATGCATCTAGAATATTAAGTTCATAAAGAACATAATGCTTGCATTAAGTAAGATGACATGATGTGAGAGGATAAACTCATGCAATATGATATAAACCCCATCTTTTTATCCTCGATGGCAACAATACAATCGTGCCCAGGTGGGAGGTTTCTCTCCACTCGGTAGGATTCTCGAACTTAAGCGATCTTGGACTGCAGCTAAGCCCCAGTGAGAGGTTTGCTCTCTCCACTCGGTGGGATTTTTCAAACTTAGGCGAGTCTTGTCTTGCAGCTAAGCCTCTCAGTGGGAGGTTTGCTCTCCACTCGATGGGATTTAGGGCGCTGCTTGCATTTGTGGTGTAGCTCGAGAAGGAAGAAAGCTAGCAGTCGACCTCACCTCGTCATCCTTCTTGCAGTGGAATGGATTAAGTACTTAAGCGATGCGGGACTGCATCTAAGCCCCGGTGGGATTGCTCACCACTCGGTAGGATTCTCTTAAACTTAGGCGAAATCTTGTGGCGCAGCTAAGCCTCCAGTGGGGGAGGATTACGCCACTCGGTAGGATTTTCAAATACTTAGGCAAGCGGATTAGAGCTAAGCCTCCAGTGGGAGGCGGATTTGCCACTCGGTAGGATTTTCAAATATTTAAGTAAAGCAGTTAGCGCTAAGTCTCCAGTGAGAGACTTGCTCGTCGCTCCGGTAGGATTTTCAAATACTTAAGTGAAAGCGGATGTACAGCTAAGTCTCGAGTGAGACTTGCTTTCGTCACTCGAGTAGGAAAAAATTACAAAACAAAAGCATAAACAATCAATGGAAAAAAATTATAACACTTTTGTCTTTGATAAGCAAACTACAAGAGTACTTTTATTACATCTCATCAGGGTGAGAACTTAAGTGTAAAAGAGGCGGAGCAGTCCGCATTCAAGCTGAGGCTCATCAATCTGGCGTGACATTGTAAAGGCAGTGCAGCTCCATTGTGGAGAACTTTGGTGACGATGAAGGGTCCTTCCCAGGGGTGGAGCCAGGATTTGAGGTTGGGGGGGGGCAAGACCAACAAGCAAACAAATTCTAGCATTGCAACATGATAATTATTTTTGTGGTTCAGTACAGAACATATGTTCAATCAGCAATGCAAAGAAGTTACATTTTTATTAGTTTACAATTGTCTTTGCGAACACCAAGAAGATCGGTGGTGAGGGAGTCTGGATTAGGGCGTGTCGGACGGCGGACTATCATCGACAATGCGGACTCAAGATTATGAAGATACAAGATTGAAGACTTCGTCCGTGTCCGGATGGGACTTTCCTTGGCGTGGAAGAGCAAGCTTGGCGTCTGATATGTAGATCTCCTACCATTGTAACCGACTCGTGTAACCCTAGCCCTCTCCGGTGCCTATATAAGCCGGAGGGTTTTTAGTCTGTGGGGCGAACAACCATTACAACAATCATACCATGAGGCTAGCTTCTAGGGTTTAGCCTCCTTGATCTCGTGGTAGATCCACTCTTGTAATACACATATTCAATATTAATCAAGCGGGGCGTGGGGTTTTACCTCCATCAAGAGGGCGAACACAGGTAAAACATTGTGTCCCTCGTCTCCTGTTACCATCCGCCCTAGGCCTGCATTCGGGACCCCCTACCCAAGATCCGCCGGGTTTGACACCGACATTGGTGCTTTCATTGAGAGTTCCTACGTGTAAGTCACCAATAGGAAGGATGCCTCTTCCCATCTTCAAAGGCGGCATCTTAGCCAAAGGAGCCTTGGCCGCCCGGCCAAACTATCCGGCTGGGTGGTTTCTCATGACCGCTGTTCGTACACGCTTGACGATGACCTCTCGGGTCAATCAAAAGCAATCTTCCGTCAACTCGGAATTCGAAGGCGGCGTGTTTGAGATCACGCATCAAACGGTGTTTCGGTCCTTTGAGAATTAGGCCGTTACATCTTTCCACTTGTCAATTCGACTGGGGGTGAGCGACGGAAGCGTAGTCGACTCGTGTGCCTTGAGAAGCGCAAAAGGCTTTGAATTGGTCGGAATCGAAGTTTGGCCCGTTATCGATGATGATTGTCAGGACCCCGACTCAATGCCACATCGATCTAGCATGTTGATGGATTCATGTACCTAGGGTAGGGTCATAGGCCTGACCTAAACGTCCTACCCAAGGGCACTCGTAGAAGAGATCATCTTCCAGTCGACCAAAGAGGAATCCACTCGACTAGACAGGAAGGACTCGACCATGGAAGACTCACTCGACCATGGAAGACTCACTCGACCATGAAGACTCACTCGACCACCAGAAGGTCAGAAGGCACTCCGCAGCGCAACGGTTTGCTATTGAATAGACTTAATGATAGTTAAAGCGCCTTATGAGGGCGTTACAAGAACTCCCTGGCTTAATGTACTTTAATCCTCCATAATGTGGGCTGGCTGGGGTCTGGCGCACTCTATATAAGCCACCCCCTCCACGAGATAGAAGGGGAGATTCTTGTAATACTCATACTCATAATCCACTCGACCGCCTCGGGGCTCCGAGACGAGGGCTGTTACTTCCTCCGAGAAGGGCCTGAACTCGTTACATCCTTTGTCTTCACAACTACTCCATAACTAGGACATCGCCTCTCCCTTACCTACCCCTACTTCTACCGCCGGACTTAGAACCACGACAGGTTGGCGCCACCTTGGGGCAGGTGTTTTAGTGATTTGTGGAGGAGTTGCGTACTTCCAGTACCTTCATCATGATGACTGCTGGAGTTTTTTGGTGAAGGGCACGAGATCCGCCTTAGTGCTTTCACTTTTGTCGCCGACGACCAAGATGGCTCCGTGGAGGCCCCTCTGACATCGAGGCGCCCCGTCTGCTGGGCGACGACTTCGCCAAGCATGTGTTCGCGGCATTTTGCTGCGGCAACCGTCGACCAGTGTCGGACGACTCCCTATCGGTCGCTCGCCCAGATCTCCCACCGCAAGCGCTCTGGTCGGTCGAGGCTTCAGCGGTGGGTGAAGCACGCGGTGGCTCGCCAGACAGCCACCGCCTGTGTCGCGCTATCGAGCCGCCGAATCCTCCTGGCCTGTTCGATCCGTCGGCGGCTCCGAGAGACCGTGATCCGAATGTGATAGCAGTGATCCAGTAGCGGAGATCCTCATGGTCGACGGCCTCGCAGTCTCTTTAAGCCCCACGGCGGTGCAGCCGGAGGAGGTGACCCGTGCAAGAACACGAGGACTACCAGCCGAGACACTCGACTCTCTGCAGAGAGAAGAGCTTGTCGCGCAGAACATGGATGCACTACATACTCCTATCGCCGGAGAGACCCCTGAAGCTCGTGCCTTGGAGGAAGCACGTTTGGCCAATGTGGCTGAGCGCGCTCGCCTGGAGAATCTTTAGCGAGCACTCGACGAACGCGCGCGGCAACGACTCCCTGAATCCAGTCGACGTCGGCTCTTCCCGCCGACTCAGGTATACCGCACGCCAATTCAGAATTTAGCAGCTGCAACTCGCATAGCAGAGTCCATCCAGCCGTCCCAGTCGGAAGCTGGAAGAGGCTTGCAGCAGATCAGAGATTTACTCCGGCGCAAAGCACGAACTCAGCCGATGTCGCGATCGCGCAGAACAGATTCACACCGATCCGTCGCTGCAAACACCGTCGGTCGGCTCCACAGCCCAGATCGCCTCCAGCGGCGGGAAGGGCGCGACAACCGGCGAGCAGCTCGGAGACCGATTCGACCGAGATGACAGCGCCGAATGCCCCTTTCCCTCGAGGGAAGGGTCGACGCTCCTCGGCGGCATGATGATGGCAACGATTCGATAGGCGAAGGGTTCGGTCGACCCTGTGGAACCGTGCTTTGATCGCGATCCATTATCGTGCAAGGCTTGGTCGACCGGAGCAGAGCCCATCGAGGCGGGCCGAGAGGATGCACCCACCAGAGTCGAGTGCATGTCTCGGTCCGGAGTGTTTTAGCAGGCTATCGAGCCGCAGTGATCCCCCAATTTCAGATTGGCGGCAGGAGTCGCAAGTTCACCGAGAATCTAAGCTGAAACTTGGCTCGAGGATTACCGAGTGGCTGTTCAGATTAGTGGTGGGAATGATGAGGTGGCCATGAAACATTTGCCCCTCATGTTGGAAGGTTCTCGCAGAGCATGGCTGAGTCAATTACCTCACAAAGAAAGATATATACTTGGGAAGATTTGTCCCGAGTGTTCGTCGGGACTTTTGAAGGGACTTGCAAGCGACGGCTGGTTTGTGAGCTGCAAGTTTGTGTGCGTAAGACCAATGAAACTCTCCGAGAGTACATTCAGAGATGGATTACCTTGCACAATCTTGTGGAAAATGTGTGCGACCATCGAGCAGTTTGCGCCTTCAAGGACGGCGTCAAAAGCAGAGAATTGAGTCTGAAGTTGGTCGAACCGGAGACATGACCCCGAGTCGAATGATGGAGATTGCTAGCAAATCATGTGGCGAGGAAGAAGACCGACTCGAGCGGCAAGTATAAGCCGAGCCGGATCGGGGAAATTCGATCGAAGCGAACGAAAAGCCGAGCCAGCAGCTCCTGGAGAGGCCCTGGCCGTGACTCAGGGGAAGTTCAAGGGAAAGCCCAAAGGGTCCTGGAATCCGAAGAAAGTGAAAGATAAAGAAGGAAATGACGTGATGGATATGCCATGCCATATTCACACGAAGAAGGATGAAGAGGGCAACATTATTTACCCGAAGCATACCACTGCCAAAGGTCGACTCTGATCCAAGAGTTTCAAGGAAAACAGTCTAAGGACAAGGAGAAGGAGCCGACAAGGCGGAGATAAAGAGGACGGTGAGGAGGAATACCGCATGTCAACTCCACTCGATGATCTTCGCGGATGTGGAAAGCAAAAGTCGTTGAAAGTCATCAACGGGAGGTGAATATGGTTGCCCAGTTAAGCCAAGTTATGTGAAGTGGTCCCAGACACCCATCACATTCGACCAATCTGATCACCCGACTCACATTGCCACCCTGGGCGGCAAGCGTTAGTGGTCGATCCAAATTGTCGAAGGCACTGATCCGACAAAAGTCTTGATGGATGGTGGTAGTGGGCTGAATTTGTTATATCGCGGATACTTTGAAAGGGATGGGCATTCCGATGTCCCGATTGAGCGCCAGCAATATGAGTTTCCACGGAGTCATACCAGGGAAGAAGGCCAACTCACTCGGTCAAATAGCCCTGGACGTGGTTTTTGGTGATTCCAAGCACTTCCGCAAGGAAAAGTTGACCTTTGAGGTTGTGGATTTTCAGAGTGCGTACCATGCCATTTTGGGGAGGCCGCCACGCATCGCATTCATGGCTCGACCATGCTACGTGTACCTCAAACTGAAAATGCCAGGACCCAAAGGAGTGATCACTGTCACCGGCGATCGGAAGAAGGCAGAAGAGTGCTTTCAGAAGGGCTCAAAGATTGCCGACTCCCAAGTGACAGCGGTCGAATTCGACGAGTACATGCAAAACGCAGATCCGAGTGATTTGCTACGATCTAAGAGGCCAGCCACAGAGTCTGCATTCAAGTCGTCTGGTGAGACAAAGCCCGTCCATATTCATCCGACTGACCCCGATGCAGCTCCGACCCACATATCCACAACACTCGACTCGAAATAGGAAGAAGCGCTCATCCAGTTCCTCCGTGAGAAGCTCGACATTTTGCATGGAAGCCACCGACATGCCGTGTTCCTGTGGGCTGGCTGAGCATCGCCCGAGTCGACAAGTCAACGAAACCAACCAAAGAGCATCTTCCGGTCCGCCCGTAAGAGAAAGGCTATTGGTGAAGAAGTGGCTCGATTGCTGACGCAGGATTTATCCGAGATTTACCACTCGAGTGGCTCGCTAATGTCGCCATGGTCCCCAAGAAGGATAACTCACTCCGCATGTGCATTGATTTTAAGCACATTAATCGGGCCTGCCCGGGATCATTTTTCTCCCCGCATCGATCAAATTGTTGACTCGACCGCGGGGTGTGAGATTGTCTTTCTAGATGCATATTCGGTATCATCGATCCGCTCAGATGGACCCGATGAAATAAAAACAGCTTTCATCACTCCATTCGGTGCTTCGCTATATCACCATGCCATTCGCCTCAAGAATGCCGAGCCACGTTTATGCGAATGATTCGAAGTGTCTTCTCACCAAATCAGTCGGAATGTGGAAGCGATATGGATGATATCGTCGTTAAGTCACGAAAAGGTTCCGACCTGCTTGCCGACCTCGCCAAACATTTGCCAACCTCGGAAGGTACGATATCAAGCTCAATCCGTCAAAGTGCACATTCGAGTTCTGGTGGAAAATTACCGGTTTTCTCGTTTCGAACGAGGAATCGACGCTAACCAGCAGAAGATCGGCACTATTCTCCGAATGAAACGCATACGGCGCGAGTGCACGACGCCCGAAGCTTCTTTGGATGCTTGGCCGCTTTAAGTCGATTCATCTCACGACTCGGTGAAAAGGCATTGCCTCTTTACCGACTGATGAAGAAGGCTGACAAGTTCGAGTGGACTCCGGAAGCTGATGCAGCGTTTGCCGAGTTAAAAGCTCTGCTCTCCACCCAGCCGGTGCTTGCTGCCCCAATCAGCAAAGAGCCTCCGTTGCTTTACATTGCAGCCACTGGACAAGTTGTCAGTTCTGTGCTTACGGTCGAGCGGGAAGAAGAAGGAAAGGCCTTCAAAGTTCAGCGCCCGGGGTATTATTTGTCTGAAGTCTTGACTCCATCCAAGTAGAGATATCCTCATTATCAGAAGCTTGTGTATGGTATATACATGACCACAAAGAAGGTTGCTCACTATTTCTCCGATCATTCATCACGATCGTCGCCGACGCTCCTTTATCGAGATCTTGCATAACGAGACGAACCGGTCGAGTGGCTAAATGGGCGATTGAACTTCTTCCCTTGATATCAAATTCGAGGCAAAGAAAGCCATTAAGTCCTGTGCTATAGCTGATTTCCTTGCCGAGTGGATTGAACAACAACGACCGATGAAGTTCACTCGGAGCATTGGACCATGTTATTTGACGGCTCCAAGATGCTGAATGGTTACGTGTTTGGGGTTGTTCGGTTTCCCCGGAGGAGATAAGCTTAGGTATGTGCTCCAGATTCACTTTGATTCCTCCAACAATGAGGCGAGTATGAGGCCCTTTTATATGGATTGCGCATGGCCATCTCACTCGGCGTCCGTCGCTTCGATGGTTTATGGCGACTCAGATCTAGTGGTCAATCAAGTGATGAAGGAGTGGGACGTGAGAAGCCCGGCTATGATTGGATCTTTGCAATGCAGTGAGGAAGTTGGAAAAGAAGTTTGAGGGTTGGAGCTCCGCCACATCCCCGATGAAAAATCAAGCAGCAGATGATCCGCCAAGATAGGGTCCAAGAGGGAAGCCATTCCGAGTGGCGTGTTTTGGAACATATACACACCGTCGATTAAAGAAGATCCTTCACGGAGGAAGCTCCACAACCCAAGAGTGCCACGGACTCGACGGAGGTTGAGGTCGGCGAGGGTCGACTTGGTCATGGAAGTTTTAGTTGTCACTCCCGATTGGACAATTCCATACATTGCGTATATTCTGAAAAAGGAACTCCCAGAGGATGAGGAAGAGGCTCGGCAGATCGTCTGGTCGATCCAAAGCCTTTACCGTTATCATGGGCAAGTTATATAGGGAAAGCCCGACAGAGTCGGACAAAATGCATAACGCCGGAAGAAGGTCGAGTCATACTCATCGACATCCACTCGGGGACCTGTGGTCACCATGCGCCCTCTCGGACCATTGTAGCCAAAGCATACCGAGCCGGATTTTACTTGGCCAAGGGCAAATGAGATGGCGAAAGAAATAGTGGACAAGTGCGAAGGATGCCGTTCTACTCCAATATGTCACACAAGCTGCGTCAGCCTTAAAGACCATTCCACTCGTCTGCCTTTCGCAGATGGGGTTGGACATGATCGGTCCCTTGCGAACGGGTCGGAGCGGTTTCACGATGTCTTGGTAGCAATCGACAAGTTCACCAAGTGGATTGAGGCTAAGCCAATCAAAAACTTGATCTCGGTATCGCTGTTTCCTTCGTCGAGGGTTGACGCTCGGTATGGAGTCCCGCAAGATTATCACGGACAATGGGTCGAATTTTGACTCGGAAGAATTCAAGGATTTCGCAACTCCCAAGGCACACGAGTCGACCACGCTCATCGCCCATCCACAATCGAGCGGACAGCGTAACGAGCCAATGGATTGATCCTCAAGGGTCCGAAGCCCGCTTGATGCGAGATCTCAAGCATGCGGCCGAGCTTGGGTCGACGAACTTCCTTCAGTGCTTTGGGGTTTGCGGACCACGCCTAATCGGTCGACTAGGAGAACTCCTTTTTCCCGGTCTATGGGGAAGCAGTTTTACCGAGTGATCTCCTTCACAATGCTCCACGAATTGAACTTTATAATGAAGCGAAGTTGAGCAAGCGCCAGATGCAAATCGACCTCTGGAAGAGGAAAGGAAATGGCTCGTCAGCTCGACCATTTACCAGCAAGACTTGCGCGCTACCAGACGCCGAAATGTGAGAGGTCGAGCCTTCCAGAAGGAGATCTGGTCCTTCGGTGGATCAGCAGAAACAACATAAGCTTGCTCCCTCATGGGAAGGTCCTTCATCGTCACAAAGGTTCTCCACAATGGGGCATATCGTCTCTACAATGTCGAACACGATATCGATGAGCCCCGAGCTTGGAATGCGGATCTGCTCCGCCCGTTTTACACTTGAGGTTTTTCACTCGGAAGAGTTGTAATAAAATACTCCTGTAGCTCACGAGCTTTGAAGTAATAGTGTCATAATTATTTCATAATTTTTGTCACTTTTTATTTTTCGTCGAGTAAAATTTTCACCTCCCCCAGTGGGTGGCTTAGTCGCGAATCCGTTCCGCCTAAGTTTTTTACAAATCCAACCGAGTGGTAAGCCAGACTTCCACTCGGAGGCTTAGCTGCAGCTCAGTGCTCGCCTAAGTTATTAAAATCCTACCGAGTGGTAAGCCAGACTTCCACTCGGAGGCTTAGCTGCAGCTCAGTGCTCGCCTAAGTTATTAAAATCCTACCGAGTGGTAAGCCAGACTTCCACTCGGAGGCTTAGCTGCAGCTCTGCGCTCGCCTAAGTTATTAAAATCCTACCGAGTGGTAAGCCAGACTTCCACTCGGAGGCTTAGCTGCAGCTCTGCTCGCCTAAGTTATTAAAAATCCTACCGAGTGGTAAGCCAGACTTCCACTCGGAGGCTTAGCTGCAGTCCAAGGACTCGCCTAAGTATAAAGTGTATTAGCAAGGAAAACGAGGTGCAGGTCGACTGCGACTCTCTCCTCCGAGCTACACCATAAGTATGATGCGCGATTGCAAGGAAAACGAGGTGCAGGTTGACTGCGACCCTCTTCTCCGAGCTTCGACACAAATACAACGGAAATTCTACCGAGTGGAGAGCAAACCTCCCACTCGGGGGCTTAGCTGCAGCCCAGTGCTCGCCTAAGATAAAAGAAATCCTACCGAGTGGAGAGCAAACCTCCCACTCGGGGGCTTAGCTGCAGCCCAGTGCTCGCCTAAGATAAAAGAAATCCTACCGAGTGGAGAGCAAACCTCCCACTCGGAGGCTTAGCTGCAGCTAGTGCTCGCCTAAGATAAAAGAAATCCTACCGAGTGGAGAGCAAACCTCCCACTGGGGCTTAGCTGCAGCCCTGCTCGCCTAAGATAAAAGAAATCCTACCGAGTGGAGAGCAAACCTCCCACTCAAGGGGCTTAGCTGCAGCCAGTGCTCGCCTAAGATAAAGAAATCCCACCGAGTGGAGAGCAAACCTCCCACTGGGGCTTAGCCGCAGCCTAGTGCTCGCCTAAGATAAAAGAAATCCTACCGAGTGGAGAGCAAACCTCCCACTCGGGGGCTTAGCTGCAGCCCAGTGCTCGCCTAAGATAAAAGAAATCCTACCGAGTGGAGAGCAAACCTCCCACTCGGGGGCTTAGCTGCAGCTCAGTGCTCGCCTAAGGAGTAAGTCGACTGCAGTAGGCATCTCGCCGTTAACCTGCGAAGAGCAATTCAAGCCAAGAGCAATTATTTCCAAACATCCAATCTAAATTTAGGTCGACACCTAAAGTAACCGAGAGTGCTCAGGCACTAAGCCTGTTAAAGTTTTATCGGTTACAATTCCACTCGGCATACCGAGGCAAATTTAAGATCAAGGAAAGTTTTTTACCCCTCCTGTGGAGGGCTGGATGGAGCAACGAACTCGTCAAGGTCAATCCCGTCGGCAATCCGCGTGGCAGCAGCAATGAAAGTCTCCATGAAGGTCCTGAAGTCATGCTTTTTGGTGTTGGCCACTCGGAGAGCCGCCAGCTTATCTTCTCGGGCTTCCTTGCAATGGACTCGCGCGGACACGGCGACGTCGCACCGCATCAAGGCCAAGACTTCTTCCACTCTTGCACTTTCGGTCCGGGACGGCGTTTAGTCGAGCCATCAATGACTCGAGGTCATTTTGGAGTGTCTCACGGCCAAAGCGCCGAGTCGATGCGGAACGTAGCAACCTTCGGTCTTATGAGATAGTCCACGACAAAGAAAGAACACGGATTCCAATCGGAAGATGTTCATGGCAGTTTCATCGTTCACCGGGGAATTGACAGGGTCAAGGTTCGTCTCCAGCTGGCTGGTTTCTTCTTCAAAGTTGCGGCAGAACTCTGCAAAGACAAAACCCCGAATCAGGAAAACAGTCGAATGGAAACATAACAGTTGGAAGAATTGGTCGAGTGAAGAAGGTTACCTTCGAGCTTAAGGAACAATTTCTTAGCAAGACCGCCAAGAAGCTTTCCAGCTCGTTCTTCTTTCCAGCCATTTGGAGGACCTTCTCAGTCAGATTCTTCTTGTCAGCCTTCATTCGCTCAACATCCTTGCTGGCAGTGGCCAGAGCAGCCTTCAGATTGGCGTTATCCTGTTCGAGCTTGGTGACTGAGGCCAGTTTGTCGTCAGCAAGCTTCATCTTCTCAGACAGCTCAAGCTCTTTCTTCCTTTGGGCCTCCTTCACCTTGTCTGTAAATCGCAGCAAAGTCAAACGTGAAGCAAATGAGGGGAAAAAAGAGTCGTCGAAATCTCACCAAACATACCTTTGGTCTCCTCCTTCGCCTTCGTCAGATTATCTTGCACTAGCTTCAAGTCCAACTCGAGCTGAATATGCTTCTGCTCCGATTCAAATATAGCGTGTCATAAGATCACAAGATTTCTACTGAAGGGTCAGGTTGCAAAAGTATCGATATAATCCACTTCCGAGTGAATAAAGAAGAATGGTGCGTTTCTAAGACTACGATCGAATGCAAGCATTCGACCGTAGTCTCGAGGACTACACCGGTGGGTGCACTCAGCGCCCCCACGGGTCTTATTCAGACATAGTCGACGGTCGACCAAAAAAAAAAGAGTGAGTCGACCGATCGATCGAAACTTTCAGATTGTAGTCAATCGCCGGTGATCGACCACGGTCTCGGGATTACACCCGGTGGGTGCACTCAGCGTGCCGGTCTCGGTCTCGTAAACACATTCATTCCATTCGGATAATGATCAACATCTACTTGGTAAGCCTAAGACCGACTGCCAGCAGTCGACCTTAGCCTTGGGGACTACACCCAGCGGGTGCACTCAGCGTGCCCCCGCCAACACGGAGTTTTTACCAACACACCTAGTGGGTGACTGCTATGAATTCCAGAAAGAAAAGTTTCGATAGCATATCCTAACAGAACAGGTGGTGGTCGACTGACCTGAACATTGCTCTGAAGGGCAGAGCTGGCATCATAAGCTGCTTGACTTGCATCCCGAACGATCTTCACCTGCTCCATCATGATCCCTGCTTGACGGATCGCCTCCTTAGCAGCGTCAGCTTGGTCCTCCGGGACGTGGTGCGTGGTGAAGATCGAAGGTTGTCCAGCACTCGACGAAGTGGGCCGAGCACTCGTCAACGGATTCGCGAAGGACACGGTATGTCGAGTGCCGACCTCTCCTTCCGTCTAGCGGTCTCGGGCACCGTCACACCTTGGGCTTCCTTGCCAGTGGATGCTTTCCTGCTCCTCCTAGTCTTCAATGGCTCTTCATCTTCATCATCGTCGTCAGGAAGAGTGATGATGTCATTAGTTGGAGCTTCAGAAAAGAGTTAAGGTCAGAAATCTTGAGTCAGTCGACTGAGGACAAGAATTAAGGATATAGTACCAGGATTTGATGTGGCGTCCTCCATCTCATGGTCGTCGACTTTAGCTGAGGTTTCGAAATCCTGGCGCTGAAAATCCAAAGAATCGGTCGACCGATTCAAGTATCAACGGAGACAAAATTTGTATAGAGCAAGAAGATTTAAAGCAATATGTTTACCACGAGATGGTGGGGATAGACACTTTCATTTTTGGCAGAGGCTTGGTTGTCCTCGGCGGAACTACCTTCGCCTGCTTTGGCACTTTCTCAGTCGGCACCGGAGAAGCAGTCCGAGGGCATTTGGTCGACTGCGGAACAGTCGCAACTCCCTTACCACGTTCAACCGAAGGGTCGTGCACAAGTTTTGACCGCCTTTCCAAGCGCGGTGGTGCGACTTCCTCCTCTTCATCCTCGTCATCATCGTCGTCATCGTCGTCGTCGTCTTCTGCAGCGTCTGAAACCCACTCTTCCTGGCTCTCGCCTCCACTGGCTTCCCCCTCCTCAGTCGGAATCTGGGCGCCATTGGGCATTGAGTATAGCTCGGTGAGGGCCTGGAAGCATCAAAGCAGAGTTCAGTCGACCAAGCTACAGAAGCACACTCGACAGACATACAACGGAAAATAGAACAAGTGTACCTTATCTGGAACGCTGTCACGATCAAGCGGAGAAATCCTCCGGGATCCGCGAGGATTGTCCTTGTTCCCAGTAATCGAAGCCATCCATCTTTCCACTACGGTATCGTCGACTGCCTCCGGGTGGACGCGAGTCTCGTCTTCGGTGCCGCAATACAACCACATACAGTGACTCCGGAACTGAAGGGGCTGGATTCGCCTCCGAAGAAAAACCTCCAGGAGGTCCATGCCAGTCACTCCGTCCCTAACCAGCTGCACCACGCGGTCCATCAGCATCTTCACTTCGGCCCTCTCTTCGGAACAACCTTGTGGAGGAGGGTCTATTCACTCGACTCATGGTGAATTCAGGAAGGCGATCGATCGCCCGGCGTCGTCTCATTCCGCAATAGAACCAGGTCATTGCCAGCCCTGACCGACTCGGGAAAATGCATAGCTGGGAAGGTGCTTTTGTTCCTCAGCTGGACCCTAAACCACCACACATCTGGACTACTTGGGTCTTCTCGTCACGGGGCTTGCCTTCTTCATACCGAGGCGACATGTGAAGATATACTTGAACAAACCCAAGTCACGATCGACAACCCGGAAGTTTTCGCACATAGACACAAAGCGCTGCAAGGTATGCGATGGAATTTGGAGTAAAATGGTGGAGCTGGGCTCAAGAAATTCAGAAAACCCGAAGAAGACACTCGTGGCAGCGAAAAACCTCGGTTAACATGGGTGGCCAAAAGCACGACTCACCCTCTTACGGTTGAGGCTGCACTCTCGGCCGAAGTCTCATGGCGCCGTGGGGAATCAATCCGTCGTCGGCCATATCGAGAGATCCTTCTCCCTTATGGTCGATGGATCGATCGCCTGGACCCAGCCTTCGGCAGTTTGGATCTCGACGA
Organism: Aegilops speltoides; assembly: GCA_021437245.1. NCBI lineage: Eukaryota > Viridiplantae > Streptophyta > Magnoliopsida > Poales > Poaceae > Aegilops > Aegilops speltoides. Next base: position 460,759,781 of record CM038141.1, read on the forward strand.
AGAACCACGCGACGGTGGATCTCCCCTCGCCTTCTCGACCCGACGCCTTCTCCGCCGCCGGCGCCTTCTTCGCGCGCCCAACATCGTCGTCTTCTCTTTGCCCATGACCGCGGCGGAATGCGCAAGGGGGAGATGGCAAGAGAGCAGCAGCGGGGGGGAGCGGAGACGGAGAGAGCTAAGGAGGAAGAACAAGGTATCTGTGCATGAGCCTCCGGAGTTACATTTATAGCATCCTTCCGAGTGGATGACAGGTGGACCCAAGCAATCCAATCATATCGGCGGCCGACTGCGTGATACATGGCGGAAAAAGCGGTAGCGGAGATCGAGGCGCCTCATAACGTCCCATCCAAGCGCCGATCCGTTCCGTTTCAAGCGCTACCCCAAATTTCAGTATCCGCGAGATCGCGGCGAGCAGATCGATCTGTCAAGTCGAGATCTCCTGCGATCCGTTGCTCGGGAATAGCAAAGAAAGTCACTCGACTAAAGAACAAGAATGGATCAAGTCGACTGAAGGAAAGTTTCTTGTTATCAACAGAGAAGATCTTGATCCAAGACAACACGTAGCCAGAATGCAAAAAGGCAGTCGGAAACAACGTCAACTCCTCCTTCACTCAAGCCTCAATCCATTCGGGGGCTAATGATGGATTCATGTACCTAGGGTAGGGTCATAGGCCTGACCTAAACGTCCTACCCAAGGGCACTCATAGAAGAGATCATCTTCCAGTCGACCAAAGAGGAATCCACTCGACTAGACTGGAAGGACTCGACCATGGAAGACTCACTCGACCATGGAAGACTCACTCGACCATGAAGACTCACTCGACCACCAGAAGGTCAGAAGGCACTCCGCAGCGCAACGGTTTGCTATTGAATAGACTTAATGATAGTTAAAGCGCCTTATGAGGGGCGTTACCAGTAACCCCCCTGGCTTAATGTACTTTAATCCCTCCATAATGTGGGCTGGCTGGGGTCCTGGCGCACTCTATATAAGCCACCCCCCTCCACAGATAGAAGGGGGAGATTCTTGTAATACTCATACTCATAATCCACTCGACCGCCTCAGGGCTCCGAGACGTAGGGCTGTTACTTCCTCCGAGAAGGGCCTGAACTCGTACATCCTTTGTCTTCACAACTACCCCATAACTAGGACATCGCCTCTCCCTTACCTACCCCTACTTCTACTGTCAGACTTAGAACCACGACACATGTAACACCTCATATCACTTTGCGGCCTCACGCACGGTATTCCCACGGGTGTCGCCTTACCTTTGCCCGGGACCGTTTGCGCCTTTTGGCACACGTATATGATAGTGTCGCTAGCGTCCATATGATAAGGAGCCGGGCTGACATGGCTAGTCGAAACCCAAAGTGGCACAAACTTACAGGACAGGCATCCATGACCCAAAGATCGAGCGTGTCGGTCATCAGCGAGTGAATCAGGCTGTAGCTTTGGGCTAGCAGGACTCCGTGAACCGGGCCAGCGGGCTAACAGGACTCGAATTCATCGCGTGACATTTCCCGAAGGGATGACACGAGAACGAAGAAGGACACATGCCGTCCAGCCTAAGTGTTCGGAGCAGTAGCAAGCTACCCTGGCTCGGTGGAAACACTAGGAGACATTTCTGGTAAGAGAGGCTCGAAGATAAACAACTAGATAGTCGATCCCACACATACCAAGCATTTCAATAACATACACACAATATGCTCGATATGTGCAAATACAACATGGCATCACAACATGACTCTACGACTCAAGTATTTATTCAATAGGCTCCGAGGAGCGAGATATTACAAACATAGGTCTCATGACCCAACATTCAGAGCATACAAATCAAAGCACATGCGGAAGCTTAACATGTCTGGGTACAGACATCTACAAATGAAAAAGGCTTGAAAGCCTGACTATCTACCAGATCCTGCCGAGGGCACAAGATCGTAGCTGAGGTAACAAGCTAAACATCGAAGTCCACGTGGAACTACTAGCGAGACTGAAGTCTCTCTGCAAAAAACATAAAATAGGCAAACGTGAGTACAAATGTACCCAGCAAGACTTACATCAGAACTAACTACATATGCATCATTATCAACAAAGGGGATGGTGCGGTTTAAGCGCTGACAAGCCAGCTTTGACTCGGTGGCTATCTGAACTACATTTGCAAGTAACTCTTTTGAGGTGGCGCACACGAGTCCACATATTCACCATATCAATACTCCACTATGGATCCGCTCCGTCTCCCTTACGAGAACGCCAACCATAGCACTCACGCTTATCTTGCGTATTTTAGAGTATCCACTTTCACTTGTCTATGAACTGTTATAGGCAACCCAGAAGTCCTTTACGGCGGACACGACTATTCGAATAGATGATATTAACCCTGCTGGGGTGTACTTCTTCATACATGTTTCCACCACTTAGCGTCGCGACACGACATGTGCTCGGCGGACTTCAGCTTAAAGCCGACGTGGGTGTAGACTACGACCTACCTAAACACTCAAGTCTCTAGTCAGGTTTATCGCCTATTCGGGTTCCATCCATGAGGAGATCCGGCCAAGTTTCGCTCACAGCCCCAAACGATGTGAACAGGTTCCGTGACACCAAACAGCGCCCGGTTCTGTGACCACGTGCCTACCGCATCACAGCCCACCCCTACGGTCAGCGCTGCGCACGGCCTCCAGCATACTACAAACACCAGAAACTACTTGCAACTCCTGGACAGAGGACAAGGGTGAATAAGAAGTCGAGCGGGGTCATATTTCAGGGCCCAATGCATGGTAGTAGTTGAATCATGGATCACAAACAACGAACTCAGTTCCTAAGGACGGCTTCAATGAGACAACCCACCATGTACTCCTACATGGCCTCTCACCGCTACCTTTACCAAATCGTGTTCACACACTTAGCTCACGCACAGTAGGACATGTTCACACACCTCTGATTCATCCTCGATGAATCAAACCCGACTCAACTCTAAGCAGTAGCAGGCATGACAAACAAGCATGAATGAGTAGGCACATCAGGGCTCAAACAACTCCTACTCATGCTAGTGGGTTTCATCTATTTACTGTGGAATGACAGGTCGTGCAAAGGATAAAGGGGTTCAGCTACCGCAGCAAGTAATGATTGAATCGTTGTTGTCCTAATGCAGTAAAGAGAGCAGGAGCGAGAGTGGGATTGTATCGGAATGAACAAGGGGTTTTGCTTGCACGGCACTTCGAAGATAGCATTGAGTCTTCATCGATGTCAGCGATCACTAGCGTCGGTACAACGCGTCTATCGAGGGGGAACAACACCGACAAACAGAGAAGAAACACAATCAATGCAACGCAACAATATGATGCATGCTATGACATGGATATATGATGTGTGATGGGTCTAATGCAACTTGGGACATAAAGGATTGAGTCCATTTGAACCAAGGATTCAAATGATCACCCAAAATAATAAGTGATATAAGTGCATTAGCTTGTTTCACATAAACAGCAAGGTTAAAGTGTTCTAACATGCATGAAAATGGTACAGATGGATAGATTGCATTTTTCTGATCATTTTTCATATATAATTTATTTAATTTGGAGTTACGGTTGAATTTCTATGAATTTTAGAAGTTTGTACTATTTTCGGAATTTCCTATATAAAATAAATCCAGAAAATGGTTCTTTGTGCCACCGACATCATCATGACGTCAGCAGGTCAAGCTGGCGCCTCGAGTCAAACTCGACCAGTGGGGTCCACTAGTCGATGACCGGGCTGTTTAGCTCGGCGTGGTGGGCGGTCAACGGCCACGTCAGCAGGGTCAACCCTGACGTGTGGGTCCAATCGGGTTGGATTAGTTCTAACTAATTTTGTTAGCTAGTTAATTAAACGTGTGGGGCCCATGTGTAAGTGGCCCAGGGGGTGAATTAGTGGCGTCATTAGCCACTAATGACGGTGCCACGTCAGCTCACCGGAGTGTCACCGGCGACGACCAAATACGCGGCGGGGATCGTCGGAATCTCGCTACAGCCCACGGTTTGAGGCGGGGTTTGCTCCTACGGCTTCCTGGCGTTCTCGCGCATCTAGTGGTGGTAGCGGCAGCAGCTGGGATGGCCGGGGTTGACGGCGGCGAGCACTTTCGCGGCGACCGGAATTCGGGCACCTGCGGGTTTGGCGTTGTGGTGCACGGGAGGGGGAGCTGGTGTGTGTGTTAGGCTCCTGGTGAGGTGTGGAGCACGTTGCCGTGCTCAGAAGTTAGCTACGGTGGCTCTGGCCTTGTCTGCGTCATCACCGGCGGCAAGGAGCTCACGGCCCCGGTGGAAACGGAGGGTACATGGCGCAACAGAGCACGGGGAGAGAGGGGATCGGCAGAGGAGCTCACAGTGAGTCGAACGAGAGGGTCAGCGAGCTCGGGGAGGCACCGAAGGCAGCAAATCGACGGCGACGATCTCCGGTGGCCGACGAGAGGAACGGCGGTGCTTCCGGCGTCCAGGGGCTTCCGGCGTCGGGCGGCTCGGTGAGGAGGAAGAGTGAGTCGAGGCGGAGCTCGTGGCCGCGTCGGTGAGGCGTGGGGTGGCCGGTGGCCACGGGGCAACGAACGGCGGCGATGAAGGTGTTCGGTGGCTGCGTGCGAGGGAGATAGAGGAGGGGAGTGGAGGAGTGGACAGGCCAGAGGCGGTCGGGGGGGTGTGTGGCGTCTCCAGCCAGCCCCTGGTGTCGGCGGAAGCAGGAGGTGGTGGCGCGTGCAGTGCTGGGCCACCGCGCCTCTCCTCCTTGGCGAGAGGTTGGTGGTGACTGGCAGCGGTGGTGGGCTGGGCCAGCTCTGGTCACAGTGCGATCTTTGGCCGCCTGAGTAAGCCAGTGAGTTTGCTCTGTTTTATTTTCTTACATTTTCTATTATTACGTAAATTTAGGGCTTTATTAAAAATGCGAGTATTACCAAAAATCATGAAACTGCTCCATGTCCTTTATGGAATATTTCCAACATAAACATTTCAGTTTGTGATTATTTGAGCATTTTAAATATTATTAGCAATTAAATGCCCAAATGCAAATACTATATAATTTAATTCAAAATCCAGGAATAGCCTATAAATATGTTCATCATTTTTGGAAGAGGTTTTCACCTTTAATGAGAAACTATGAACATTTCCAAAGGGCATTCGGGTTATTGAAAATATTTTATTGAACCTAGTTAAATTTCATTTGGTGCTAGGGTTTCAACAATCCCCATTTCAAATTTCTTTGGAATTTAAACATGATGGCATGATGAACAAGCAAAGTCAAGCAAGGGCTGAACTGGGGCTGTGACAACTCACCCCCACTAAACAAGAATCTCGACCCGAGATTCAAGCGTAGGGTAAGATGAAAGGGAAGCGCAAACTAATATAATCTTCACGATCCAAATTGCACTTCAAATGAACGTTGATTCGATCACCATCATTGTCTCGAGGTCTTGCTCTGAGAACTACATCCCACATGACGACAAGTAGAAATGGGGAATTTAGAAGAATCGATCTTCCTGAGATTCAAGCAACTTAGGATCATATTAATGATCCCAAGATCAATTCACGGAATGAGACATAGAAACATCTTTGGAGCTGAGAGGCAAAACACACATCATGAAGGACGGAAGAAACAATTTGATGAGGTTTCAAAGTAGCAAGGAAAATAGTCGCCATGATACCACAACAAGACACCTTAGGGATGGTGACTCGTAGATATATCCCCTTAAGTGGCAAAAAGAATTACCTTTGATTCAAAGATCATTGAAACTGTTTATACCACCCTAAGGCAAATCACAATCGATCATTCGAAGGAGTCCGAAAGAATGACATTCTCGGGCCAGAATGGATGATGTGGACTACCTTGTTGAAGACAACACAAGGGATGATTTTGCTTATCATCGGAAATGGATGGGACCCAAGATAGGATGGCACAATGACAGTGCAAGTTGGGAACAAAATACAAGTGCTGGGAATGATTCTAGTAACTGGGGAGAAACTCAGCGGTAGAGAGTGGTTCCGCTATTGGAGTGGTTATAGCATAATCGAGGAAACAGAGAACAATCCCAGTTAGTAACTATGATAGCACCTAATGCTTGTGCGTGCTTTCAAGAACTTGAGCATTTCCATAATCATCAAGGTTTTATCAACATCCGTGTCAAGGGTGCTGACAACACAACATACTACCATGATGAATAGCGATGGACGATGCAGATGCAAAGGAATATATCACTTTCTCAGATTCCACCTTAGCGAGACCAAGGGGACAAAATCTGGATGATCGACCGAGAGACATTTAGCACTCCGCTTCTAATGTTCTCCTTGATGTACTAGCGTATCCCATTCATAGATATGGTTTGATATCTAGAACATCAAGTAACAGTCGGACTTGGGAGCACAAAATCATAAGGCACACAAATAGGGAATAATTCCTACGAAGTCCTTATGGAAAGGTGGCCAACTTCTTCAATCAAGATATTACAATAACAGGTCTTCCGGCTGGGTGTGTTGGACACGACATCCATTTTACCGGGCTACAGAGAGACCAATAATATAATTCTTGGGAAACGTTCCAACCATCATATCTGCCTGAGATTCAAATCTGGTTGGTGTCAGAATAATCTAGACTCATCGAGTCTAGAAATAAAATGAAAGTCTACAACACAAATCGACGAGATAACGTTGCAAGATTCTCGGGGAATGAACTATGGTAGTAAGCTCCAAAACACGAGCCGGTTCCGCTACAGCATGTGAACATGTTGTCCAAGACAAGCATGACCACAGAGTAGTCTTATAATAAAACACTACCGAGTTCAAGAGGGGAACCATCATTACGGATATCGAAGTCCTTGCATAAGTCATGATTCTTAAGAAGGAACTTCTTTTCCTTGAAGAAGTCAATCAGTGGCTTGGTGTGCTACAGAATACATATGGAGTGGAGGTAATTAATCTACCAAACCATAGTATACTTTGCACATGTGTGACCAACTTGGGATTATTCCAAGGAAGCAACGTTGACTTTATCAAATTCACGGCGGCAACTTGCACCAAATGCACATGAATTAGAGGAAGTCACTTCTTCCATCCATGCATATGCTTCATGAGCTAGCATGACGAAATGCTTTCAAAAGTTTCCAACACTAACTTAATGTTCCACAAAATCATGGAGAAGGTAAGGATGTTGTCGATGGGCTCAACAACAATTCATCCATATTCCCATGGAGATGGAATTCCATAACTATGTGAACAAGGTGATAGTATTGGTCAGACCCAAAAGACATAATGGTGTATGCTCGAGGAAAATCCACAAGTAAGACAACATTACGAACATCGTTGGTTTTGATTTGATTTGAGAACGGCCCACACTCAAATCAAAGTTTTGGCAAGACAATAGCTCCAACAACTGGCCTCGAGGATCAATTGATGAAGATATCATCTTTCTTCAACACACACACAAGATATCCCTTAACATGAACTAAGTCAGGCAGCTTTTATCTCCCAACTCTCCAAGTTGTTGTTCAGCTTAACCAACCAGCTCAGGGGTATCCAACACGGATTCTTGGAGAAAAGGGTGGTTTCGAAAACCAACTTGATCACGAGCTCAACATAGCGGTCAGGTGACATCCTGGTGATACCTCCAAGAAGACATTCGGAGAATCACAAACCACCGATATGTTATTAAGCTCGAGAACAATCTTAAATTTCAGGGCAAGATGATATGATCACAAGAGTGAGGGATTGGCACAATCCTAACTCATTGATCAAAGAGTGCGCCGGAAATAAGGACTAGGTAGCACAATCTATCTTAGGACGGTGATTCTAAACCAACATGCTAAGAATGAAATTATTGTCCTTTAACTACCAAGCAACGGAGTTGCTAGGAGTATAGATTTCACACATCATGATTCACTTGTCGGTATTCTGGTTGCAACAACACGGGGACCGAGAAATGAATAATGAGGGCGAGAAGTATCACTGTATCAAGAGTTCGTAGGCTGGTGTGCAATTCCCATGACATTCTTGATATAAAGATGGTAATACTCCAAGGTAGAACGTAACAAAAGCTGGATTAGCATTTTGATCTGCGAAGTACAATTGCTTTGACCCAATCCTGGGAATGGACAAGGTACTGGAGTTTGTTTCTCCTAGTCATCGATAAACGAACGCACGCATACTCTTGACTATCAATTGATAGACGAGGGTCAGGACACAACTAAAGAGAACAACTCAAAGGAACATATAACTTTCTGAGTTGTGGATGCATAGATTAGTATGTCGAGCGTGGCTCAACATTTCTTCCGGATAACCCATGCGGAAAGGGTAGAACTGGCAGATTCACAATTATGAATGGAGAACTCCTCAAGAGTACTCTGATTGTGATCCTTCGGTTCAGCGAGGAACTTCTGCCATAAGCGGTTCATAGTATTTGGAAGAAGGAAATACCACGTACCTCGAGGACTAACGCAAAGGTTACTAATAACCTAAAGGAACTAGCAAACACTATCAACATGAAGTAAGTAGGGTGAATCTCGGGTTCAAAACCCAGGAGTAGAATACCTACTAACTAAATTGCATCATGGGATGCTTCAGGAATAAAGGTCAGAATCCTCACACTGGGACACAAATCATGGCTAGATTACTAGATGATCCCCTAAGACACCTAGGGTCATAATAATAATTCCAACATATATGTCGAGGCAATAGAATACCTTAACTCAGCAATTAGTGTGATTAACCTGGCCCAAAGGAACATCAAGACCAGAGGGAAAGGATTTGCAAGTGCATCAGATTGTTTAGAAACCTGGGATGACTCGGACAGCATAACGGCTGTAAATGCTCAAAAGATTGGAGACATACTACAAAAAGGGTGGCATAGCCACTCTGAAGCACAATATCAAGGTTTCGAGATCAACAGTTATGAACATACGAAAGTAGTAAAACTGAGCTGAGATTTGAAATTAACAATTCTATAAGTCTATGGATTAGTAACACGTCATCCTGATAGATAGATGAGAAAGCCTAGTTCTTAATCCCCGTAGAAGAGAAGAGGATGACTCGGATCAGAAGGCCATGAGGTATAAGGAGTAAAAAGAGCCTTACGTTCCATCCCACAATCAATTCCCCTACATATAACTAAAGCTTTTCTAGACACAACTTCGCCGGTTTGGCCCGTAATCCTCTGAGCAACAAGCTCGATACCAAAGCGGTCGGGATCGACTCAATGCCACATCGATCTAGCATGTAACACCTCATATCACTTTGCGGCCTCACGCACGGTATTCCACAGGTGTCGCCTTACCTTTGCGGGACCGTTTAGCCTTTTGGCACACGATATGATAGTGTCGCTAGCGTCCATATGATAAGGAGCCCGGCTGACATGGCTAGTCGTAAACCCAAAGTGGTACAAACTTACGAGGACCGGCATCCATGACCCAAGCATTGAGCGTGTCGGTCATCGGCGAGTGAATCCAGGTGTAGCACTGGGCTAGCAGACTCCGTGAACCGGGCTGTAGCGGGCTAACGGGACTCGAATTCATCGCGTGACATTTCCCGAAGGATAGACACAGAACGAAGAAGGACACATGCCGTCCAGCCTAAGTGTTCGGAGCAAGAGCAAGCTACCTGGCTCGGTGGAAACACTAGGAGACATTTCCGTAAGAGAGGCTATGAAGATAAACAACTAGATAGTCGGATCCCACACATACCAAGCATTTCAATAACATACACACAATATGCTCGATATGTGCAAATACAACATGGCATCACAACATGACTCTATGACTCAAGTATTTATTCAATAGGCTCCGAGGAGCAAGATATTACAAACATATGTCTCATGACCCAACATTCAGAGCATACAAATCAAAGCACATGCGGAAGCTTAACATGTCTGGGTACAGACATCTACAAATGAAAAAGGCTTGAAAGCCTGACTATCTACCAGATCCTGCCGAGGGCACAAGATCGTAGCTGAGGTAACAAGCTAAACGTCGAAGTCCACGTGGAACTACTAGCGAGACTGAAGTCTCTCCGCAAAAACATAAAATAGGCAAACGTGAGTACAAATGTACCCAGCAAGACTTACATCGGAACTAACTACATATGCATCATTATCAACAAAGGGATGGTGGGGTTTAACTGCAGCAAGCCAGCTTTGACTCGGTGGCTATCCTGAACTACGACTGCAAGTAACTCTTTTGAGGTGGCGCACACGAGTCCACATATTCACCATATCAATACTCCACTATGGATCCGCTCCCGTCTCCCTACGAGAACGCCAACCATAGCACTCACGCTTATCTTGCGTATTTTAGAGTATCCACTTTCACTTGTCTATGAACTGTTATAGGCAACCCAGAAGTCCTTTACGGCGGACACGACTATTCGAATAGATGATATTAACCCTGCTGGGGTGTACTTCTTCATACATGTTTCCACCACTTAGCGTCTACACACGACATGTGCTCGGCAGACTTCAAGCGAAAGCCGACGTGGGTGTAGACCACGACCTACCTAAACACTCAAGTCTCTAGTCCAGGTTTATCACCTATTCGGGTTCCATCCATGAGGAGATCCGGCCGAAGTTTCGCTCACAGCCCCAAACGATGTGAACAGGGTTCCGTGACACCAAACGGGCGCCCGGTTTACCCAGCCACATGCCTACCGCATCACAGCCCACCCCTACGGTCAGCGCTGCGCAAGGCCTCCAGCATACTACAAACACCAGAAACTACTTGCAACTCCTGGACAGAGGACAAGGGTGAATAAGAAGTCGAGCGGGGTCATATTTCAGGGCCCAATGCATGGTAGTAGCTGAATCATGGATCACAAACACAGAACTCGGTTCCTAAGGACGGCTTCAATGAGACAACCCACCATGTACTCCTACATGGCCTCTCACCGCTACCTTTACCAAATCGTGTTCACACACTTAGCTCACGCACAGTAGGACATGTTCACACACCTCTGATTCATCCTCGATGAATCAAACCCGACTCAACTCTAAGCAGTAGCAGGCATGACAAACAAGCATGAATGAGTAGGCACATCAGGGCTCAAACAACTCCTACTCATGCTAGTGGGTTTCATCTATTTACTGTGGAATGACAGGTCATGCAAAGGATAAAGGGGTTCAGCTACCGCAGCAAGTAATAGTTGAATCGTTGTTGTCCTAATGCAGAAAAGAGAGCAGGCGCGAGAGTGGGATTGTATCGGAATGAACAAGGGGTTTTGCTTGCCTGGCACTTCTGAAGATAGCATTGAGTCTTCATCAGTGTCAACGATCACAACGTCGGTACAACGTCTATCGAGGGGGAACAACACCGACAAACAGAGAAGAAACACAATCAATGCAACGCGACAATATGATGCATGCTATGACATGGATATATGATGTGTGATGGGTCTAATGCAACTTGGGACATAAAGGATTAAGTCCATTTGAACCAAGGATTCAAATGATCACCCAAAATAATAAGTGATATAAGTGCATTAGCTTGTTTCACATAAACAGCAAGGTTAAAGTGCTCAAACATGCATGAAAACGGTACAGATGGATAGATTGCATTTTTCTGATCATTTTTCATATATAATTTATTTAATTTGGAGTTACGGTTGAATTTCTATGAATTTTAGAAGTTTGTACTATTTTCTGGAATTTCCTATATAAAAATAAATCCAGAAAATAGGTTACTGCGCCAGCCTGACATCATCATGACGTCAGCAGGTCAACTGGGCGCCTCCAGGTCAAACCTGACCAGTGGGGTCCACTGGTCAGTGACCCAGGGCTGTTTAGCTCGGCCGACAGTGGGCAGTCAGCGGCCACGTCGGCGAGGTCAACCACGGCGTGTGGGTCGATCGGGTTGGATTAGTTCTAACTAATTTTGTTAGCTAGTTAATTAATTAAACGTGTGGGGCCCATGTGTAAGTGGCCCAGGGGGTTAATTAGTGGCGTCATTAGCCACTAATGACGGTGCCACGTCAGCTCACCGGAGTGTCACCGGCGACGACCAAATGTGGCGGGGATCGCGGAATCTCGCTTCTGACCCACGGTTGAGGCGGGTTTGCTCCACGACTTCTGGCGTTCTCGCGCATCTAGTGGTGGTAGCGGCAGCAGCTGGGATGGCCGGGGTTGACGGCGGCGAGCACTTTCGCGGCGACCGGAATTCGGGCACCTGCGGGTTTGGCGTTGTGGTGCACGGGAGGGGGAGCTGGTGTGTATGTTAGGCTCCTGGTGAGGTGTGGAGCACGTTGCCGTGCTCGGAAGTTAGCTACGGTGGCTCTGGCCTTGTCTGCGTCATCGCCGGCGGCGAGGAGCTCACGGCCCCCGTGGAAACGGAGGGTACATGGCGCAACAGAGCACGGGGAGAGAGGGGATCGGCAGAGGAGCTCACAGTGAGTCGAACGGGAGGGTTGAAGGAAATATGCCCTAGAGGCAATAATAAAGTTATTATTTATTTCCTTATTTCATGATAAATGTTTATCATTCATGCTAGAATTGTATTAACCGGAAACATAATACATGTGTGAATGCATAGACAAACAGAGTGTCACTAGTATGCCTCTACTAGACTAGCTTGTTAATCAAAGATGGTTATGTTTCCTAACCATGAACAAAGGGTTGTTATTTGATTAACAAGGTCACATCATTAGTTGAATGATCTGATTGACATGACCCATTCCAATAGCTTAGCACACGATCGTTTAGTATGTTGCTACTGCTTTTATCCATGACTTATACATGTTCCTATAACTATGAGATTATGCAACTCCCGTTTACCGGCGGAACACTTTGGGTGCTACCAAACGTCACAACATAACTGGGTGATTATAAAGGAGTACTACAGGTGTCTCCAAAGGCAGATGTTGGGTTGGCGTATTTCGAGATTAGGTTTTGTCACTCCGATTGTCGGAGAGGTATCTCTGGGCCCTCTCGGTAATACACATCAATTAAGCCTTGCAAGCATTACAACTGAGTTAGCTGTGAGATGATGTATTACGGAACGAGTAAAGAGACTTGCCGGTAACAAGATTGAACTAGGTATTGGATACCGACGATCGAATCTCGGGCAAGTAACATACCGATGACAAAGGAACAACGTATGTTGTTATGCGATCCGACCGATAAAGATCTTCGTAGAATATGTAGGAGCCAATATGGGCATCCAGGTCCCGCTATTGGTTATTGACCGAGACGTGTCTCGGTCATGTCTACATTGTTCTCGAACCGTAGGGTCCATGCGCTTAAGGTTTCGATGGCGGTTATATTATGAGTTTGTGTATTTTGATGTACCGAAGAAGTTAGGAGTCCGGATGTGATCACGGACATGACGAGGAGTCGAAATGGTCGATACATAAAGATTGATATATTGACGGCTATATTCGGACACGGAAAAGTTCGGAAGTTTCGGAAAAACGGAGTGGGAGGGGTTACGGAACCCCGGGAAGTTATGGGCCTTAGTGGGCCAAGAGGGAGAGAGAGGGCCGCACCGGGAGGTGGCGCCCCTGTGGGAGTCGAATAGGACAAGGAGGGGGGCGCGCCCCCCTCCCTCTCCTCTCCTCTCCTTCCTTCCCCTTCCTCCTTCCTAGTTGGACTAGGAAAGGGAGTCCTACTCCCACCAGGAGGAGGACTCCCCCCCCTGGCGCGCCTCCTAGGCCGGCCGGCCCTCCCCTTGCTCCTTTATATACGGGGCAGGGGGGCACCCTAGAACACACAAGTTGATCCTTGAGATCGTTCCTTAGCCGTGTCGGTGCCCCTCCACCATATTCCACCTCGGTAATATCGTGGCGGTGCTTAGGCAAAGCCTGCGTCGGTAGAACATCAAGATCGCCACCACGCCGTCGTCTTGTGGAACTCTCCTCCCGAAGCTCTGCTGGATCGGAGCCCGAGGAGCGTCACCGAGCTGTCGTGTGTCAAGAACTCGGAGGCACCGGATGCTGGCGCTGGGATCGGTTGGATCGTGAGGAGAACGTCGACTACTTCCTCTACGTTGTGATCGCTTCGCTTCGGTCTCACGAGGGTGCGAGACAACACTCTCCCCTCTCGTTGCCATGCATCACCATGATCTTGCGTGTGCGTAGGAAATTTTTGAAATTACTCGTTCCCCAACAGTGGCATCCGAGCCTAGGTTTTATGGTTTGATGTTTTGCACGAGTAGAACACAAGTGAGTTGTGGGCGATACAAGTCATACTACCTACCAGCATGTCATATTTTGGTTCAGCGGTATTGTGAGATGAAGCGGCCCGGACCGACATTACGCCAGACGCTTACGCGAGACTGGTTTCACCGTTCGAGCACTCGTGCTTAAAGGTGACTGGCGGGTGTCTGTCTCTCTCACTATAGTTGAACCGAGTATGGCTACGCCCGGTCCTTGAGAAGGTTAAAACGGAGTCTATTTGTGAAATATCGTTGTGGTTTTGATGCGTAGGTGAGATTGGTTCTTGCTTAAGCCCGTAGCAGCCACGTAAAATTTGCAACAACAAAGTAGAGGACGTCTAACTTGTTTTTGCAGGGCATGTTGTGATGTGATATGGTCAAGGCGTGATGCTATATTTTATTGTATGAGATGATCATGTTTTGTAACGAAGTTATCGGCAATCGGCTGGAGCCATATGGTTGTCGCTTTATTGTATGAAATGCAAGCATACTGTAATTGCTTTACTTTATCACTAAGCGGTAGCGATAGTCGAGAAGCAATAGATGGCGAACGACAACGATGCTACGATGGAGATCAAGGTGTCGCGCCGGTGGCGATGGTGATCACGACGGTGCTTCGGAGATGGAGATCACAAGCACAAGATGGCGATGGCCATATCATATCACTAATATTGATTGCATGTGATGTTTATCCTTTATGCATCTTATCTTGCTTTGATTGACGGTAGCATTTTAAGATGATCTCTCACTAAAATTATCAAGTAGTGTTCTCCACAGTATGCACCGTTGCCAAAGTTAAATCGTGCGAGACACCACGTGATGACGGGTGTGATAAGCTCTCGTCCATCTACAACGGGTGCAAGCCAGTTTTGCACACGCAGAATACTCGAGTTATACTTGACGAGCCTAGCATATGCAGATATGGCCTCGGAACACGGAGACCGAAAGGTCGGCGTGAATCATATAGTAGATATGATCAACATAAGATGTTCACCATTGAAAACTACTCCATCTCACGTGATGATCGGTTATGGTTTAGTGGATTTGGATCACGTGATCACTTAGATGACTAGAGATGTCTGTCTAAGTGGGAGTTCTTAAGTAATATGATTAATTGAACTTAAATTTATCATGAACTTAGTACTGATAGTATCTTGCTTGTCTATGTTTGTTTGTAGATAGATGGCTCGTCTTTGTTGTTCCGTTGAATTTTAATGCGTTCCTTGAGAAAGCAAAGTTGAAAGATGATGGTAGCAATTACGGATCGGGTCCGTAACTCGAGGATTATCCTCATTGCTGCACGAAGAGTTACGTCTGGATGCACCGCTAGGTGCAGAACTCTTGCTAATGCTGGCGACGGCGTTAAGAACGTCTGGCGAGCAAAGCTGATGACTACTCTATAGTTCGATGTGCCATGCTTTACGGCTTAGAACCGGATCTTCAACGACGTTTTGAGCGTCATGGAGCATATGAGATGTTCCAGGAGTTGAAGTTGATATTCCAACAGAATGCCCGGATTGTGAGATATGAAGTCTCCAATAAGTTCTATAGCTGCAAGATGGAGGAGAATAGTTCGTCGGTGAGCACATACTCGGAATGTCGGGTATTACAATCACTTGACTCAACCGGGAGTTAATCTTCCGGATGATTGTGTCATTGATGAAATTCTTCAATCACTGCCACCAAGCTACAAAGGCTTCGTGATGAACTATAATATGCAAGGGTTAGTAAAGACTATGCTCGAGCTCTTCGCAATGCTAAAGGCTGCGGAGGTAGAAATCAGAAGGAGCATCAAGTGTTGATGGTCAATAAGACCACTAGTTTCAAGAAGAAAGGCAAAGGGAAGAAGAAGGGAACTTCAAGAAGAACAGCAAGCAAGTTCTGCTCGGAGAAGAAACCCAAGTCCGGACCTAAACCTGAAACTCGAGTGCTTCTACCGCAAGGATCGTCTTGGAAGCGAACTGCCCCAAGTATTTGGCGGATAAGAACGATGGCAAGGTGAACAAAGGTATATGTGATATACATGTTATTGATGTGTACCTTACTAGAGCTCGCAGATAGCACTGGTATTTGATACTGGTTACATTGCTAATATTTGCAACTCAAGCAGGACTACGGATTAGCGAACACCGCAAAGGACGAGGTGACAATGCGCGTGGGAAATGGTTCCAAAGTCGATGTGATCGCGGTCGGCACACTACCTCTACATCTACCTTCGGGATTAGTTTTAGACCTAAATAATTGTTATTTGGTGCTGCGTTGAGCATGAACATTATATCTGGATCTTGTTTGATGCGAGGCGGTTATTCATTTAAATCGAGAGAATAATGGTTGTTCTATTTATATGAGTAATATCTTTTATGGTCATGCACCCTTGAAGAGTGGTCTATTTTGATGAATCTCGATAGTAGTGATACACATATTCATAATGTTGAAACCAAAAGATGCAGAGTTAATAATGATAGTGCAACTTATTTGTGGCACTGCCGTTTAGGTCATATCGGTATAAAACGCATGAAGAAACTCCATACCGATGGACTTTTGGAGTCACTTGATTATAAATCACTTGGCACTTGCGAACCGTGCCTCATGGGCAAGATGACTAAAACCCCGTTCTCCGGTACTATGGAGAGAGCAACAGATTTGTTGGAAATCATACATACAGATGTATGTGGTCCGATGAATGTTGAGGCTCGTGACGGATATCGTTATTTTCTCACCTTCACAGATGATTTAAGCAGATATGGGTATATCTACTTAATGAAACATAAGTCTGAAACATTTGAAAAGTTCAAAGAATTTCAGAGTGAAGTTAAAAATCATCGTAATAAGAAAATTAAATTTCTACGATCTGATCGTGGAGGTGAATATTTGAGTTACGAGTTTGGTCTACGTTTGAAACAATGCGGAATAGTTTCGCAACTCACGCCACCGGAACACCACAAAGTAATGGTGTGTCGAGCGTCGAATCGCACTTTACTAGATATGGTGCGATCTATGATGTCTCTTCTGATTTACCGCTATCGTTTTGGGGTTGTGCTCTTGAGGCGGCCGCATTCACCTGAATAGAACACCGTCAAAATCCATTGAGGCGACACCTTATGAACTATGGTTTAGCAAGAAACCAAAGTTGTCGTTTCTCAAAGTTTGGGGATGCGATGCTTATGTGAAAAAGCTTCAACCTGATAAGCTCGAACCCAAATCGAGAAATGTGTCTTCATAGGATACCCAAAGGAGACAGTTGGGTACACCTTCTATCACAGATCCGAAGGCAAGACATTTGTTGTTAAGAATGGATCCTTTCTAGAGAAGGAGTTTCTCTCGAAAGAAGTGAGTGGGAGGAAAGTAGAACTTGATGAGGTAATCGTACCTTCTCCTTATTTGAAAGTATTTTGTCGCAGAAACCAGTTTACGAGACATCTACACCAAATAGTGAGGAAGTTGATGATGTTGATCATGAAACTTCAGATCAAGTTACTCGCAGAACCTCGTAGATCAACCAGAGTAAGATCCGCACTGAGTGGTACGGCAATCCTGTTCGTAAGTCATGCTACTAGATCATGATGAACCTACGAACTATGAAGAAGCGATGGTGAGCCCAGATTCCATAAAATGGCTTGAGGCCATGAAATCGAGATGGGATCCATGTATGAAAACAAAGTATGGACTTTGGTTGACTTGCCGAGGGTCGGCAAGCAATAGAAAACAAGTGGATCTTCAAGAAGAAGACCGACGATGACGGTAAAGTAGCTGTCTACAAAGCTCGACTTGTCGCAAAGGGTTTCGACAAGTTCAAGGGATTGACTACGATGAGACCTTCTCACCCGTAGCGATGCTTAAGTCTGTCCGAATCATGTTAGCAATTGCCGCATTTTATGATTATGAAATTTGGCAAATGGATGTAAAGACTGCATTCTGAATGGATTTACGGAAGAAGAGTTGTATATGATGCAACGAAGGCTTTATAGATCCAAAGGAGCTAACAAAGTGTGCAAGCTCCAGCGATCCATTTATGGACTGGTGCAAGCATCTCGGAGTTGGAATAAGCGCTTTGATAGTGTGATCAAAGCATTTGGGTTCATCTGACTTTTGGAGAAGCTTGTATTTACAAGAAAGTGAGTGGGAGCTCTGTAGCATTTACGATATTATATGTAGATGACATATTACTAATCGGAAATGATATAGAATTCTGGATAGCATAAAGGGATACTTGAATAAGAGTTTTTCAATGAAAGACCTCGGTGAAGCTGCATACATATTGGGCATCAAAATCTATAGAGATAGATCAAGACGCTTAATTGGACTTTCACAAAGAACATACCTTGACAAAATTTTGAAGAAGTTCAAAATGGATCAAGCAAAGAAAGGGTTCTTGCTTGTGTTGCAAGGTGTGAAGTTGAGTAAGACTCAATGCCCGACCACTGCAGAAGATAGAGAGAAAATGAAAGATGTTCCTATGCTTCAGCCATAGGCTCTATCATGTATGCAATCTTGTGTACCGGACTGATGTGTGCCTTGCTATAAGCTTAGCAGGAGGTACCAAAGTAATCCAGAGTGGATCATGGACAGCGGTCAAGAACATCTGAAATACGAAAAGGACTAAGGATATGTTTCTCGTATATGGAGGTGACAAAGAGCTCATCGTAAATGGTTATGTTGATGCAAGCTTTGACACCGATCGGACGATTCTAAATCGCAGACCGGATCGTATTTACACTAAGCGGAGGAGCTGTCGGTTGGTGCAGTTCTAAACAAAGCGTCGTGGCGGGATCTACATGTGAAGCGGAGTACATAGCAACCGGAAGCAGCTAATGAAGGAGTCGGATGAAGGAGTTCATATCCGATCTAGGTGTCATACCTAGTGCATCGGGTCCAATGAAATCTTCTGTGACAATCTTGAGCAATTGCCTTAGCGAAGGAATCCAGATTTCACAAGAGGACCAAGCACATCAAGAGGCGCTTCAATTCCATCCGGATTTAGTCCGGTGGGAGACATAGAGATTTGCAAGATACATACGGATCTGAATGTAGCAGCACCGTTGACTAAGCCTCTTCCACGAGCAAAACATGATCAACACCAAGACTCCATGGGTGTTAGAATCATTACTATGTAATCTAGATTATTGACTCTAGTGCAAGTGGGAGGCTGAAGGAAATATGCCCTAGAGGCAATAATAAAGTTATTATTTATTTCCTTATTTCATGATAAATGTTTATCATTCATGCTAGAATTGTATTAACCGGAAACATAATACATGTGTGAATGCATAGACAAAGCAGTGTCACTAGTATGCCTCTACTAGACTAGCTTGTTAATCAAAGATGGTTATGTTTCCTAACCATGAACAAAGGGTTGTTATTTGATTAACAAGGTCACATCATTAGTTGAATGATCGATTGACATGACCCATTCCATTAGCTTAGCACACGATCGTTTAGTATGTTGCTCTGCTTTTATCCATGACTTATACATGTTAATATAACTATGAGATTATGCAACTCCGTTTACGGAGGAACACTTTGGTGCTACCAAGCGTCACAACGTAATCGGGTGATTATAAAGGAGTACTACAGGTGTCTCCAAAGGCGGATGTTGGGTTGGCGTATTTGAGATTAGGTTTTGTCACTCCGATTGTCGAGAGGTATCTCTGGGCCCTCTCGGTAATACACATCAATTAAGCCTTGCAAGCATTACAACTAATGAGTTAGCTGTGAGATGATGTATTACGGAGCGAGTAAAGAGACTTGCCGTAACGAGATTGAACTAGGTATTGGATACCGACGATCGAATCTCGGGCAAGTAACATACCGATGACAAAGGAACAACGTATGTTGTTATGCGGTCTGACCGATAAAGATCTTCGTAGAATATGTAGGAGCCAATATGGGCATCCAGGTCCCGCTATTGGTTATTGACCGGAGACGTGTCTCGGTCATGTCTACATTGTTCTCGAACCGTAGGGTCCGCACGCTTAAGGTTTCGATGACGGTTATATTATGAGTTTGTGTATTTTGATGTACCGAAGAAGTTCGGAGTCCCGGATGTGATCACGGACATGACGAGGAGTCTCGAAATGGTCGAGACATAAAGATTGATATATTGGACGGCTATATTCGGACACGGAAAAGTTCGGAAGTTTCGGGAAAAACGGAGTGCCGGAGGGTTACGGAACCCCGGGAAGTTATGGGCCTTAGTGGGCCAAGAGGGGAGAGAGGGCCGCACCAGGAGGTGGCCCCCCCTGTGGGAGTCCGAATAGGACAAGGAGGGGGCGCCCCCTTCCTCTCCCTCTCCTCTCCTTCCTTCCCCTTCCTCCTTCCTAGTTGGACTAGGAAAGGGGAGTCCTACTCCCACTAGGAGGAGGACTCCCCTCCCTTGGCGCGCCTCCTAGGCCGGCCGGCCCTCCCCCTTGCTCCTTTATATACGGGGGCAGGGGGCACCCTAGAACACACAAGTTGATCCTTGAGATCGTTCCTTAGCCGTGTGCGGTGCCCCCCTCCACCATATTCCACCTCGGTAATATCGTAGCGGTGCTTAGGCGAAGCCCTGCGTCGGTAGAACATCAAGATCGTCACCACGCCGTCGTGCTGACGGAACTCTCACTCCCCGAAGCTCTGCTGGATCGGAGCCCGAGGAGCGTCACCGAGTTGTACGTGTGTCAAGAACTCGGAGGCACCGGAGTAACGGCGCTGGGATC
The DNA here is from genome assembly GCA_021437245.1 of Aegilops speltoides. Lineage (NCBI taxonomy): Eukaryota > Viridiplantae > Streptophyta > Magnoliopsida > Poales > Poaceae > Aegilops > Aegilops speltoides. Next base: position 460,780,611 of record CM038141.1, read on the forward strand.
GGTTGGATCGTGAGGAGAACGTACGACTACTTCCTCTACGTTGTGATCGCTTCCGCTTCGGTCTACGAGGGTACGTAGACAACACTCTCCCCTCTCGTTGCCATGCATCACCATGATCTTGCGTGTGCGTAGGAAAATTTTTGAAATTACTACGTTCCCCAACAAGGGTCAGCGAGCTCGGGGAGGCACCGAAGGCAGCAAATCGACGGCGACGATCTCCGGTGGCCGACGAGGGGAACGGCGGTGCTTGCGGCGTCCAGGGGCTTCCGGCGTCGGGCGGCTCGGTGAGGAGGAAGAGGGAGTCGAGGCGGAGCTAGTGGCCGCGTCGGTGAGGCGTGGGGTGGCCGGTGGCCACGGGGCAACGAACGGCAGCGACGAAGGTGTTCGGTGGCTGCGTGCGAGGGAGATAGAGGAGGGGAGAGGAGGAGTGGACAGGCCAGAGGGGGTCAGGTGGTGCGTGGTGTCTCCAGCCAACCCCCGGCATCGGCGGAAGCAGGAGGTGGCACGGGCGCATGCCAGCGCGCGGCGGCCACGCGCCTCTCGTCCTTCTGGCGAGAGGTTGGTGGTGACTGGCAGCGGTGGTGGGCTGGGCCAGCTCCTGGGCCGGCCAGCTGCGATCTTTGGGCCGCATGTAAGCCAGTGAGTTTGCTCTGCTTTTATTTTACATTACATTTTCTATTATTCTGTAAATTTAGGGCTTTATTAAAAATGCCAGAGTATTACCAAAAATCATGAAACTGCTCCATGTCACTGTCTGGAATATTTCCAACAGTAAACATTTCAGTTTGTGATTATTTGAGCATTTTAAATATTATTAGCAATTAAATGCCCAAATGCAAATACTATATAATTTAATTCAAAAATCCAGGAATAGCCTATAAATATGTTCATCATTTTTGGAAGAGGTTTTCACCTTTAACAGAAACTATGAACATTTCCAAAGGGCATTCTGGGTTATTGAAAATATTTTTATTGAACCTAGTTAAATTTCATTTGGTGCTAGGGTTTCAACAATCCCCATTTCAAATTTCTTTGGAATTTAAACATGATGGCATGATGAACAAGCAAAGTCAAGCAAGGGCTGAACTGGGGTTGTGACAATGATGCTATGCGGAACTCCGTATCTGAATATTAGCTCTCTGATGAAGCTGATAGCGGTGCCGGCATCAAGATTCTTGATAGGCTTGGCTTCGATCCACTTAGTGAACTTGTCGACTGCCACCAGTACATGAGTGAAGCCGCTCCTGCCAGTTCTCACTGGCCCAACCATATCTAGTCCCCAGACAGCGAAGGGCCAGGCGATTGGAATGGTCTTCAAAGCTGAGTCGGGCTTGTGTGACATATTGGAGTAGAACTGACATCCTTCACACTTGTCGACTATCTCTTTCGCCATTTCATTTGCTCTGGGCCAGTAAAACCCCGCTCGGTATGCTTTAGCCACAATGGTTCGAGAGGACGAATGGTGGCCACAGGTCCCCGAGTGGATATCGTTAAGAATTATCAGACCTTCTTCCGGCGTTATACATTTCTGACTGGCTCCAGTCGCGCTTTCTCTGTACAACTGTCCCTTTATCACAGTAAAGGCCTTGGATCGACGGACGATCTGTCGAGCCTCTTCTTCGTTTTCTGGGAGTTCTTTCCTTAGGATATACGCGATGTACGACATTGTCCAGTCGGGAGTGATGACCAAGACTTCCATGATTAGGTCGACCACGGCTGGGACCTCGACTTCAGTCGGATCCGTGGCACTTTTTGGCTGTGGGGCTTCTTCGGTGGAAGGATCCTCTTGAACTGACGATGCGTGGACATGTTCCAAAAACACACCACTGGGAATGGCTTCTCTCTTGGAACCTATTTTTGCCAAATCATCAGCTGCTTGATTTTTCAGTAGGGGTATATGATGAAGCTCTAACCCCTCGAATTTTTTCTCCAGCTTTCTTACTGCGTTGCAGTAACCAGTCATGGCTGGGCTTCTGACGTCCCACTCCTTCATCTCTTGGTTAACCACCAAATCTGAGTCGCCATAAACCATGAGGCGACGGATGCCGAGTGAAATGGCCATACGCAACCCATACAGAAGTGCTTCGTATTCTGCTTTGTTGTTGGAGGAATCAAAGTGAATCTGGAGTACATATCTGAGCTTATCTCCTCGGGGGGAAACCAACACTACCCCAGCACCGGAACCATTCAGCATCTTAGAGCCGTCAAAGAACATGGTCCAGTGCTCCGAGTGAACTTGAGTCGGCAGTTGCTGCTAGTTGACACGGGACGCCTCAGAAACGATCTTTCACGGTGCCAAAGAACTCACAAGGAACGGCAACAAACTCACTTGAAACTTGTTTCAACAAACTTTGTTACTCTCAAGTGGCAAGAACAAGAGGAAACACTCTCAGATAAATTGCAGCGGATAACTAGCTTGGTTTACAAGGATGCAATCCAAACCATGAAGCTTGTGAACCTATGAAGAGTCACAAGAGGGAACCACAAGGATCCTATATGAATTGAGGATAGGCCCTCCAATCCACACACACGAGCTAACACTCAACGATACTAGTGCTCACAGCACAACACAACCTCACCGGCTGTCTACAAACATAAACTCAGAAACCTCATCCCCCCTCACATGGAACAGCTGAGGAGTATTTATACTAGAAGCACCCACTAGTTAGGTGTGAAAACAACTCAAAAGGAAGGGTAAATTCATGAGCCCCAAGCTGTAGCAGGAGCAAACTTGTTGAGCCTCGCGCTGTAATAAATTCCTGGACAGCTTGCATGGAAACTTGCACAACTTTTGACTCAAGACCTCAAATGATGCACCGTTTTTTTTTGAATGGAAGCTGACTTCTAAGACCATCTTTTCCAGCCTCCATAAGGTGCTAGAGACTTCCAGAATTAATTAGGTTTAGGTGGGAAGTTGCAGCTGGAAATCTGATGTGTCATTTCTCCCAAAATAGGCACCGGAAGCTTCCCAACTAAGATAATGGTTTTGCCCTTGTCTTCCTTTGGATGCTCTAATGGTTCAGCATTTGTGCTAGCATTAACCTCACTCTTGGGTGCCTTGGTCATGATCTGGTCCACATCATCAGTCCACTCGGCGATGAAATCTGCTATTGCGTGGGACTTGATAGCTTTCTTTGCCTCAAATCTGATATCCAGGGGAAGGAGTTCAATCGCCCATTTTGCCACTCGACCAGTTGCATCTCTGTTGCAGAATCTCTGACAATGTGGCGTCACTGACGACTGTAATGGTATGGTCAGAGAAGTAATGAGCAACTTTCTTCGTGGTCATATAGATCCCATATACAAGCTTCTGATAATGAGGGTATCTTTGCTTTGATGGGGTCAGAACTTCAGAAATATAATATACTGGGCGCTGAGATTTAAAGGCTTTTCCTTCTTCTTCCCGCTCGACCGTAAGTACTGTACTGACAACTTGTCCTGTGGCTGCAATGTAAAGCAGCAAAGGCTCTTTGCTAATCGGGGCAGCAAGCACCGGCTGGGTGGAAAGCAGGGCTTTTAGCTCTGCAAACGCTGCATCAGCTTCAGGAGTCCACTCGAACTTGTCTGACTTCTTCATCAGTCGGTAAAGAGGCAATGCCTTTTCACCGAGACAAGAGATGAATCGACTTAAAGCGGCCAAGCAACCAGTAAGCTTCTGAACATCGTGCACACGCACAGGTTGTTTCATTCGGAGTATAGTGCCCACTTTCTCTGGATTTGCGTTGATTCCTTGTTCGGAAACGAGAAAACCGAGTACTTTTCCGCTAGGAACTCCTAATGTGCACTTTGATGGATTAAGCTTGATATCATACCTCCTGAGGTTGGCAAATGTTTCAGCAAGGTCAGTCAGCAGGTTGGAACCTTTCTGTGACTTGACCACAATATCATCCATGTACGCTTCCACATTCCGACTGATTTGAGTGAGCAAACACTTCTGAATCATCCTCATGAACGTGGGTCCAGCAATCTTGAGGCCGAATGGCATGGTGATATAACAGAAGCACCCGAATGGGGTGATGAAAGCTGTTTTGATCTCATCGGGTCCATACAGACGGATCTGATGGTACCCGGAATAGGCGTCTAAGAAAGACAGTCGCTCACATCCCGCAGTCGAGTCGACTATTTGGTCGATGCGGGGGAGAGGGAAATGATCTTTAGGGCAGGCCCGATTGATATGTTTAAAGTCAATACACATGCGAAGAGACTTGTCCTTCTTTGGGACCATGACAACATTGGCGAGCCACTCGGAGTGGTAAATTTCTCGGATAAACTCTGCTGCTAAGAGCCGAGCCACCTCCTCGCCAATGGCCTTCCTTTTCTGGACGGCGAACCGTCGCAGATGTTCTTTGACAGGTTTCACTTTTGAATCGACTCTCAGGCGATGCTCAGCCAGCCCCCTGGGAACACCCGGCATGTCAGCAGGCTTCCATGCGAAGATGTCCCAGTTCTCACGGAGGAACTGGGTGAGCGCTTCTTCCTATTTGGAGTCGAATGTTGTAGAGATATGAGTCGGAGCAGCACTGGGGTCGGTCGGGTGAATGTGAACGGACTTCGTCTCACCGGACACTAAAACGCTGACTCTGTAGCGGGTTTCTTGGCTCGCAACAAATCACTCGGATCTGCAGTTTTCTGGTATTCCTGCAAGTCTACCACTGCCATCTGAGCATCGGCGATCTTTGAGCCCTTCTGAAAGCACTCTTCCGCCTTCTTCCGATTGCCAGTAATAGTGATCACACCTTTGGGACCAGGCATCTTCATTTTGAGATACACGTAGCATGGTCGAGCCATGAAACGTACATAAGCTGGCCTGCCCAAAATAGCGTGATAAGCACTCTGGAAATCCACAACTTCAAACGTCAACTTTTCTTTTCGGAAATTCTTGGAATCACCGAAAACCACATCAAGAGCAATTTGGCCGAGTGACTCAGCCTTCTTCCCAGGAATGACTCCATGGAAACTCATGTTGCTGGTACTGAGTCTGGACATCGGAATGCCCATCCCTTTCAATGTTTCTGCATACAATATATTCAGGCCACTGCCATCATCCATCAAGACTTTAGTCAGTCGAGTGCCTTCGACGACTGGGTCGACCACCAAAGCTTGCCTCCTAGGGGTGGCTATGTGTGTCCGATAATCGGACTGGTCGAATGTGATGGCAGTCTGAGACCACTTTAGATAGCTGGGTGTCACCGGAGCAACCATATTCACCTCTCGGTTGATAACTTTCAATCGAATTTTTCTTTCAACATCAGCAAAAATCATTAGGGTGGAATTGACTTGGGGATATTCATTATCACTCTCTTCTTCGTCCTCAACTTTGTCCGACTCCTTTTCCTTATCCTTGGACTGTTTTTCCTGGAACTGCTAGATCAAGAGCCGACACTGTCGAGTGGTATGTTTCGGGTAAATGAATTTACCATTCTCATCTTTCTTCGTGTGAATGTGGCACGGCAAATCCATCACGTTATTTCCTTGTCCTTCACCTTCTTAGGGTTCCAAGACCCTTTGGGATTCCCTTTAAACTTTCCTTGAGTCACGGCCAAGGCTTCCCCAGGAGCAGCTGGCTCGGCTTTCCGCTTCTTCTTCCGACTGGAGTTCCCTCCCCCGGTTTCATGAGCAGTTGGCTTGTACTTGCCACTCCGGAGCCGATCTTCTTCTTCACCATTGGCGTACTTGGTGGCAATCTCCATCATCCGACTCAGGGTCATGTCTCCGGTCCGACCGAATTTCAAACTTAGCTCTCTGTTCTTAACGCCTTCCTTGAAGGCACGGACTGCTTGGTGATCAGAAACATTTTCCACCATGTGATGCAATGTGATCCACCTCTGGATGTAATCCCTCAGAGTCTCATTCGACTTTTGCACACAAACCTGCAGCTTTGTCAACCCTGTTGGTCGCTTGCAAGTTCCTTCAAATGTGCTGACAAACACTCGGGCAAGATCTTCCCAAGTGTAAATGCTGCTAGGTGCCAACTGATTCAGCCATGCTCTGGCCAAGCCCTCCAACATAAGAGGTAGGTGTTTCATGGCCACCTCAACATTGCCGCCGCCAATCTGAACAGCCACTCGGTAGTCCTCAAGCCAAGTATCGGGCTTGGACTCGCCGGTGAACTTACTGACTCCAGTCGCCAACCTGAAGTTGGGAGGAATCACCGCGGCTCTGATGGCCCTGCTAAAACACTCTGGTCCTGAGACGTGAACTCTGCTGCTGGTGGGCACATCTCTATCATGGCCTTCTCGGTGAGCTCTGTTCCGATCGACCAAACCTTGAACGATAATGGATCTCGCATCAAAGCCTGGTTCTCTGGGGTCGACTGGAACCCTTCGCCCAACACTGTGCTGGCGTCTGTCATCTTGCTGTCGAGGGGCATACGACCCACCCCTTGGGGGAGGAGTGGGCACTCGACGTCGATCATCACGATCGAATCGGTCATCATACTGATCACGCCGACCTCCACGTCCCTCACGCCTCGGGGGCGATCTTGGGCTATGGGTCGACTGGACTGTATTCGCAGCGATGGATCTGCTGTGAATCCTATTTCGCGACTGCAATACAGCTGAATTTTGATCTCCTACTGCCCAGAGTAAATCTCTGATCTGCATCAAACCTCTATCAGCCTCTGACTAAGAGGGCTGAATTGACTCTGCTATACGGGCTGCAGCTGCTAGATTCTGAATCGGAGTTCGATATACCTGAGTTGGTGGTGGAAAGAGTTGACGTCGACTGGAGTCTGGGACCCGCTGTCGTGCACGCTCGTCGAGCACTTGCTGGAGGTTCTCCAGTCGAGTGTGCTCAGCCAAGTTGGCCAAACGCGCGTCCTCTAGGGCACGAGCCTCGGGTGTTTCTCCAACGATAGGAGTATGCAGCGCATCCATGTTCCGGCGGCGAAGGTCTTCCCTTTGCAGCGAAGTAAGTGGCTCGGGTTGATACTCTTCATGGACCTGCGCTGGGTCGCCTCCGTCGTCGCCTCCGTCGGGCGGGGGAAGCCGGGAGGACTGCGCGGTCCATTGACCATCAGGACCTCCGCCGCTGGATCACTGTTGTCGCACTCGGATGCAGTCTCTATGGAGCCAGTCGAACAGGCCGTAGAGAGATTCGTCGGGCTCAATCGCCGCGACTTGGGGGGTGACCGACTGGCGGGCCACCGCGTGCCTCACCCACCGCTGAAGCCTTGACCGACCGGAGCGCTTGCGCCGGCGGGAGACAGGGAGGGGGGTGACACAGGGACTGACCGATACTGAGTCGACGGTTGCCGCAGAAGGACGCCGCGAACACACGCGCGAAAGTGCGTCACCCCGCGGACGGGGAGCGCGTCGATGTCGAGTGGAGCCTCCTGAAGCCAAGCAGAATCGTCAGCGACGAACGTGAGCGCGCCGAGACGGATCTCGCGGCCCTCAACCAAAACTCCGCCTGAAACCATGATGAAAGAGATCGAAACAATTGCAACTTCTCCAATAAGTCGCTAAGACACCTGCCCCATGGTGGGCGCCAACTGTCGTGGTTCTAAGTCTGACAGTAGAAAGGGGATAGGTATGGAGAGGCAAGATCCTAGCTATGGAGTAGTTGTATACGCAAGGGATTTACGAGTTCAGGCCCTTCTCGGAGGAAGTAACAGCCCCACGTCTCGGAGCCGGAGGCGGTCGATCGGGTTATATCGTATGAGTTCTGGGTGCGAACCCTTTACACTGAGGAGGGGGTGGCTTATATAGAGTTCCCCGGACCCCTCCAGCCCTCAGTTATGCAGGGTTTAAAGTACATTAAGACCGGGGGTTACTGGTAACGCCCCACATAAAGTGCTATGATGACCATAAAGGCTACTTAATGGCAGACCGTTGCATGCAGAGTGACTCTAGATCTCCTGGTGGTCGAGTGAGTGGCTTCATGGTCGAGTGTCTTCGAGTCCGTCGAGTGAAATCCTTCCAGGTCGACTGAAAGGTAGTTTCTTCTAGAGATGTCCCTGGGGAGGGTATCTTGGACAGGTCCATGACCCTACCCTAGGTACATGGCTTCATCACTCATCACTTCGTAAACAAGATGTGGCCTTTTGAAACAAGGCTTCCATGAGAAAATCATTACAGTTGATTGACATTAGTGTAGACAACGAGGAGCATCTAATTAAGTGGCATGGCAATCTTGCACACGGCTAATTAGCAAAGGCCTTGGCCGGGACAGCTTTGCTCAACCCCAAGAAAACAAGCAAAACATATCTCTCCAAAACTCCAACCCAGATAGATACAAATCGCAAACGACGCAGGCACTCCATATGTATCTACCACGAAGTTACTGATCCTTCCTTTTACTGGCGAGTGGCGTCTGCAATTAGGACGGGGAATTATAAATAAAATCACCACACACCAATGTAGATAGAAAAAAAATTGAAGGTGGGGAGATCAGTATGTGCTGCAGTAGTTCTTTGGGATGATGATCATACCAGAGGGGGCGATCGGGATTAGCACCGGGGTGACCGAAGAGGCGGCGGGATTAGCCTCGTATACATCCGCCGTGCACGTGTACGTCCTAGGACGTGGGCGCCTCATGTCCATGTCGGCGAGCAGGTTGAAGAGCCGCTGCTTCCTGCTGTCCATCTCCGCCATCAGCCGGGCTGTCTCGGGGTCGGGCTGTGGCTCAATTTGGACGTGCACAGGCTTGCTGTCGGCGCCATTGGAGGACAGAGATCGCAGCAGAGGAAACGAGGCGGTTCGGCTGCCATGGGCGAGCAGCGGCGAGGCAACGGCCTTGCAAGCCTCCTGCGTTTGGCCGCCGATGAGCCCCCTCGCCGCACGTCGGAGCGCGGCCATGATCGAGGCGATCACGTTCTACGGCCGCCAACGCTAATCGTATCGAGGGTAAACGTGTAACTGATGCGGCGTCTTGCTGCTTCCCTGCGGATTTGGACGCTAGGCCCTCTTAAAAGTTGGTTGCTGGCCGTCCGTCTCCTGTTCCAACACGTTTTTTTTTTTTTTTTTGGAGCAGTTGCTCCAACACGGCTAATTCTACATTTGCTTCTATCCCAATCTATTAGTATATCTCAACATCTTTTTTCCCAAAAAATAAGTGAACATTGCCGAACTCACATTTGTATGTAGGCATATAACATAATGTAAATGCTCGTCCGGCCCACACAATATTTAGTACGCATAGCGAGTGCATTTGTACATAGGCATTATGATGTATGTAGGCATACTATACATTGTCCGATAGGTAATGCAACCATGTCCCATGATAATTTATTCCTTCTAATAAACCAAGTCAAAGTACTATATATATACAACCTCACTCGTATATACAGATATAATACGCGCACAGAATCAACAATTCTAAGTTATCTTGCATATATATGCAGCATAATAATAACTTCTTAGGACAAAACTAAAATGACATACTCCCTCCGATCCATACTAAATCAGCGACAATTAATATAGATCGAAGAGAGCAGTATATTTTACAAGGGAGGGATGGCACTAATAAATTATAGAACAGGCCATCCGCATCTGTCCTACAGCATGAAGGTGCTCATCGGATTAGCGAAGTAGCGCCGCCTTGCAGACCTGGAGCGTTCTTCATACCGACCTTGCTTCAAAAGACCCTGCAGCATGGTGGGAGCACTAGGCACATCTTCATCAAACACCCCAACATGAACATACAGGTGTTTGTCAATTGTCAGCTTCCCCAGCAAGGTCCTGCATGTCTGCACATGGACAGGGTGAACTAGTTACTAACATTTGAATATCAAATGTATAGTTTTTGTGAATGTTATTAGTACAAACCATTGTTGAGGAAATCGTTAACTGGTAGCTGCTCGGTTGGCTGGTGAGTAGGGGATTAATCGGCTAATCGGCAAGTTAATCGGCCATTTAATCAATTAATCGGGCGATTTATTGGTTTATAGGCTACTCGGTGACCCTAAGAGTAGGGATTAATCGGCAAGTTAACTGGTTAATTGGATGAATTCTTGAACAGGGGTACAAACATGATATAATGTAGCCAACATACATACCTGAGGATTCAGTACATCCATCCGACGGATTACGTCCTCCTGATACACGAAACAGCAGAGCAGAGCAACTTTTAATTCAACAATATTGACAATTATAGGTAGAATCATAGCTCCACATGGAGATGCAAACATCTTTCAGTAACTAATAGCATTCAGAATAACTATCCGATGGATTTAGAAAACCTTAAATATGAGTGCTTTAAGTGATATCATGATATGAAGTTTAGAGTTGCAACACCCATAAATAAGATCTTCCTACAAGGTTTTACCTATTTTGAGGTCAATACAAGTGTACTTTCTTCATAACATTAATACGACTGACCCAACAACTCACAAATCCAATTGCATGTATAGAGCTTCCCATCACAAAATAAGCAGGTCTAAATAATAAAAATTAACACACTCACCTCCGAAATTCCTGGATATTGCATGACATATCCAATAATACGACGGCTTAAACCTTCATAGACAGTGCTATTCATGCTGCCATCGCCGTTTATCCACGGTAATATTGGATGATAAATACGACTTCTGCAAACATGACAGCAAGTAGATGGCCTTTCATCATCTCCAGGACTTCCACTCTGCAAATGAGAGCTTGACTTCCTTTCAACATCAACAACCGTGACAGTGTGCCCCTCGCCAAGCTTCCTTACAGTTCCATGCAAATTAAGAGGCATCGTCGAGTGCTTCTCTTTCAGTACATTTCTGGTGTCTCCAGTTGATGCCATTTCAGAACCTGGCGCTCGCAAACAGCTGCAATGGCTGTACTCGGCGAGTGTGGTTATATGATACTTTGGCTTATGTAATGAGTCAACAATCTGCACACCATCATATGCATTGACCTGCATTGACCAAATTCAGACTCCTATATGTTAATTGATGTGGAAATAAAAAAAATGCAATCTTCACAATACTTGATTTTCTACAACTTCCACACAATTTTGGTCAATTTTTTACAATCTTATCCTTCCTTAATTGCATCACTAAGTTCCTCCACCATATGCAGGCCTTAGAGAGGACAAATTGAGGGTCAGATGGCATTTTATTACCTTCTTAGTTCTTGTGACCAACTCTAAAACAAGTATTGTGAAGCAGAGGAGTACATATATAACAATATTGATGCCAATTTTAAGTGTACAATACTCGATATAGAAAGAAAGGGAATATCACTATCTATCTGTTGAATTTATGCAGAACTAGAGAAAAGAAACATAAAAAGAAATAAAAGAAAGAAAGTAAAACAACAGAAGTAAATTTTAATCAATCCATCGATAGACAGTAATAAATAACAAAAACAGGTACACCAATCTACTATATACATATTCACAGATCTACCTTAATGGCCAGCTGAAATCTCTCAAGCGTATCAAAGACCAAACTGATAGATTGCATGCCTGCATCCAGGGGATAAAACCAAATAAATGAATCCTAGCAAAAAAAGATGTAGCTTTATGCAAGTTCTACAAAAACTACACCAGTTTTTATTCACAAGGATAAAGAGTACCTAGTGGATGCAGTGCCTGTGACATTTCCCTCAGATTAACTCCTTGTTCACCAGTTTGACGAATAATACAAAATGCATTTCTGAACAGGTCAGATGAAAGAACGATCGGTTCATTTTTATTACAACAAAATGATGGTAACTGTTCGGCATATAATTTCATAGCATCCCAAGGCCATCCTCTATAAGAATTCTCCAAATGAAATGCAGACAATAAACAGCGACATGAATTCAGATCGTTTAAGTCTGGCAACATGTCACGGCTTTCTACCTGGGAATCAACATCCTTGCTGCCCATTTCCCTAGCTAAAGTAAACATAAGGCATTCTTTATGATGTAACACCTGCATGGGATTGTTTGTTTGGATCATCTCTTGATTCAAAGCCACTTGGATACCAGGGAAACCTTTCTCTCGGCGGCTATCTATATGGGGAAAAGATTTGTGTCTCTTAGTCCTACTGCTTTCCAACTCTGTACCCTTGCGTTTGTAAGTACAGTCATCCAAATCACTGGTATCCTCGATTGAAGGACTGAAGCCGTTAGGTTCATCAGCCTCACCAACTCCTTCACTTGGCAAGGAAGGTGAAATGAGTAGCTCTCCTGACAACACAAGAGAAAAGAGGTGAACAATTTCCCCGCATTGTGGATCTGGATGCAAATAAACTGTACTGTCCACAAAATTCTTTCGTTGCCCTATAAGCCATTTCAAAAATTCAGAAGCCTTTTTCCCTGAACCATATGGGAAGGGTGAATAAGAAGCATCAAAGAAGAATTTTCCAGAAAGGGTTACAGGTTTCATTCCATTTCCAGTAACCTGCAAAACAGGGGGCAGTATGTAGAAGTCAAGAGACAGTGGTGCAGGAATGTAACTACACACATTTATACTTTGGCTTAACATAGTTCTAGCCATACACATCAGAACCCAACATCGACATCCACCATAGGCAAGCTTACATTAGTGCATCTAAGTTGTACAAAGCTAATCTCTTATGGTGGTTTGTGATACGACCACGTTTCAGATATATATTATGTTTAATCCTATGAAAATGCAACCTAAATGTAGAAATAGGCCTCTCACGCAAAAAGAACAATCTTCTTTTTCAACTAACGAAACTCAACATTGCATGTAAGATACTAAGATATTAAATTTTAATGATATTAACAATACATTTGATTTTTCAGATGCAGGTCCCAGCAAGGGAAGCTACTACGGATCAAAACATATAGAGCATAGTGAAGAAATAAATAAGAGATTTGATATACTGATGGATAAATTACACATACTAACCAAGAAGTTCTTCCCTCTCAGAAAGGAAAGGGCAGTAAAAATTTCACTCTCTGAATAAAGCTGAAAGGTGGCTTTTAATGCAGCTTGTGCTTCTGAAGCCGATAATGAACTGAGAAGAAACACCTTCAGGAGCTCTAATGCATTGGCAATTGCCAAGGATTTGCATACACCTCTTTTAGTAATTTCAGCTTTGTTGGGTCTAATGTTGTTTTCATGAACACTGCAGGGAATTGCCATGTTTTTACTTGGATGCATTGAATTGGAACATGTACACAATTCCACGTTCTCTGGAGCTACAGTGCTTGTGCTGGTTGGACATTGCATAACCTGATTATTTGAAGGTGAAAAGTCAATATTAAATAGTATATATTGTCTGAGGAGAAATATAAAATTACTGACCGGTCATACCTGCTCAGTTGGAATTTCCTCAGCGACATCATCATTCCTCCTTTCATTCTCTGGACTAATCCGATTGGTCTGGCCCATGTTTCCTAGATGAATGAATTCAAGGATTTCATCAAGTGCATTTCTTATTTCCGGATCATTGAAATTATCCCAATTGAATACCTCAGAATCTGAATCTGCAGAATTCTCATAACTAGAATTTGATAATTCTTTTGCTTTTGATCTCTTGTATCGTATTGCAAGAATGTTGCAGATTCGATTCACAGCTGTTCTTATGTTTGTTTTAGCTCTTAAACTTGACATCCTTTTACGACATGCAGCTGGTAGAGCTGGAAGATCAGAAATAGAGTTCCAAGCTACACGGGATATTTTTGCTCCACGTCTTGTGCGGTATCTAGTGTATGCCATGAGCAATTTTCTGAAAGTAATAAAAACAGATCAGGCACCAAGCATCATGGAAAACTTCACATCATTATTAAGTGTAACTGAATTATTTTAATATATAAGAATATGGATAGTCAATCAAGGAATACCTGTCAGATTCGGATGTCCAAAAGAAAATTTTCTTCACCAAGCGTCTGCTGCCCCTCTTGTCTTTATTTGTATGCAAGAAAGTATCAACAATGTTGTGTGTGGGAGTAATGCCAGCTCGATGACGTTGTTCTGGTAGGCCAGTGAGTGATGGAGAGATTTTCTCTGTTATTTCTCCATCCAGAATAGACTTGACTAACCTCTGTGAGGACGATCCACTAGCTTCAACTTTTTGCTTAATAAACTTCATGGCAATCTCATTAGCCGATCTTTTCCTTTTCTGAGAGGTTGATCTAGAATTAGATTTTTGTTGATGTTGCGTATCAGAAATGCTTGCCTGTCCATGAAGCTGTTTATTCTTGGAGGAAGCATAAAGCACCTACATCAGCAAAACAAATCCGTCCAGTGAGTGACATTGAACAGCAACCATACAGATAGTATGCAAAACTAAAAATACTACTCAAATAAAAAAGATTAAAACAACTCAGCCACAAAATAATGAAAATGGGATGTTGTTCTTAATTACAAAAGAATGATGTAAGCAGACGTTATAAATAGCTCTTGCATTATGTTACGGAACCAACTTTATTGTATTGCAAGGCCTATGGGGCAAATATATAGTATACAGGACTTGAGGTGCAAGAAAGGAAATATAGCCTAATAAGGACATAGCATTTGAAGAAGTGTAACATCAGGGGAGGGGGGGGGGGGGGTGAATCCAAAATCCACAACCAAGTCCCTCAGCTCTCCCAACTGGACACTCCTTCTCTCCACAGGAGATCCAGGATGCCTTCTTCCAAATGAACCTTTACGTTAGCCCTGGTCCAGACGGGCTGGGGCCAGGGTTCTATCGCAGATTCTGGCACTAAACACTCCATCCTTTCCTTTTTAATGATTTCACCAACCTGCAGATCGATGTTGAACGCTTCAGCCGGGCTCACATGGTCCTTCTGCCTAAGAATGATTCTGCCAGAAGTCCCGACTCTTTCCGCCCTATCTCTCTGCAAAACTGCCCCCCTAAAGCTATTGCTAACGCCATCACCATTAGCTCAAACCCTTTATCCCTCTGCTAGTGCATGACAACCAAACCGGTTTCATCTCTAGCAGAAATATCGCAGAAAACTTTATCTACGCCGCAGACATCCTTAGTGTCTGCCACATCAGAAAGGCCCCCGCGATGATTTTCAAGCTCGACTTCGGAAAAGCTTTTTGACTCCATCTGCTGGGACTCCCTGCTGCTCATCCTCACGGCACGGGGTTTCCCACCTACGTGGGTATCCTGGATCAGGACTCTCCTCATCTCCAGCAAAACTGTTATTCCTCTCAATGGTATCCCCCTCATCTGCCTTCAAACAGCTGGTACAACGCTTTCTAAAGTACCTCGCCGGCTGGGCCGCCCGCCTACTCTCTTGGGGTGTCCACCTAATCTGAATCTCCACCACTCTCGACGCTCTTGCCACTCACTTCATGTCTGTCTTCAAACTCCCTAAGAAAATTATCAAACGTTTAGACCCGATTCGCTGGTCCTTCTTTTGGGTTGCCGAGGAAACCTGCTCGGGTGCCTAGTGTCTTATCCCTTGGAAAAATGTTGCCTTCTCCTAAAATTTGCCTTCAAACTTCTTCAAAAACTAGACTTACATATGGCTAGATGGTTCCTTCAACACTACTCGCTTAATTTTTCTTTTACACCCTGAAACCCCTCCTTCCTTTGGAAGATTGTTAAAAACCAGATCCAAAACCTTTTCTCAATTTCCTTTGTTTTAATAAACAGTGGCACCTCCACCTACTTTTGGTTTGACTCTTGGCTCACCGATACATCGCTAGCCCAAAAATACCCTAACCTTTTCTCCCACTCCACATACCCCTCCATTTTAGTCTCTGAGGTTGTGCATGATGGCCTAATTGCTACCCTGCAGAACCGCCTAACCCATGCTGCTTCTGCCGAGCTTGTTGTTCTTCTATCTTTATTGCAGGATGTCACTACCAAGGACGCTCCCGATGACAGGTTCCTCACCCACGGCATCCCGTATTCCGCGAGGTGCACCTACTCACTACTCTCCTCCGCCGACGAGGTCGACATCCATGCCGACAGGATTTGGAGTTCCCAAGGCACCCATCAAGGTCAAGTTTTTTGGTAGATTTCTCTTTTGGGGTCGACTAAATACCAAGGCGAACCTGCACCACTAAACCATTGCTTCTGACTCTTCTTGCCCGAGGTGTGCCCACCACTTCGAGGATGCCTCTCACCTAACCATCTCTATAGGGGAGGCAGTGGCGGGTGTAGATCTGGAGGTGGCGACCTTGAGGAGGAAGACCTACGGGTGGTGGTGTATGTTGGCCGAACAAGGACGGATTAACCAAATCGATCCAATTGGGAACAGATGGATGCCGGCCTTTGTGCCTTCCTGGGAGAAGGGAATGAGCAGGGATATAATCTGGAGGAGACTACAAGCTATCGGTCGGATAGGGACCAAAGAAATAGATCGAGATTGGATGAGCATGAATTGCGCTTGTGGAAAAGAAACTTCTGGCTTGAATACCATGTTACAGAAGCAACTTACTGTATTGCAAGGCCTATGGGGCAAATACATAATACAAAAGACTTGAGGTACAAGAAAGGAAAAAGACTACTAGAACAATACTAATATGTCTTAACATATTCATATGAGGGCTCTAAAGCCGTATTAGTGTGGCAGATCAATAAGGGTAAGCCTGGAGACATAAAGTGTAAGTTCAATATCCCAACAGTAATCATCATGCAGTAGTGTACGTAGCTGGATCACCAGATGGGATTCACACAAGGCGTTTTACCCGGGTTCGGCTCATGGTGGAGGTAACACCCTACTCCTGCTTTGGTGTATAGTATATGACCAGCCTCATATGAGAGCTTGGATCGCAAGGATCGTGTAGGTAAGATAGAGTCATTGAGAGAGGACCATAGCCATGCCTGCTTACATATGGGGACAGGGCTAGGGTTCCTGGTTGGTTACGATGTAGCAGGATACTACTAGATCTCTGGGACGACAGTCTTTTTCGTCAAGTTAGTGATACGCCCCTTGTGTACGTCCTCAGCCGGGTGGCAGGCTTGGACCGCCTTGTGGCCTTATGGGCCGAGTCCCGGCCTGCTCGTACACCAGTTTGAAAGGTACAAAGCAAGGTTTGTGGCGAGGGGGTAGAGCAAAATATACGGCATTGACTATGATAAGATTTGCTCCAGTAGCAAAGATGAACACAGTGATGATTATGATCTCCTGTGCAGCAAATTTCAGGTGGTCTTGACATCAACTTGATGTGAAGAATGCTTTCTTGCATGGGGCCTGCAGGAGGAGGTCAACATGAAGATCCCACCTAGGTTCTCTACTTCACAGACTGCTGACAAGGTATGCAGGTTAAAGAAAGCTCTTTATAGGTTCAAAAAAAAGCTCTTTATAGTCTGAAACAGTCTCCAAGAGGATGGTTCGACAAGTTCAAACATGTTGTATATAATATGGGTATGGGCACTGTAATGGTGATCATATACAGTTCTACAGACATGAAAAGGGGAAAAACACTATACTTGATGTATATGTGAATGATATTATTATCATAGGGCAAAGAGGTGGCGGCTGGAAGAGTGTTTGGGTAAGGCCTTTAAAGTCAAAGATCTTGGCCGACTCAAATACTTCTTGGGGAAAGAGGTGGCCAGGTCTGAGGGATAGCGCTATCTCAGATGAAGTATACTTTAGATCTCCTAAGTGATGTAGGAATGATAGGATGTCGGGCAGCATCAACTCCAATTGATCAAAACCACAAAGTGACAACTCAGTAAGGAGAGCCGGTGAATAAGGTGATATATACAGATTAGTTGGGAGGCTGTTGTACTTATGTCATACACACCCTAACATTGCCTTTGCAGTAAGTGTGGTAAGCAGATATATGTAAGGGGGTATATGCATGAACCTAAGAGTAATCATACAGAATTCAGAGGTGCTTGAACGGAACTCCAAGAAGGGGACTATTATTTTTGAGCAACATGCATCTTGTGGTTGATGGATATAGTGATGCGGATCGGGCAAGTTGCCTAGATGATCGTAGTAGATCAACTTCGGGATTTTGTGTCTTTGTTGGTGGGAACTTAGTATCATGGAGAAGTAAGAATCCAATTGTTGTGTCTAGGTCGACTGCCGAGACCGAATATAGAGCTATGGCTCAATGGCTAAGTGAGATGTTGTGGACCACAAATTTATGAAAAGGATTTAAGATATTGAAGACTAATTGTGTGAATGTGTAGTGTGATAACCAATCAGCAATCAACACACACAGACCAATGCAGCATGATAGAATCAAACTTGACGTTGGGATCATCCAGATTGAACATGTGGCGGTAGCAGATTGCAGACTGCTTGACTAAAGGATTGGGAACTAAAGAATGCAATCTAGCGTGTGACAAGATGGGAATGATAGATATCTATCACCCCTCTTAAGGGGAGTGTTGGATGAGGGGCCAATGTATTGCTGCCCCAAGTGGCCCGGGCCCATTGTGACTGGCCTAATGCACAGCCGCCTGGCCTGTCGACGAGGTACGCCCCTCCTGTGCTCAACACATAACGATGACACTGGGAACATACTTGAGGTTCACTGCTGAAACATTAAGCATTCCCATATTTTGGGTTGAGGTTTTATTGATTCTTTAGCAGATTTCTGTTTACCCTTTTCTTAATATACTTTGCATGTGTCTTTGTTAATTTTTTATTTGATAGGTCAAGAAAAAGCATTAGTACAGAAGGTGAATAGACATCGTAAAAAAAAGAGTAATCCATACAAATCTCCAAATGGAAATGGGCAACCTTCAAACACATACCTGCTGCACAGAGAGATTCAAATCCTTTGCAATTATACAGCAAACTTTGTGAGGAAGTATCCCCTTCTCGTTTTCATTCATGAGACGCGTTTGCAATTCCAGACGTTGTTTGGTAGTCATTACTCTTACTGAACTCCATGATCGTACATGACAAACCTACAAGGACAGTATCATATAAGAACTTCTACAGATGAAAATCGCAAGTTCACAGCTCAGGCCTAGTCAACTAAGGTTTCAATGGCTATATTGGGCAGCAGCACTGAAACAGACAATCATGAGTAAAACTGAAATAGTGAATACCAGCAGTAGTCACATATGGTATTGAAGTCATACAGAGATGGCAATAGTCGAATACCACAATTATAAAATGATAAGGATGCAAGCCAGCTCAGCCCATCCAAATACAGCATTCACATTTTACCAGAGAGGATCTTATGTGATGGAATAGTTTACAACAAGAGAATGAAATGAAGGTTAGCATAAAAAAAACACTGGCCAGTTTAGCCAACAATAACACCCGTAACATAACATGTTTTTCTCAGTGCACGAAGGGATAAAAAATAATATGTTCACCAAAACTATAATACTCCCTCCGTTTCTAAATATAAGTCTTTTCAGACATTTTAATACAAACTACATACGGATGTGTATAGACATATTTTAGAGTGTAGATTCACTCATTTTACTCCATATGTAGTCACTTATTGGAATCTCTAAAAAGACTTATATTTAGGAACGGAGGGAGTAAAAGATTAAAAAATTATCAGATGTCCTTATTATTAGGTGGCATCATACCCACACGTTGCGGTGGGTGTCAATAAAGTAAAGAATGAGATTTGAAGTTGGAATGGAAAAAAACTCAAACCTAGAAATCATATAATACATGAATATTTGGGATGAATCAACCACCTACATACATTAGGGGCCTCCACTATGTATTCTCCTCTAAAAATAAATCACCTATATATCATTAAAGAATGCATTTTTTTTGCACATGATATTGCAAACAGCACTACATGTCTATAAATGCATAGCCGCAAAAGATTTTCGGTGGGTAAGGGGTGAGCGTAGAACACACTACCTCAGGAACACAATTACCAGGGAAGGCACTTGGCTCCGCTGAACCAGCTGTTAGATAACAGTACTTTAATGTTTCCCAGTAAGCATCGATAGATTCCTGCTTTGAAAGCACAAAATCATGCCGAAATTTTGGACCATGGTTCACACTGACGTGTGATGACTGAACAATGCTTGGTGCTGGTTCTTCAATGTAAGGCCTGAGCTCCAGCGAATATGTAGGGATATCCCCTGATCGCACATCAGAATCCTCTACATGATTGCTAACAAGTTCAATCAACTAGCAAACACAAAAAAACAAATGGTCACTGTTGCGCTCGCCAGTCCAGATAGCATGCAAGCTGACTTGCATTAAACATGAAGAGGAATTGCTATAACAAAAGAAACATCAGCCAAATGTCAACCCAATAAACCCAGCTTTGTGATGTTAGTTTTAAGAACACACTTAAAATTTGAGATTCTCGCAATACTAATTGAAAACAGAAAAGGCAAATATTACCTTGAGCCTATTTAAAATAGTTATTAACCGTGAGAGGCGGCCCTTGGCATGAGTGCCCATGAGCTGACTGTATACGCCGATAGGAATCTCTGAAAGTGTTCTCCCACAACACTTGGTTACAGTGCTGCTGTCAATCTTTGCTGATCCCACAACTTGTAGAAAGAGTTCAAGAGGCATTTCTTTTATAGCTGCTGTGATTGAAAACTGACATGATTGATTAAGGTTCTTGTCATGCTGCCCTTCTTTGGCACAATGAAGATTTCGCAAACCACTAACATATTCCCACAGAAATTTATGTAACAGTTTTGCGCGAATCATCTTTGCACCTATGAATCCATTGGCATGAATAGCTTCTGATATTGGTATTTTTGTAACTTTGGCTCTGCGTTGAACCTTCAATCCATGTATGGCAAGCGTATGCTTTTGCTTCAATTTAGCTGCTGCACTTGAACGCCTTTGAAAATCAAAATTCCTTAGTCTGTTCCTAATTTTATCCATGAGTTCCGGTGACATGACCTTGACAGAAGGATTCAGTATCACATCAACGGAACGACTGCCAGTGTAGTCTGTAACAAGAGGGGCATTAACTTTGATACACTTTAGCTGAAGCTTATTCAAAGTGCGAATCAATGTCTTCCTGTCCATTATTTTTCCATTTTCCTTTTTCTCTAACCATTTACGTAACTCCACCATCAGTACAAAATCCTTTTTCTGCACAGGGAAACAGGAAGGTGCTACATAAGATGCGGACAGCTATGCAAAGGGTGTACATGCACAGGTAATGAACATGATACGCGCACACGCACAGATTGCTTCTTGCAATTCTGATTATAATAAAACGACAGATTATTCTCTTGCATCAGCACCAGTATGATAGGCTGTGCCTACCTCTATGTATCCTTCATTGGAGCGATAAAATTGAACAAAACTGTTAATCCAGTTTCACTCAAATGAAGAACATGAAACAGAGAACTAAACACCACTGCAACGAATCTGTCACACTCAAGAAAATTGGAATGTACTGTAAGCAAACATGCCTAGGGAATATAGAACCTACAATCTGAACCTGCGGACCATTTAAGGTAAAAAAAGATTAAAAAATAATAGTGTGTAGCTGACCCTTAAATAAGTTATTTTGGATTATTAAAATCCTCAGAAATCATGTTATCATGTATAAATATCACCTATAACTCTATTTTCATCATTCTATAGCAAATTCCTTGTGTCTGTCATCAAATCTTGACATATTAGCAGCCATAGAACTGTCCCAACCATGACACATGGACGTACTAAAGGCATTTCCAACACCAACAGTAAAACAGTGAAGAGGAGGCTATAGATGACGAAAGCAGAGATGACAGAACAAGACACCTGGTGCATCCCATGTGTTCGTCGCTGCAGATGTGCCACAGTTTCATGAGACTCACAACCCATAGCAAGATGAGAAAAACTAACAGTATTTGTATAGGAAAATAACTTATAGGGGTGTCAATGACCCCATACAAAGCTTGTCTAACAGATTTATGTTTCAAATGATTGGTGCTGAAAGTGAATAAGCGACTGGAGTCGTGTATTGAGGGTATAAATTGCACAAAGCAACACTTACAAATTATGTAAACTGCTCCTATAGAGTGGAGGAATTTCTAGACAGCCTTGCGCTTGCATAACAATTCTGCAAGGAGGCCGGTTCAAACCAAGGACCTCCAGGCCACAAGTGGAGAGACTACCACTGCGCCAGGCCCGCCCTTCAGGAAATGCGCAAATACCACCGACATTTATAAGTGCATCTAACTCATGCACGGACAATGCGATTAGAAGTATACGTAACAGGGCACAGACAAATCCATGATCCTATAAAGTTTATCAACCAATAGCAAACTTTCGAGTCAATATCATTAGATAAATCAAGCTCATAAAAAGTCAAGGACATATAGAAAAAGAACGATTCCCAACGCATCAGTAACGATGGCAGATGGTTCATACAAAAAGATTAATTAACGAATACTCAGCAACCAACCTCTAATATGTGAAGAATCCTTTTCTGTCTCCCATCATCAGAAGTTGACAAGGGCCAACGACGCCTCTTGCTCTGAAAGGCAACTTTACGAAGAAGAAAAATAAAAATAGGATCACTTCAATTGAGCATAGCAGTACTCTTTTTCTTTGTAAGCAAATACAGTACTGGAGAGCCCTACTCTGCTACGTATACATTTATTATAAAAAGAAAGGAAATAAACAGCCTGTGCAAGGGAAAAAGGTTAAAAAGCAAAAGAAACGAAACTTAACAAAAGTTTATAAGTCGCTGCAACTAAACCTATATTTTCGTTCCCAATAACTGTGTTCGTGAAAAAACTGAAGAGTCTAAATACATAAAAGAAGTCACGTAAATTCACAATTGAAATTGCTTTTGCTCATAACAACAACAACTAAGCCTTTAGTCCCAAACAAGTTGGGGTAGGCTAGAGCTGAAACACATAAGATCTCGAAATGAACTCATGGTTCTGGCACATGGATAGCTAACTTCCACGCACCCCTGTCCATGGCTAGTTCTTTGGTGATATTCCAGTCTTTCAGATCTCTCTTTACGGACTCCTCCCATGTCCAGTTTGGTCCACCCCGACCTCTCTTGACATTATCAGCACGCTTTAACTGACAGTTCATACGATCATTGCATCAAATTATTAAAGAAATTATAAAAGAGTTAACTGCTAAAGTTACAGTTTCTTAGACTGCCAATTCAAACCACGCATTACCGGAACCAATAAAGGAACCACATACAGATAAATAAAACTTCAGAGATAAATCAATACAAGTAAACAAAATCAAGCGGAGCAGTATGTTGAACAATAATAATTGGAAGAAATATTACATCTGACATGCGTATAAAGACTTGTTTTTAGCTACGATCTGCCGTGAGCCCCCTCAACAGAATGTGCAGGGTTTGAAAATAGATCATACTACCTAATTGCATAGTTACCTGAGTGGAATTATGAAGCCATTTGGATCTATGGGTGCTCAAAAGTCAAGGCCAAATTAAGTCTAGTTTCAGGCAGCACAAATACCAAAAGCTCTTACAGCAGCATGGCAATTCCCAAAGAGGAATTGAGCACAGCATTTACAGAAAAGTATAGGAATTCACAGGAATTTAGATTGCCGTACCTTGTTCAACTTGAGAAACTCCGACAGAAGCTTCATGGTTATTAGGGAGATGATGTACAAGTACGACTGGTTTTTCAGAACAATCTTCTTCAAACAAGAGTTTGTCATCAACAAATGAATCACCCTGTGGGCTAAGAGAATCTGATTCTTTAGATGGAATAGAAAGCCACAAATCGGGACGATGGTCATGATCATCTAGCGCATCACAATTCTGCAAAGCAGTATTTGCTTTGTGCAGTGAGAAGTTTTCTGAAGTCCAAAATCGGTATTGTGTTGTTTTATCTATGACTTCACCCTGCGAAGCCAAATTGAATTTTTTAACCATTGAAGACACTCTTCTACCAAGCTCTTTTGGATTGCTGTGCTTGCCACCAAGACGTCTGCCAAGCTGGTTTGAAGTGTAATGAGAACATGAGTTACTAATTTCAACAAATAAAGAAAACTAACAACATGAGATAAACAATGTTTCTTGTTACACTAGCAATTTACGCATGGTTTGCGAGCTGCGATGGATCTTAAATAAATACACTGTAAGTCACAGAAGCTCAAATAAAAAATAATTCTCCTCTCGTTGAAAAAAAGGATGCATAGTACAGAAAACAACAATCAACTTTATATAATAACTATCTTCATGCCAGAGTTTTGTTCTATTTTTGTTACAGATTAGAGTCAAGAATGATAATGCAATGCCAAGAATTTCATGTCTTTATCTCATTTAAGTTGACAAGTCAATAAATTCGAACGTATTAATGCCATTGAAGCTAAAAATAGTAATTGTGATGCTAGAAATGAGCCAGGTACAGCCCAGAAGGAAGGATGGGGTGCAAATATGCCAGTGAGACACCTGCTTACATGAAACGATATCAAAAATTCTGCCAGAAACGATTCAGGGCTAGAACTGGCTAACATCTTGTGATAATCTGCACTCAATAGACTGTATTGTAGAACTGGCTAATATCATGTGATAAGTTTAGCCATGTAATATAAGGTAGAGAAATTAATGATAGCTCAGATTAGAAACTAATGTCATTTTCTACTACAGAAAAATAGTTTTATCTTTCTTTTGAGTCTTTATTACCTCTGTGTTTCAGATACAAGCCACACTTGCACACTATACAACCCACGTGCCTCAAAAGGCCGATGGCCACATCACAGTGCCATTGTGGCTCATAGATAGTAAGGCTTGAGAACTATTTCTGGAATTCAAATCCTGGTGAGATGCCCAAGTCATCCCTGGGGATGGTGTTTGTCGGTGTTGGTGCTGGTGTACTGTATGCTGAGCTTTTGTGGGTGGAAACATGTACACAAGTGTGTCACTTCTAGAATGTTTAAAAACAATTACATCATAAACAACTGCACATGTGTATATGTAAGAACTACGTGGATGTGTTGCGTGAAGATAGTTATATTATATAAAGCAGGTGCAGAGAGTCAGAGACAAGGACACTAATGGTCTGTCGACAACGGAGTTGTGTTAGATAGGACAAGGAAGACGAGGGAGCCCTGGTGTGCTGCGGCCATCGTTAAGGCCCCAACCCTTGAAGAACAACCGCTATGACACTATGCAGAGGATCTTGCGCTTGGATTGCTGCACGCCATGGTGAGGTCCTACTCCAACTCCAGGTACCAGTTCACGGAGTTGCCTTGGCAGCCCCTGCTCTGGCACAAGATCTGCCTGCTCCGATCTGAGAGCAAGCAGATGAGTTCGATGTGGTTGACGACTTCTTCATGACTATTAATGGCAATTTGTTAGCAATGATAGGACAAAAAGGAAATACTGTGGAACCTGCCTAACTTAATTACCTTACAGGCAGGTTGGTTTTTTTTTTATAAAAACCAGTAGAAACCATGGACAAACAGGGCTAACCTACACTACAAAGATACACCACCGTGGCAGTCCACATGACGCCTCAACCACTATGCACAATTGATGTTGCACCCTCAACCTACCGCCACACCCAGTCATCGCTGTTGCTATAGTGTCAGACTGATCACAGCCACTGAACCTGTAGAAAAGGACCTCACATGGCAACAAGGACGACCTATGATCTGGTGGTGGCAGCTAGGACTCACAAACCACTATGTTTCCAAGGGAGATAGAAGTTGGTAAGTGTTTATTTATTTCTTCGGAAGGTATTATTTTCATTTTTGTCGGATAGTATTACAGAGATAAAATGGAGAGGATTAAGATTACTGCTGTCCTGCAGGTTGCTAAATTTAATAACTAGCTGCGGAAAAACCTATATCTTTTAAAACAAGTATAATATTTTCTACCTGGTTGCAAACAGCTATGACAAGTTGGGTGAAGAATATGCATAACTGAAGTGAAGCTCTGAAAACAAGAAACATGAAGGCGCTCTTCATTTATGACGAAAGTTAGCATGCCATTTCAAAAAGAACACTACACACCACAATTGCCCTGCTGAAAGTTTCAGAGAGGTACCTCAACAAGAGTTACACCTTTTGGCCCTTGGGCATGGATCATATCATATATGCAGTTGTCTAATGGAAGCTCCATAAGTTGATCTGTTGCAAGGCATTTAATGCCAAGTTTGTAGTTTAAGGCTGTACTTTTTGGCTTAAACTCATCTGGATTAAATTTCTTCAGAAGGCGCAAGCAGCCAACAACCTGGAAAAAGGAATGATTTACACAGCTTGTAGGTTGCACGAAGAATGCAACTGCGTAAATTATTGAAGCTCAAACGGTGCACTGCAGACTGAATTAACGGTGTCACTACATGCCCGACAGATTTTGTTAGCCCTTTCATAGCAGTTTCAAAAGAAGCTATTGCATACGTAGTTGCAGTCCCCAAATAGGTCAGATTATTGAATGGAACTGCTACAATCCTTGAGATAACGTGTGGGCATGCTACCCATGGTTTCTCCTTTTTTACTTCAATGCGAGTAATTTATGAATTCATGCTTTCCTATCTCATGGAAATCTCTAGTCTGGCCTTTCCCGTCTTTAAATTGGACTGTTTTATCTGGACTCTCGGGTCTCAGTTATGTCCACTTACACTCTGCTCCAGATTAGTATAGTGGAAAACAGAACTGTGGCCATATCATCCTTGTGAAAAAGAAAATCACCAGCGTACTGAATCATCATTATGGTACAATAAATCAGTAACTAGCGTTTATAAAAAAAACTAGACCAACAGAGGAGGAGCCCTGCAGATTTTTAATTACGAAAGAAAAGTGTGAGACCCACGTTCGAACCCCACGAATTAAATCTCGCTCACAGGGTTCGAACCTGTGCCAGCTGGGATGCACAGTTGCGCTCCAACCACTAGGCTCTTAGCCCATCCACAGTAACTAGCATTTATGTAGGACAAAAAATTAAAATTCATGCATTGTTTTTATTAATAAAGGTTGTTATGTCAATTTCTTGAATTCTCATCCTTAACAAGAAGCACCATGAACCAGAAGAATTAAGCCGAAAATCGTTAGGAAATGGTATGAGATAATAACACCAAATGATCAGAGAACAAAGGGGCAAGGTCAAACATCACCTTATCGTCAACTTTGGCACTGATTTTTTCAACAAGCTGTGCATCTAAAAGCCTACACAGTACCTAAGAAAAGGTTGTCTCAGTAGAATCCAGGAGTACAGAGAACATATGCAACAAGTGATTCCACGAATACCTACATTTCTCCATGCCCTGTGCCCACGTGGCTTGCTATAACCAAGATCCTTTTTTATATCTGAAATAGCAAGAACCTATACATATATGGAAAATAGTTGCACAAAGTTAGAAAACTGGATACAAAAAGTAACACACGAACAAAAGGAAGGGAACAGTCAACCTTTCCGCTAGCTTCTTCAAGTTTGTCACATATGGCTTTCATTGCTGGAAGATGATCGTGAATAGAAACATGGCTCTTGTGGTCTACACCAAGGGTCTC
This sequence comes from Aegilops speltoides, assembly GCA_021437245.1. NCBI lineage: Eukaryota > Viridiplantae > Streptophyta > Magnoliopsida > Poales > Poaceae > Aegilops > Aegilops speltoides. Next base: position 460,807,814 of record CM038141.1, read on the forward strand.
ATCGTCTTGTAAAGCGTCTGCGTTTGTAATCTCTGTTCTTTGATGCGAGTTCATATTCAATCCTTTGGCATATCTTGAGAGATACAGTAAGTTGGTACTGGCGACAAGACTTTTCCCTGAATCATCTTCACCCTCACCCCCAATGCCATTAGACTTTACGATTGCTTGTTTCCCAGCAATTAACCCCTGCGACTGAAGGGTCTTGACAACAAAATAGAACTTGTTTGGTTCTATGCGGAACCTCTTCGACAAAGTCCTTTGCGCAACACCGGAAGTCCTATGACAAATACAAGTTATTAACTACGCACGGCATTATCAAAGGCAATACTGTATTTTCTTCACCGATGCACATATGTATTTTCGAATAAAAAGGTACACGATATGGATGACACTGCAAGAAAGGGATAACAGGTAGTAATCCCCTTCCAAAAGTTGATTATATAGTACTAGTGTGCACAAAAGGGGAATGAACATAGGCAGGGTGTGAGTAAACACACTTTGGCATGCCATATTGATCCCCACATGGCCTGCACATGGTTGTCATACTTAAAGGATAAATCTTATAAGCTTCCTAAACCAGTAAGAGTGAGCCAATGTGGGCCTGAAACATCAAGCTCAACTTCTCCTTTGAGTAAATAATAGAACCATGTGGCATGTATAATTACTTAATTAACTAACTGAGTCAATCAATATAGTACAGTCTAGTAGTACAAGATTTCCAAATTCTCACCTGCTTGCTGCGACATGCTCCAGCGTCTTCCTCTGGTTGTCGCTGAGCTTGGAACCGGAGCACCGGTGGTCGTAGATCCCGAGGAAGTTGTCCCCCAGGGCCGGGCTGGCGACCAGCCGGGCGCCGCGCCGCTCGGCAGCCTCCACGTCGCCCTTCTCCGGGGAGGGGACGAGCGCCCCCTCCTCGCCCTCCATGAGGCTGATGACGGGGAGGGCGACGAGGCGGGCGAAGAGGACGCGCCTGACGGGCAGGCCGGGCGGGAGGCCGGCCGCCCGGAACGCGCCGGAGAGCGCGGCCCAGAGGTCGGCCACCAGGAGGCCGAGGGAGAGGCGGGCGCAGACCTCCTCCACCGCCGCCGAGACGAGCGCGTCCATTGCCCGCGAATCGAACGCGGAGCGGAACGGGGCCCTTAGTCGTCGGCGTCGGGCGGACTAGCAGCCGGAGAGGGGGAAGGGTAGAGACTGCATTGCCTGGCGGGAGAGGGGACCGGAGCGGGCGGCCGGCGGAGGGCGTGGCTACTGGCGGCGGCGGTGCCTTTGCCCCTGTGAGGTTTTTTTTTTCTTACTTTTGGATGAGACGGGGGTGTTGTGTTTGGTTGCTGGGCTTATTATTCCCGACAAGGCAGGATTAGGCCCGGCCCGGCGTGGCTGAAGACATTGTTCGTTTGTTGCATCCGTGAGCAAACACTATTCGCAAAGATCACTCCCCCCTCATCTGGTTGCGTCACTTGTCACAATCTGAAAAAAAAAGTGAAGATCCTTTTATTTAAAATCTTTTATCTTTTAAATCGTGCGTTCATATCTTGAACATTTTTCATCGTTGGATTCCACACGTAGAGATCTTCCAAACTAGATCCTAGATAGGTTTTGACGAACTTTTGTTTACAAAAATGCCGAGTCGGGAGCATATTTTTTTTCTTTTCTAAAAGAGCCACGAGTATGCCTCTCGCGAAAGTAAATCTATGCCTCTCATGAAAGGGAAAAGCGCGTTATTTTTTCGTTTTCGAGAGTCACGGCCATGCCTCTCGCAGAATGAAAAAAGCGCATTTTTTTCGTTTCCGAGAGGCACGGCCATGCTTCACATGAAAGTAAAAAAAAAGTGGTTTGTTTTTCGTTTCCGAGAGACACGTGTCTCTCGCGGAAGCAAAAAAGACACTTTTTTCATGAAAAATATGGGTTTTTTCAAAAGCTTAGAAAGACCAGTGGAAAACTTAGAGTAGTCACATTGAGGAGTAACTTAGAGTAGTAACATGCATATGTTACTAGTCTATGTTACTACCTCCATAGTGGGTAGTAACATATGTGTTGTGTCATGCATTACTTCATTTATTAGGTTGTAAACTCATATTTTCTTGATATGTGTGATGTTACAGTAATTAGCTATGTTACCACATGCCTCTCTTTATTAATTACATGTCACATCATCTTTTTTGCCTAGATAAGTGTGATGTTACCACTTATGTTACTCCCACTGGGTAGTCTCATTGAAATACTGGATGGATGTAATAAATGAAATGAATGGAGTATGTATACGATAGTGCCGGACTGTGGGACAGAAAACGGCCATCGCCGTGTGTATGAGACAGTGAGTTGGACGGCTGTTGCTATTCTTCATGAGTTGTGACCCATGGCTCTGTGTTTTAATTTGCGAGACCTCCGACGTCGCCGAGACGAGCGCGTCCATTGCCCAACCCCGGCGCCAACCGAATGCGGAGCAGAACAGGGTCCTCAGTCGTCGGCGTCGGGCGGGCTAACAACCGTAGAGGGGGCGGAGTGACGCCTGCATTGCCTGGCGGGTAAGGAAACCGGAGCCCGCGGCCGGCTGAGGACGTGGCGACTGGCGGCGGTGGTGGCTTTGCCCTTGTGGAGGTTTTTTTTCCTTTTGGATAAGACGAAGGCGTTGTGTGTTGTTTGTTGGGCTTATTCCTTTAACAGGCGAGGATTTAGCCCAGTCCGGGGTAGCTGAAGACCATTGTTAGTTTTTTTCAACAACAAAAAAATAACCCAAATGATAACACCTGGCATGTTTGCACATCGTCCACACGCCTTGATCCACGTTGATTCCCCTTTTGGCCCATAAGGCCCAAAATAACCTATCGGGGCTGCCCGAAACCCCTTTGGTGACCCGATAAGTACCCGGTACCACCCGAAACACTTTCGGTGTCCAAATATCATCATCCTATATATCAATCTTTACCTCCAGATCATTCCGAAGCTCCTCGTCATGTCCGTGATCTCATGCGGGACTCCGAAAAATATTGGGTCACCAAATCACATAACTCATATAACACTATATCGTCATCGGACGTTAAGCGTGCGGACCCTATAGGTTCGAGAACTATGTAGACATGACCGAGACACCTCTCCGCTCAATAACCAATAGCGGAACCTGGATGCCCATATTGGTTCCTACATATTCTACGAAGATCTTTATCGGTCGAACCATTATGACAACATACATAATTCCCTTTGCCCGTCGGTATGTTAATTGTCCGAGATTCGATCGTCAGTATCTCTATACCTAGTTCAATCTCGTTATCGGCAAGTCTCTTTACTCGTTCTGTAATGCACCATCTCATAACTAACTTCTTAGTCATTATGCTTGCAAGCTTCTTGTGATGTGTATTACCGAGAGGGCCCAAAGATACCTCCCCGATACTCGGAGTGACAAATCCTAATCTCGATCCATGCCAACTCAACAAACACCTTTGGAGATACTTGTAGAGCATCTTTATGATCACCCAATTACGTTTTGATGTTTGATAGCACATAAGGCATTCCTCCGGTATCCGGGAGTTGCATGATCTCACAGTCAAGGGAATATGTATTTGACATCAAGAAAGCAATATCAATAACTATACGATCAAATACTAAGCTAACGGATGGGTCTTGTCCATCACATCATTCTCCTAGTGATGTGATCCCGTCATCAAATGACAGCTCATGTCTATGGTTAGGAAACATTACCATCTTTGATCAATGAGCTAGTCTAGTAGAGGCTCACTAGGGACACGTTATTTGTTTTTGTATTCACACATGTATTTAAGTTTCCGGTCAATACAATTCTAGCATGAATAATAAACCTTTATCATGATTAAGGAAATATAATAATAGCCATTTTATTATTGCCTCTAGGGCATATTTCCATCACCGGGGTCGATGCCTCCAGGCCGACGAGTCCTTCCATGGGGTTGAGATATTCAATCTGGTCAAGACGACCGGCGGAATCGGCTCGCAGTGTTATGATGCAGAATATGAAGATCTGACCGGGGACAAAGACGTCCCTGGCGCGGATGGGGTCTCCAAAGACTGGTCGCGCCATCGATCCTTTGGCAACCCAACAATAGAACTCTCAGTGAAAGCACCAATGTAGGTGCCAAAACTGGCGGATCTCGGGAGGGGGTCCTGTTGGGGGTATAACTATTTGTGTAAGCCGCCTAGGAGGGACCGGGTTACACAAAGAAGACTCATCAGAGGAAGCCCAAGACCAAGCATGAAGATGGCGATTCAATAAAGGGCTTAAGGCCCACAGGCGGCTTAAGGCCCATTGTAGTAAACCGCCATGATGGCATGACTTGTAACATAAGGTAGATTTAACTAGTCACCGAGCCGGACACTGTTTATAAGCTGGCCGGGACTCTGTAAGCCGCAGGGCGTCAACCCGTATATATAAGGGGACAACCTGCGGCGGCTTAGGAAAAGAAGCAACTCATCGAGAGCCGGGCATAGTGTATCTCGCTCCCTGGTCATCGAAACATCAATACCAACCCAACTAGACGTAGGCCTTACCTTCACCGTAAGGGGCCGAACTAGTATAAACCCTCTCGTGTCCTTTGTCCCGATTTAACCCCTTCAAGCTTCCTAGTTGCGATGGCTCCACAACTAAGTCCTTTCACGAGGACATCTAACGTGACTATTCCACGACAGTTGGCGCCCACCGTGGGGCCAGCGCATGATACGTCTCCAACGTATCTATAATTTTTTATTGCTCCATGCTACTTTATCTACTGTTTTGGACTATATTGGGCTTTATTTTCCACTTTTATATTATTTTTGGGACTAACCTATTAACCGGAGGCCCAGCCTAGAATTGTTGTTTTTTGCCTATTTCGGTGTTTCGAGGAAACGGAATATCAAACGGAGTCCAAACGGAATGAAACCTTCGGGAATGTGATTTTCTCACCGAACGTGATCCAGGAGACTTGGACCCTACTCCAAGAAGTTTCCGAGGAGGTCACGGGGTGGAGGGCGCCCCCCTAGGCGCAACCCCCTACCTCGTGGGCCCCTCGGAGCTCCACCGACGTACTCCTTCCTCCTATATATACTTACGTATCCCCAATAGACCAGACACGGAGCCAAAAACCTAATTCCACCGCCGCAACCTTCTGTATCCACGAGATATCATCTTGGGGCCTGTTCCGGAGCTCCGCCGAAGAGGGCATCCACCACGGAGGGCTTCTACATCATCACCATAGCCCCTCCGATGAAGTGTGAGTAGTTTACTTCAGACCTTGGGTCCATAGTTAGTACTAGATGGCTTCTTCTCCTCTTTTGGATCTCAATACAATGTTCTCCCCCTCTCTCGTGGAGATCTATTCGATGTAATCTTCTTTTTGCGGTGTGTTTGTTGAGACCGATGAATTGTGGGTTTATGATCCAACTTATCTATGAATAATATTTGAATCTTCTCTGAATTCTTTTATATATGATTGAGTTATCTTTGCAAGTCTCTTCGAATTATCCGTTTGGTTTGGCCAACTAGATTGGTAGTTCTTGCAATGGGAGAAGTGCATGGCTTTGGGTTCAATCTTGCGGTGTCCTTACTCGATGTGTAAAGAGTTGCAAGGCACGTATTGTATTCTTGCCATCGAGGATAACAAGATGGGGTATTTATCATATTGCATGAATTTATTCATCCACATCATGTCATCTTGCTTAAGGCGTTACTCTTTTTAACTTAATACTCTAGATGCATCTTTGGATAGCGGTCGATGAGTGGAGTAATAGTAGTAGATGCAGAATCGTTTGATCTACTTGTCTCGGACGTGATGCCTATATACATGATCATACCTAGATAACCTCATAACTATGCTAAATTCTATCAATTGCTCAACGATAATTTGTTCACCCACGTAGAATACTTATGCTCTTGAGAGAAGCCACTAGTGAAACCTATGGCCCCCGGGTCTATTCTCATCATATCAATCTCCATCACTTTATTTACTTGCTTTGCCTTTTACTTTTTACTTTGCATCTTTATACCAAAAATACCTCATATCTCACTCTCGTAAGTGACTGTGAAGGGATTGACAACCCCTAAGCGTTGGTTGCGAGTTGCTATCGTGTTGTGCAGGTACGAGGGACTTGTGCGTGACCTCCTACTGGATTGATACCTTGGTTCTCAAAAACTGAGGGAAATACTTACGCTACTGTGCTGCATCACCCCCTCCTCTTCAGGGAAAACCAACACAAGCTCGAGACGTAGCAAGAAGGATTTCTGGCGCCGTTGCCGGGGAGGCTTACGCAAAAGTCAACATACCAAGTACCCATCGCAATCCCTATCTCCTGCATTACATTATTTGCCATTTGCCTCTCATTTTCCTCTCCCCCACTTCACCCTTGCCGTTTTATTCGCCCTCTCTTTCCCTTTGCCTTCCTGTTTGCTTGTGTGTTGGATTACTTGTTGCCATGGCGCAAGATAATACCAAATTGTGTGATTTCTCGAATACCAATAATAATGATTTCCTTAGTACTCCGATTGCTCCTCTTAATAATGATGAGTCTTGTGAAATCAATACCGCTTTGCTGGATCTTGTTATGAAAGATCAATTCGCCGACCTTCCTAGCGAAGATGCCGCTACTCATCTAAACAATGTTGTTGATTTGTGTGATATGCAAAAGAAAAAAGATACGGATAATAATATTGTCAAATTGAAGTTATTTCTGTTTTCACTTAGAGATCGTGCTAAAGTTTGGTTTTCATCTTTGCGTAAAAATAGTATTGATTCTTGGAACAAGTGCAAAGTTGCTTTTATCTCTAAGTATTTTCCTCCCGCTAAGATTATCACTCTTAGAAACGATATCATGAATTTTAAACAACTTGATCATGAGCATGTTGCCCAATCTTGGGAAAGAATGAAATTAATGCTTCGCAATTGCCCTACTCATGGTTTGAATTTATGGATGACCATACAAAAATTTTATGCCGGATTGAATTTTGCTTCTAGAAATCTTTTAGATTCGGCCACGGGAGGCACTTTTATGGAAATTACGTTAGGGGATGCTACCAAATTACTTGATAATATAATGGCTAATTGTTCTCAATGGCACACCGAAAGATCTTCTAGTAAAAAAGTGCATGCTATAGAAGAAATCAATGTTTTGAGTGAAAAGATGGATGAACTTATGAAGATGTTTTCTCCTAAAAATACTCCTCTTGATCCTAATGATATGCCTTTATCTACTTTGCTTGAGAATAATAATGAATCTATGGATGTGAATTTTGTTGGTAGGAATGGTTTTGGTAACAACGCTTATAGTGGGAATTTTAATCCTAGACCTTTTCCTAGCAATCCTTCTAACAATTATGGAAATTCCTACAACAACTCTTATGGAAATTTCAGTAAGATGCCCTCTGATTTTGAGAGTAGTGTTAAAGAGTTTATGAATTCACAAAAGAATTTTAATGCTTTGCTTGAAGAGAAATTGCTTAAAGTTGATGATTTGGCTAGGAACGTTGATAAAATTTCTCTTGAAATTGACTCTTTAAAGCTTAGATCTATTCCTCCTAAGCATGATATCAATGAGTCTCTCAAAGCTATGAGAATTTCCATTGTGAGTGCAAAGAAAGAACCGCTAGGATCGTGCTTCAAACATGCCTTTATTAAAGCGTGTTCTTCTAATCCCTATGAAAATCAAGATGGAGATCTAAAAGTTATTGATGTGTCCCCCATTAAATCTTTGTTTTGCAATATGAATCTTGATGAATCTGAATATAATCTTCCCTTACCTAGAAGGCGTTCTAAGAATTCTGAGTTTCTAGATCTTGATGATGAAATTGATGAAAGTAGGATTGAAATAAATAGAAACCGTGATGTTGCTAAACCTACTATTTTGGATCTCAAGGAATTTAATTAAGAAAATTGCTCTTTGATTGATTGTATTTCCTTGTTGCAATCCGTGTTAAATTCTCCTCATGCTTATAGTCAAAATAAGGCCTTTACCGAACACATTGTTGATGCCTTGATGCAATCCTATGAAGAAAAGCTTGAGTTGAAAGTTTCCATTCCTAGAAAACTCCATGATGAGTGGGAACCTACCATTAAAATTAAAATTAAAGATTATGAGTTTCATGCTTTGTGTGATTTGGGTGCTAGTGTCTCTACTATCCCTAAAGCTTTGTGTGATTTGCTAGATTTCCGTGACTTTGATGATTGTTCTCTAAACTTGCATCTTGCGGATTCCACTATAAAAAAACCTATGGGAAGAATTAATGATTTTCTTATTGTTGCAAATAGGAATTATGTGCCCGTAGATTTTATCGTTCTAGATATAGATTGCAATCCTTCATGTCCTATTATTTTTGGTAGACCTTTCCTTAGAACGATTGGTGCAATTATTGATATGAAGGAAGGGAATATTAGATTCCAATTTCCCTTAAAGAAGGGCATGGAACACTTTCCTAGAAAGAAAATAAAATTACCATATGAATCTATCATGAGAGCCACTTATGGATTGCCTACCAAAGATGGCAATACCTAAATCTATCCTTGCTTTTATGCATAGCTAGGGGCGTTAAACGATAGCGCTTGTTGGGAGGCAACCCAATTTTATTTCGTGTTTTTTTGTTTTTGGTTCTGTTTAGGAATAAATAATCCATCTACCTTCTGTTTGGATGTGGTTTTATGTTTTAATTAGTGTTTGTGCCAAGTAAGACCTATAGGATAACCTATGATGATAGTTGATTTGATTCTGCTGAAAAACAGAAACCTTAGCGCTCACGAGATTAGCTGCCATTTTTTACTGGAGAGTGCTTTTTTTGCGTTGATTCTTTTTGCTGCTGAGCAGTAAACAAATTGTCCAGGACTTCCTATTTTGGTAGAAGTTTTAGAGTTCCAGAAGTTTGCATTAGTTACAGATTACTACAAACTGTTCTGTTTTTGACAGATTCTGTTTCTCGTGTGTTGTTTGCTTATTTTGATGAATCTATGGCTAGTAAATTAGTTTATAAACCATAGAGAAGTTGGAATACAGTAGGTTTAACACCAATATAATTAAAGAATGAGTTCATTACAGTACCTTGAAGTAGTCTTTTGTTTTCTTTCTCTCACGGAGCTCACGAGATTTCTGTTGAGTTTTGTGTTGTGAAGTTTTCAAGTTTTGGGTGAATTCTTTTGATGGATTATGGAACAAGGAGTGGCAAGAGCCTAAGCTTGGGGATGCCCATGGCACCCCAAGATAATCAAGGACACCAAAAGTCAAAGCTTGGGGATGCCCGGAAGGCATCCCCTCTTTAAATCCACTTCCATCGGTAATTTACTTGGAGCTATATTTTTATTCACCAACATGATATGTGTTTTGCTTGGAGCGTCTTGTATTATTTGTGTATTTGCTTGTTAGTCTACCACAATCATCTTTGCTGTACACACCTTTTGAGAGAGCCATACATGATTTGGAATTTGTTAGAATAGTCTATGTGCTTCACTTATATCTTTTGAGCTTGATAGTTTTGCTCATAGTGCTTCACTTATATCTATTTGAGCGCGATAATTTTTGCTCTAGTGCTTCACTTAGATCTTTTAGAGCACGGTGATGGATTTGTTTTAAAGAAACTTGATCTCTCATACTTCACTTAGATTATTTTGAGAGTCATTAATAGCATGGTAATTTGCTTAATGTTAATATACTTAGTGTTCAAAATATGTGAAACTTTCTTTTGAGTGAATTGAATACTAAGATAAATTTAATGCTTAATAATTGTTTTGAGATATGGAGGTAATAATATCAAAGTCATGCTAGTTGAGTAGTTGTGAATTTGAGAAATACTTGTGTTGAAGTTTGTAAATCCCGTAGCATGCACGTATGGGTAAAGTTGTGTAACAAATTTGAAGCATGAAGTGTACCTGGCTTGTGCATCCTTATGAGTGGCGATCGGGGACGAGCGATGGTCTTTTCCTACCAATCTATCCCCCTAGGGGCATGCGTAATAGTACTTTGCTTTGAGGGCTAATAAACTTTTGCAATAAGTATATGAGTTCTTTATGACTAATGTGAGTCCATGGATTATGCACACTTTTACCTTTCCGCATTTGCTAGCCTCTTCGGTACCGTGCATTGCCCTTTCTCACATTGAGAGTTGGTGCAAACTTCGCCGGTACATCCAAACCCCGTGATATGATACGCTCTTTCACACATAAACCTCCTTATATCTTCCTCAAAACAGCCACCATACCTACCTATTATGACATTTCCATAGCCATTCCGAGATATATTGCCATGCAACTTTCCACCGTTCCATTCATCATGACATACTTTACTTTTGTCATATTGCTATTGCATGATCATGTAGTTGACATCATATTTGTGGCAAAGCCACCACGCATTATTTTTCATACATGTCACTCTTGATTCATTGCACCATCCCGGTACACCGCCGGAGGCATTCATATAGAGTCATATCTTGTTCTAGTTTCGAGTTGTAATATCAAGTTGTTGTAATGAAAGTGTGATGATCATCATTATTAGAGCATTGCCCCAGTGAGGAAAAGGATGATGGAGACTATGATTCCCCCACAAGTCGGGATGAGACTCCGGACGAAAATAAAAAAAAGAAAAAAAGAGGCCATAAAAAAGGAGAAAAGGCCCAAATAAAAAAAATGAGAGAAAGAGAGAAGGGGCAATATTACTATCCTTTTACCACACTTGTGCTTCAAAATAGCACCATGTTTTTCATATAGTGAGTCTCATAAATTATCTTGTTCATACTAGTGGGAATTTTTCATTATAGAACTTGGCTTGTATATTCCAATGATGGGCTTCCTCAAAATGCCCTAGGTCTTCGTGAGCAAGCGAGTTGGATGCACACCCACTAATTTTCTTTTGTTGAGCATTGATAGCTCTAGTGCATCCGTTGCATGGCAATCCCTACTCCTCATGTTGACATCAATTGATGGGCATCTCCATAGCCCGTTGATTAGCCTCGTCAATATGAGACTTTCTCTTTTTTTGTCTTCCCCACACAATCCCATCATCATATTCTATTCCACCTATAGTGCTATATCCATGGCTTGCGCTCATATATTGCGTGAGGGTTGAAAAAAGTGAAGCGTTAAAAGTATGAAACAATTGCTTGGCTTGTCATCGGGGGTAAAGAAGTTGGGAACATCTTTGTGTGACGAAAATGAAGCATAGCCTAACTATATGATTTTGTAGGGATGAACTTTCTTTGGCCATGTTATTTTGAGATGATATAATTGCTTGATTAGTATGCTTGAAGTATTATTATTTTTATGTCAATATGAACTTTTATCTTGAATCTTTCGGATCTGAATATTCATACCATGATTAAGAAGATTTACATTGAAATTATGCCAAAGTATCACTCCGCATCAAAAATTCTTCTTTTTATCATTTACCTACTCGAGGACGAGTAGGAATTAAGCTTAGGGATGCGATCGTCTCCAACGTATCTATAATTTTGATTGCTCCATGCTACTTTATCTACTGTTTTGGACTATATTGGGCTTTATTTTTCACTTTTATATTATTTTTGGGACTAACCTATTGACCGGAGGCCCAGCCTGAAATTGCTTGTTTTTGCCTATTTCGGTGTTTCAAGGAAGCAGAATATCAAACAGTTAAAGCGGAATGAAACCTTGGGAACGTGATTTTCTCACCGAGCGTGATCCAGAAACTTGGACCCTACTCCAAGAAGCTTCCGAGGAGGTCACGAGGTGGGGCGCGCGCCTGGCGCGCCCCCTCGTGGGCCCTCGAGCTCCACCGACGTACTCCTTCCTCCTATATATACCTCGTATCCCCAATAGACCGGACACGAGCCAAAACCTAATTCCACCGCCGCAACCTTCAGATCCACGAGATCCCATCACAGGGCCTGTTAGGAGCTCACGGAGAGGGCATCCACCACGGAGGGCTTCTACATCATCACCATAGCCCCTCCGATGAAGTGTGAGTAGTTTACTTCAGACCTTCGGGTCCATAGTTAGTAGCTAGATGGCTTCTTCTCTCTTTTTGGATCTCAATACAATGTTCTCCCCCTCTCTCGTGGAGATCTATTCGATGTAATCTTCTTTTTGCGGTGTGTTTGTTGAGACCGATGAATTGTGGGTTTATGATCCAACTTATCTATGAATAATATTTGAATCTTCTCTGAATTCTTTTATGTATGATTGAGTTATCTTTGCAAGTCTCTTCGAATTATCCGTTTGTTTTGGCCAACTAGATTGGTAGTTCTTGCAATGGGAGAAGTGCATGGCTTTGGGTTCAATCTTGCGGTGTCCTTACTCAGTGACAGAAAGAGTTGCAAGGCACGTATTGTATTGTTGCCATCAAGGATAACAAGATGGGGGTATTTATCATATTGCATGAATTTATTCCTCTACATCATGTCATCTTGCTTAAGGCGTTACTATGTTTTTAACTTAATACTCTAGATGCATGCTGGATAGCGGTCGATGAGTGGAGTAATAGTAGTAGATGCAGAATCGTTTTGATCTACTTGTCTCGGACGTGATGCCTATATACATGATCATACCTAGATAACCTCATAACTATGCTAAATTCTATCAATTGCACAACAGTAATTTGTGCACCCACCGTAGAATACTTATGCTCTTGAGAGAAGCCACTAGTGAAACCTATGGCCCCCGGGTCTATTCTCATCATATCAATCTCCATCACTTATTTACTTGCTTTGCCTTTTACTTTTTTACTTTGCATCTTTATACCAAACATACCAAAAATATTATCTCTATCAAATCTCACTCTCGTAAGTGACCGTGAAGGGATTGACAACCCCTAAGCGTTGGTTGCGAGTTGCTATCGTGTTGTGCAGGTACGAGGGACTTGCGCGTGACCTCCTACTGGATTGATACCTTGGTTCTCAAAAACTGAGGGAAATACTTACGCTACTGTGCTGCATCACCCCTCCTCTTCGGGGAAAACCAACGCAAGCTCGAGACGTAGCAGCGCACGGTGGATTTGAGTTCTTGAAGGGCAACTTCGAAGGGCTCAAGGGATACGTAGTGGGCCGGATGACCAAGAGTCGTCGTGGCAAGATCTACATCGACGACGAAGGCTGGGGTCCCGACGCCAGCTCAATTGAGTACGGATACCGGGTTCCCTTCGGCGGAATCCACGTCTTCATCAGCCGGATCAGTGAGCCGGGCCCTGAGCCGGACAACTGCACCGACCTCGTCGAGACGGCTCAGCGTGCGAGGAAGACCCGGACTCAACCGGTCATGAGGCGTGCCTTCGTGGGTTGCATCCATGGAGAGGAACTTTCTGAAGGATCTGAAGATAGGGGTGAGACGGCCGTCCTCTCAGACGGTGACTCATCCGCCGGTTCAACAGATTCATTGTACCAAGTGCAAGAGGGCGTGCTTGGGGGCTGTTCCGATGGCATCAGTATTCCGGACCCCTGTGAGCCGCCGAGATGGGCCGGAGTCTTCATGGTTGGGACTCAGCCCGGTTCAAACTCTACAGCTGCTGCAGCAATAACGTCCGGGTTAGGAGCAGCCGGGGCAGGCGGCCCCATGCGCCCACCGGCTCAGGTGCTGATAGATCTCATGGACAAGCTTACGGCCCTGTTAACCGCTACGGTTATTCCTGCGGACAAAGATGAGCATGACGCAGCGGTAGCACAGGTGCGTGAGGAGATAGTTCAGGCCAAGGAGGCCCTGACAGCTGAGGATACTAGACTAGCTACAGACCGGGCGGCTCTCGACGCCCGGGCACAGCGCTGCGCATGAAGCTTACCAGCTCACGATGAGCCTAAACGCATCCAATGAGGTAATAAGGAGGAGACATCAGAAAACTCAGTCCCGTTTGCCTCCGAATTACGACCCTCGGGTTCTTTTTGCGACACCCGGAGCCAGCCCAAGTAACCCGCCAGAGGCCAATCATCTTATGACAGCCGGAACAGGAGGGCCGACTCAGCCTCGGGAGATGGTACCGCCTCACGTGAGCATGCCACCGCCGCATTATGTGCCAATTCCCCCGGGTCACTTTTCCAACCCATGGAGAACTTAATTGCAGCTTCAACACGTTTGGCGGCTCTTCCCATGGACGGTGATGACCCGACAACAGTGGAGACCCGGAGAGTCAGAGAACTTCTTCAGACGGCTTTAGCTCAGCAGGAGACCTATTCTTACAGCCGGGACAGAATTCACTCAACACCCCCCGGCCTTGGTTAGCACCGCCTCGCCAGAACCGGAGCCCGAGTTACAGCAGGCACATGGAGTCTGAAGCTTTGTGCCCAACGCCGTAACCAGCCCGGTGGCTATCACCCGGTGCAAGACCGAATACGTCAGGAGAACGAACGAGCAGCTCAGGCAGCGGCTTATCAGGACATCCCGGAGTATCCAACGACTTCTGTTGAGGTGGGAGTAGCCACTAGAACCGGCGGTGTTCCTTGCCTGTTACCGGCTCTGCGCAATGTACGTCTTCCCAAGGACTTCAAGGGACCTCGAAAGATACCGAATTACACGGCCGACTTACAGCCTGGGGTATGGATCGAGAGTTATGAGATGGCCATGGAGCTGTTGGAAGTCAGTGACGCGGCGATGGCTAAATATTTCACCATGATGCTAGATGGAACAACCCGGTCTTGGTTAAAGGGTTTGCCACCCAATTCCATTGGCTCATGGGAAGAGTTAAATGCCCGGTTCATCCAGAACTTCAAGGACACTTGTAAGCAATCTATGTCGATTGTGGACTTAACGAATTGTAAGCAGGGGGAGGGCGAATCCACCACCCATTGGGTGCGCCGGGTCAAGGAGATAATTCATTCATCCGAGAATATGGATGCCGGCTCTGCAGTCCTTATGTTGGAGAAGAATTGTAGCTTTGAGCAGCTTAGGCGAAGCCGGGCGCCTTAAGCGTGTTGCAAGGATATGGGCATCTTGATGGCGGCTTTAGTTAAATATGCCGATTCTGATAGTACCAAGGATCCCGCGTCTGACGATGAGAAGACAGTGAAGGGAAGAAGGAACGGCAATGGAAAGGGTCAACAGCATAACCCAAGGAATCAAAACGGCAATAAGCGTAAGGCGGACGGTAACCCGGAGTTTGTGGCCAATGCCAATGTGCAAGGTAACAATCAGAGACGTAAGGGCAAACCGCCTCGATCCGGCGGGTCAGGCCCATCTCTTGAACAGCTACTCAATGAGCCATGCCCGAGACACGGCACCAGGGAGCGGCCCGCCACACACCTGTGGAAAGATTGCGCGATCATGAAGGCATTTAAGAATTCCAACACCTATGATGGCCATAATGGGTCTGGTGGCGGTTCAGGAGCTGGCAGTTTCCATGGCCCAGGCGGCAGCTCAGGTTCCGGCTTTCAGGGACGTCAAGGTGGAGGCTATAACCAGCAGCAGTCTGGTCAAGGAGAGCAGGAGTAGCAGCAGTCGGGTTATCAAAGCAACCCGAAGCAGTTGAATAGTGGACAATATCACGTATTTACCACTAGCTTATGCAAACGTGACCAGAAGGTTCATAAGAGGGCCGTCCATTCTGTTGAGCCGGCAATCCCTCGTTATTTGAGGTGGTCAGAGCAGCCCATCATATGGAGCAGAGAAGATCATCCTCCGCGGGTCGATAACCCGGGTCAGTTGGCCTTGGTGGTGGCACCGCAGGTTGGTGGGTGTCGTGGAATTGTCACGGCAGATGTCCTATCGTAAGGACTTAGTCGTGGAGCCATCGCAACGGGTTTACTTGAAGGGGTTAAAGCGGACACAAAGACACGAGGGTTTATACTAGTTCGGCCCCTTCGATGAAGGTAAAAGCCTACGTCTAGTTGTGATGGAATTGATGTAGTCTCGATGGCTAGGGAGCAAATAAGCTTCGCCTAGGCTCGAGTTGTCGTTGTCTCCTTGAACCGCCCGCCGGTCGCCCCTTATATACAGTGGACGCCCGTCGGTTTGCGAGTCCCAACGGTTCATACTCGTATCCCGGTTGGTATCTCCTATTCTAACTTACAATACAAGTCATACATCAGACCGGTTTACAGCTATAAGCTCTAAACCGACTATAGGCCTTAGGCCTTTCTATGACTACACCACTAGCAGAGCTAACCCGGCCCAAACTTGGCCGGTTTACACCTAGTGGTAATATCCCCAACATTAGGCCCCAGATTGATTTGAACTGGTTCATGTCAATCCTTCATAAAACCTGCATCTTGGATATCTTCTTTGTGTAATAAATCGTCACATCGTCATCGCTTCTAATCACTGTAAACCGGCATGACATCATTGCTTCTGGTCCCTGTAAACCGGCATGACGTCATCTTGAAGTTTATCCTTTATAACGCCTTCTTTAATGACCGTCCCTGGATTCACGCACTTGACCTAGTTTTACTGCCTTATAAATAGGACCGAAGGGTCATTCTATTCCTTCCTTCGCTTCCTCTTCTTCTTCCTCCTTGCGCTGCCTTTGGAGCTCCGTCGTCGTCATCAGCGTCTGCTTCGACCTTGGCATTGCATCAACCTGTTCGGACGAGAATCTGCGGTCTTTCTCCGCATCTCCTCCGCTTCGGTAACTCTCTTACCCTTCTTGATCTGTTCGTCACTTTAGATCTGTTTCTAGGGTTCAAGCTTCATACCATGTTCTTCGTATGCTCTCACCTTTCTAGCTTTTGAACCATGCTATGAATCCTGTTACATACCAAACAAAGACTGCTGCTTATCCATTGCACTTTCTTATCGACTCCCATAGATCTTACGCATATATATATATCTTATGGCGCATCCTGTTTCTTCTTTACTTTCGCGACGCTTTTCTGTTTTACGAAAACTCGCGTTTGATCCATAATAAACATGAACTCTTGTGAAACCTGTTTACATCCATTTCCTTTGAAGCCAAGATTAGGCGGTTTAACTCACCATAGTATCAAAATTGCTAAACCAGCATCGGCACACCATTAGTCCCGTGTTGAACCTTGACATATATCGACATCATATCATATCGAACTGATTCGTCGGAACCTCCTCCGGTTTATCATAACTTAGATCAATTACTCTTGTAATGAGTACTTTCTTAAACGGATTCTTCTCCTTGTAGACCTCATGATGGCCAAGCAGTGTCTGAATGCAATGGGTCCCTTCCGCGTCTACGAGACACAACTGAATGAGTTAGTGTCGATTGGCGCTTTGGATGACGAAATACCATCCATTGGAGGGTTCACGGAGAGGAATGTCCTCCACACCTCGGGAAGGTGAAGTTGTAGTTTTCGCGGATCACTGTTAGGGGTTTCAAACCGCTTGGGTCAAAGTTTTACCGAGATGTAATGGCCAACTTTCAACTCCGTCCCCAAGATATCGGCCCCAATTACATTACCAACTTGTGCCATTTTCAAGTCTTTGTCTAAAGCATATCGCAAGAGGAACCCTCTGTTGAACTGTTCAGGATCTTTTCCACCTAAACCGCCGCACCGAATTCACCGATGGCCCCAATCTCGAATCGGGCGGTATGGCTATCCGAAGAGGAAAGAGATCACTTATCCCCACGTCAAGCTCCATTCCCATCCCAAAGAGTGGAGCGCAACTTGGTTCTCTTGCAAAGACACCTCCTCGAAGGTGAAAATCCTTTACGGTTTTTCGTCCGAGCGGCTCAACAACACACATCCCTTTCATAGCGATTGACTGCCAAAGAGAGAAGCAAATCGCTCCCAACTATCAAGCTCCGGGCCTTTATGGCCAACGGTTTGACTGGGATCGATCCGCACGCTGCTGGTTATCTTGGGGCATATTGCCTCGAGCCGGCGTTCGGTTTGATGTGCCGATATCTTGGCGATGTCGATGACCCACTCCGACACACCAAACTGGAATTGTGCGAGGATGAAGTCACAGATTGATGAGGAAGATTTGAATGAACCGGAGCACCTTTGTGCCCAAACCGCTTGGCTCCTTCTGCACCTTCAACGCACCTCTGCGGTGAGTCTCTCGGCGTGCCATCATTAGATATTACCATTACTTTCATACTTCCAATTCTCAATTATTTCCGATCCAGGGTGATGATCCGTTTTGGAGCAAGAAACTCTCTCAAGATAAAGCGGACAAGGCTGGGCGGCAAAACCGGCCCAAAACAAAAGTTGTCAAGAAATCCGCCCACAAGAGGAAAACCACGGCTTCGTCTGATCCGGCCATCGATGATGATGTGGGTAATCCGGAACTTGATTCTCTTGGCTTGTTTTTTACACGTCTTATTGATGACGATGCTTGTCAGGATGACGCTGAAGCCAGCAACGCTGGATTTGCCGAGGTAACCATTCTCTCTTCCGATTCAACAAACTTACCTTCACCAAAATTTCGCCGGGCAAACCGGAAAGTTAACTTTTCTCACCCTCTTGCTCACTTGGATCCCAAACTTCTTATGAAGACACATGAGACGAGGCCGCCGACAACCCCGGCACTGCGGACAGGTAGTTACCTCTGCCGGTTTACCAAACAGCCCGCTCGAAAGCGCCGCACCGAGGTTTCAACCATTTTATTACCTTGAATTCCAAAGCGGGTTTATTCCGTCAACCTCTTAATCCGTCCGACTCCGATTATCGGTCACCTCTCATTCATCATCTGGCGATAAATCGACCACTCAGCTACCACCACCGAAGATAGCTGTCGGGTAAGTCAATATGACCACATGTTTGTCAATTTCTTACGTAATGTATGTGCCTTATTTTCGAATCTTTTGTTACTTCAGGACCAAGCGAAACCCAAGAAAGCTCGCTTGAGAAAACAGTGAAGAGGCTGCCGCTTGAGATCATGATCGGCGCCGGATCATGAAAATGTTGCTTTTGAAGACATTCCGAGTGATCCCCGGTTCAAGAAGATGTGATTCGGAGGAGAGGCTGCGATTGTTCAATGTCTGTTGATCCGGCCGCCCGTTCCGTCCGGTTTGATGATCCTCATAGCCCGGCTGAAACAGGTGTGCCCCACGATCCGTTGAATCGAAAGATGGCGGCGTTGTAATCACTGGAGCAGGCCACTCGACCCGGGAATGCTGCCACTCTAACCCGCATCTTGTGAAGAGGACTCTTCCACTTTTAACAAAGGAAAGTGGAATGTAGAGCTGGAAACATATGCCGCTATGAGCGCCAAGATCTTCATTCGGATATCTAAACCGGCTTTACTGAGAGCCGTGATTATGAAGCGGCTTGGTGAAACTGATGAGAGATAAGTTTGAGGTAACACTCCTTTCCTTATCCCCAATATAGTAATCCTTGTAGCCCCCAAGGGCGGTTTGCAATCTTTGATCAAAGCGGTACTTGACAACTTTCATTGATAGACTTGCAATCTTCCCTCATAACCACGGGGCGGTTTAAGTATGCAAACTTAAACCGGTACTCTAAAACTACTGTCGACACTTTAGTAGAATCAAATAGCCATTAGCCCCAAGTGCCGAGTTGAATACGCGTATTGAACTTGGGACTTTACCATCATCGATAGTAGAAAAATGAAGGTACATTAGCCCCAAGTGTCGAGCATATAACTATGTTGTGTGGTTGAAACTTGATCTTTAATTGCTGGTGATCATCTTGTCAATATCAGGTGAAGTGAAAATCAAGGATGATCGGATTGCCGATTTACGGGCGGCATTGACGACCCAAAGAGGCCGAGACAGACAAAGCCAAGAAAGAGCTAACCGATTACCACCGCTGCTGAGAACAAGTAAAGGATAACATGAAGAAAGAACAGTTTATGCGGGCCCTTTGAAAAGGCCAACTTGCTTAAGCGGGCGAGAATGTCAAGCTGCCCTTAAACCGGTGGTGGATGATCGGCGACCGTGAAGCGGCAAGTGCATCTATGATAGCAGCCATCTTGGTAAGCTCCTTGTGAATAAATGTAATTTACTTTTCCTGCTGCTCCAAACATTCGGTTTAAAACTATCGTGTTATCAGCTGCGCAGCACACGCGTTGGGCACTTGGGAAATGGCGTGCGGAAGAAATTGAAGGCTGTCTACACCTTAGTGGAGCAGCTATATACCGAGCCCAGCGTGTGATTACCACAATGTCACATAATAATCCGGCGCCATCCACGATCCAAGATACCTTAAACCGGCTATCCATCCCGCCTTCCCGGATTGAGAAGTAAAGAAATCTGCTGCACGAACCGGAGCCATCAACGCTTTGATCCGAGCCAAAGCACAGGTGCACGATTTTGATCTGTGGAAGCAGCTCAAGGCTACCCCAGCGTGAAGGAAGATGGCTCGGACTTTAATGAAGAAGACTTGCGTGCAATAAACCGGGCGGTACGCCCGCTTGCTTGTCAATTGGCGGAAGAAGCCGATCTGGAGCACTATCAAGCCCAATACAATGATCAGAACAAGCGTGTGTCCGCTCCAACCTTTGAACCGGAAAACTTGATCCCTCAATCCGTAAGCACACTTACGCTCGACATTGAACCATCGTCTACGATTCATGAAGAGGCTGTTTTCAAGCCGATGGGCATCGATGGACCTCTGTGGATTTCCGGCCAATGGGTAGAGACGAGGATCTTTGAAGCGGAGGATGAAAAATCGTGAACGGTAGCAGTTTAGAAAACATCGATCATTTGGGCAATTGTGTTGCCTTGTAATAATTTTTGTCAAAACTTTGTTGTGCTGGGTATGCCTTGGCGCATCGAGGAAACTTTTGTTTAAGTCATACTCCTGCAACCAAAAGATTGAACTTGGTGGCGGTGATACCGCCGACGGTGTATAACATCAATATACTTTGTGTATTGAAAATCAATTAGTATGTGATACAAATACCTGCCGTACTTGTGCATAAAGCTGGCGTAGCGAATCTTGAAGCGGAGGCCTCTAAAAATCATGACCATCTGGGGAAACAATAACTCCCTCAGAAGCGTGCTGAATCAGCACAAGCCCCCATGTTTCTCCATAAGGGTGAACCGGAAGAAGGTAAACCGGAAAATAAAAACTTCGGCGTAATACCAAACCGTGTCCTGTCAATTTGTTACTGACAGCTAAACCGGATAAAAAACATTCGTCGAGTTGAAAACGCAACAGAAATCAAATACCAAATATGGCAACAAAGGCAATAACTCTTTGCAAAAGTAAAGCTGCATGAAGCTGGTCAGATGGCATTACCATGGTCAGACGTAACCAAGCCCCCCGAAGGTGTAGCGATGGTGCTAGTCGGCCAAGTCCCCAAAAGACTCGTGGCGAGTACGCCGGCCAAGTGGTATGACATTGGTTCGGGTTGGACCAAGCCTCCAAGTGACGCTGGCCCTATTGGCCGACCAAGAGGCGTGACCAGTTCAGACATGACCGTGTCCCCAAATGATCGGTGGCTTACGCTGTCAAGAGGTGTTGCATCGGTTGGATGCGACCAAGCCCCAAGTGTTACGGTGGCTTCGCCTATCAAAAGGTGTTGCGTTGGTTCGGATCGACCAAGCCCCAAGTGATAAATATAATGTCAAGGGGTAAACCGGAGGCGCTTTAAAAGCGAAGCACTCCATGTAACCACATGAAAAGAAAGACAGAGACCCGCTTTGGGTGAGGCCACGATTTTTATTATATCGAAGATAATATATACATTGTCATGCTATGTACATAAAGCGAGCCGACGACTCATGTGTAGTAAGGTCGAAGATGAGCTACGTTCCACGGCCTATTCGTCTCCTCTTCGATGTCGTGAGTCTTTATGCTCTCGAATATCAACGGATAGTAGGAACCGTTGTGTAGATTCTTGCGACCACAAAGGGTCCTTCCCAAAGCGGGATAACTTGTGCATATTTATGCGGTCTTGGATGAGGCGAAGCACCAAATCTCCTTCTGAAAGGCTCTGGTTTTAACCGGCGATTGTGATAACGACGAAGATCTTCTTTGGTAAATCGCCGACCGAAGCGGCTGCCATATCACGCTCCTCATCCAATGGGTCCAAAGCGTCTGTCGTGCCGCTTCATTGTCCGCTTCAACATAAGCCGCTACACGGGGCGAATCGTGCCTGATATCACTGGGGAGAACTGCTTCCGCTCCATAAACCATGAAGAAAGGCGTGTAACCAGTAGACCGGTTTGGCGTAGTATTGATACTCCATAGTACCGATGGGAGCTCTTCAACCCAGCACCACGGTGTTATTGCAATGGAACCGAAGCCGTGGTTTGATACCTCGCAAGATTTCACGATTAGCGCGCTCTGCCTGCCCGTTGGATGAAGTGCGCCGCGATGATACATCAAGTCGGATATGCTCACGTTCACGTAATTCTTTCATAGCTCCCTTGGACAGATTAGTGTCATTGTCGATAATGATCTTGTGTGGAAAGCCAAACCGGAAAATCACCTTTTGATGAACTGCGCTGTTGCCGCATCACACTTCATCGCTGTGTTCCGCTTCAACCCACTTGGTGAATTTGTCCACCGCCACCAACAGGTGGGTCTTCTTATCTTTGGATCGCTTAAAAGGCCCGACCATATCCAGCCCCCATGTCGCAAACGGCCACGTTATTGGGATCATCCTCAACTCTTGTGCCGGTACATGGGCACGCCTGGAGAATTTCTGACACCCATCACATCGTTTGACCAAGTCCTCCGCATCAGCATGAGCAGTTAACCAGTAGAATCCATGACGGAATGCCTTTGCCACCAGGGACTTTGAACCGGCATGATGCCCGCAATCCCCTTCATGGATTTCTCGTAAAATTTCACAACCTTCCTCAGGGGAAACGCAGCGTTGAAACGCCCCCGAAACACTGCAATGATGCAACTCACCATTAAGAATTGTCATCGACTTGGAGCGCCGGATTATCTGTCTAGCCAGAACCTCATCGTCTGGTAACTCTCCTCTAGTCATATATGCAAGGTAAGGAACCGTCCAATCCGGAATAGCATGTAATGCCGCCACCAACTGAGCCTCCGGATCAGGAATCGCCAAATCCGCTTCACCAGGGAGCTGTACCGACGGGTTGTGCAAGACGTCCAGAAAGACATTAGGCGGCACCGGTTTACGCTGAGAACCCAAACGGCTTAAAGCGTCTGCCGCTTCGTTCTTGCGGCGATCCACATGATCCACTTGATAGCCTTTGAAGCAACCTGCAATATTATCCACCTCTCGATGATATGCAGCCATGAGGGGGTCCTTGGAATCCCAAGTGCCAGATACTTGCTGCGCCACCAGGTCCGAGTCACCAAAGCACTTAACCCGGCTTAAGTTCATCTCCTTAGCCATCCGTAGACCATGGAGCAAGGCTTCGTACTCAGCTGCATTATTAGTACAAGGGAACATTAGACGGAGAACGTAACAAAACTTATCACCTCGTGGGGAAGTTAACACGACTCCAGCCCCCGAGCCTTCCAACTGCCTGGATCCATCAAAGTGGATAGTCCAGTACGTATGATCCGGCTTCTCCTCTGGTGCTTGTAACTCCGTCCAGTCATTAATGAAATCAACAAGTGCCTGTGATTTCACTGCTGTGCGTGGTGTATACTTGAGCCCATGTGGCCCAAGCTCGATGGCCCATTTGCAATCCGCGATCGCCTCCGGTTTTGTATGATATCACCCAAAGGAGCTGAACTAACCACTGTAATAGGGTGCCTTTGGAAATATTGTTTCAGCTTCCGGCTAAAAACACCATAGACTAGTTTCTGCCAATGCGGATACCTCTGCTTGGACTCGATGAGTACCTCACTGATGTAATAAACCGGCCGTTGAACCGGATATTCCTTTCCTGCCTCCTTGCGCTCTACCACAATGGCTACGCTCACCGCTCGTGCATTGGCTGCCACATATAATAACAGCGGTTCCTTGTCGACCGGAGCCGCAAGGACAGGCGGATTGGCCAATTGCCGCTTTAGGTCCTCGAAAGCTTCGTCGGAATTTGGACTCGATTTAATTGATCTGTCTTCCAAGATCGGTATAAAGGAATAGCCTTCTCTCCGAGGCGGCTGATAAACCGGCTCAATGCCGCAATCCGGCCCGCCAAGCGTTGAACATCGTTGATACACTTCGGTTTAGCCAAGGAGGTGATTGCTTTAATTTTCTCCGGATTGGCCTCGATTCCCCTGTTAGACACCAGGAACCCCAATAACTTGCCAGCCGGAACACCAAAAACACACTTGGCCGGATTAAGCATCATCTTATAAATGCGCAGGTTGTCGAAGGTCTCCTTCAAATCGTCCACCAGCGTCTCCTTCTGTCTTGATTTTACCACAATGTCATCCACATAAGCATGCACATTGCGGCCGATCTGTGTATGCAAGCAATTTACACACACCGATAAGTAGCTTGGGCGTTCTTGAGCCCAAAAGGCATAGATACATAGCGAAGGCTCCAAAGGGAGTTATAAACGCCGTTTTCTCCTGGTCTCGACTGCCATCTTGATCGATGATATCCGAGTATCGCGCCAAAAAGCTTAAACGCTCACATCTGCCGTGGCATCAATAATCTGATCAATGCGGGGAGAGCAAAAGGATCTGCTGGACAAGCCTTGTTAAGATCTGTGTAGTCCACACACATACGCCAGGTGCCGTTTTCTTAAGGACCAGCACCGGATTAGCAAGCCACTCGATGAAACACCTCGATGATAAAGCCGGCTGCCAGAAGCCTGGCTACTTCTTCTCCAATGGCCTTGCGTCTTTCTTCATTAAACCGGCGGAGGAACTGTTTCACGGTTTATACTTAGGATCCACATTAAGTGTGTGCTCACGAGTTCCTCGGTACACCGGCATGTCGATGGCTTCCATGCAAAAATGTCCGGTTCTCACGGATGAACTCGATGAGCGCCTTCCTATTTAGGATCGAGTTGGCACCGACGATGAACTGCTTGGACGAATCGCTTTGATGCGAAGTCAACAAGCTTGGTTTCAGCTGCCGATTTGAATTTCAGATCCGATTCATGCTCCGTAGTAGGCTTCTTCAGAGGGGTCATATCTGCCGGATCAACATTGTCCTTATAAAATTTCAACTCCTCCGTGGCACAGACCGCCTCTGCATAAGCTGCATCTCCTTCCTCACATTCCAAAGCGACTCGGCGGCTTCCATGCACCGTTATTGTACCTTTGTAACCCGGCATTTTGAGCTGCAAGTAGATATAACAAGGTCGTGCCATGAACTTAGCATAAGCCGGCCGTCCAAACAAGGCATGATATGGGCTCCGGATTTTCACCACTTCAAAGGTTAGCTTTTCAGACCGGGAATCATGCTCATCTCCAAAGGCCACATCCAAGGCTATCTTGCCAATAGGATAAGCAGTTTGCTCGCACTACACCATGGAACACCGTATTGACGGTCGAGATCTTTATCTGTGAGACCCATGCGACGGAAAGTGTCATAATACAATATATTGATCTTGCTTCCTCCATCCATAAGTACCTTAGTAAACTTATAGCCCCCAACACGGGGTCTACCACCAAAGCCAGTGACCCGGATTATCAACCCGGGGATGGTCCTCTCTACTCCATACGATAGGCTGCTCGACCAACGCAAATACCGTGGCAAAGCCGGTTCAACAATTCTTGCGCCGTTTGTGAAGCTTCCGATCCGCTTGTCCAAGCTGGTTGTGAAAACATGATCCGCCCGCCATTCAACTGCTTTGGCTGGCTCGATAGCTTCGACCGCTGCTTTGGCTACCTTGATTACTCGTTATTGAAATTGCCTGGTTATGTCACGAACCGAAGCTCCATCCCGACCCGCCCATGAAAACCGGATCTGAACCACCACCGATCCCCTGGTCATATCGGAAAGCATCGAATTTTTGAACTCTTGCATAATAGAACAGTCTTTCCAAAGATGATTCGATGGGTTTTCTTTTCGTCCGTGCTTGGGACAAGGCTGATTCAACAAGTAATTCAAACGGCTCGCACCAGCATTTGGACCCCGATTCACCTTGCCTCTGCGCTGGAACCTCATCTGCGCATTAGTGTTGGCTACGAAATCATCACCTTGCGCTTGCCCCCCGTTCCGTGACTCTGCGGTTTGAAATGCTGCTGCTTGAGTTGCCATTCTTCTTTCCCTTCCCTGCTTCGTCATCATCCGCCTGGGATCCTTGGTACTATCTGAATCGGCATATTTTACCAGCGGTCATGAGAGTTCCGTATCATTGCGTAACCTCTTCATACGCCCCAGCTTAAGTTTCAGAGGCTCAAACCGCGTTGCCTTCCAATGTGATGATCGCCGAGTCAAGATTGATCCGTCCGAGGAGTGCAAAATCTCGGACACACGGCGTACCCAACGGGTTGTTGACTCTCCTTCTTCTGAGCGCAAGCCGCTTGGTCTACTATGGACTTGGGCTGCTTACATGTATCCTTGAAATTCTGGATAAACTGGGCTCAGAATCACCCCACGAGCTGATAGAATTGGGCGGCAAGCTTTTCAACCTGTGCAGCTGTGCCCTCCATCATCATGGTGAAGTACTTTGCACATGCTGCTTCATCAACATCCAGCATCTCCATGGCCATCTCATAACTCTCAACCCACGCTTCAGGGGATAGATCTGCGGTGTAATTTGGCACCTTGCGCGGGCCCTTAAAATCCTTAGGCAGACGCACATTGCGTAGAGCGGGGATTAAACAGGGTACTCCCAGAGCGGAGGTGACTCCTGGTCCGGTGAAGGAGGTAGGGCGAACCGGCGTGTGTTGACCCGCATCACCCTGTGCTGCTAACTCGGCCTCCCTGCGTGCCCGGGCCCGATCTACCACCTCCTGAGCATTACGAGCACTGCCTATCGGGTTATTGCCTCGGGCCGCTTCACGGTCCCGCGCGTTACTTGATAGGGCCGGTTCATCCATGCGCCTGCTGTAGCTCCGGCTTGGACGGGGCGTAGAATGAATCCGATCACGGCTGTATGAATATGCCTCCTGCCATGTCGGCGCGAGTCCGAGAAGCTCCTTAACCCGCGTGTCTCAACCGCTTGGGGAATCTCCTTCGATGGGATCGCCTCAATCGTCGGCGGCAGCCGCAACAAGGTTGTCCATAGGGTTAGAGTACTCGCCCGGGCGTCTCAGCCGGAGGAATCACCGTATTCTCTGTGGGGGCTCCATCGGGCGCGGTTGGACCGCTGCTCCTGCTCCCGGTGCCTCAATCCGGTTCACCTCCTGTGCCGGGCGGGTTATGGGCCCGCTCGGGTCTGAAGAGGTTTCTAGGGTCGAATCCGGATGGCGGCGCGATCTATACTTCGCCTTAACACCTCTCGCGACGCGCCCGTCAAGCATGAGTCTGTAAGCTGCGCATCTAAAGCGGCCGCTCTGCGGCCATGCGCTCCTTCTCGCCGCTAGATCCGCTTTGGCTTGCGTGATCTCGCTCTCTCACCTTCGCACTTTCTGCGTTATGAGCCTCGATCTGCTGGGTTATCCTCCGCCATGAGTCTTTGCTAGCGCATCAAACAGATCGACAAAACTTGAACCGGCGGTCGCACCGGGCCTCCTGCCCCTGCTGCCGCTGCTGAACCGGAAAGCATTGCTGCTGCGGTTGAAGAGAGGTTTGCGGCCTGCGTGCCGGCCATGAACACGCCGATCCGGTTTAGCTGGCTTGGGGGTCCGAAATCGTCACCATCGGAACAACCCTCGATCATACCATCCCGCAGCTGGTACAATGACTCGGTCTCTTCCATCAAGATTCATCGCCGGAGTAAACGATGGTCTCGCTACCGTGCTCTGAACCGGCATCATACTCCCCTCCATGGGTAGCTCCCACGAAGACATGCTTCACGGCCGGTTTAGCCCGGGCCGGTTGCGCGCGCTGAGCCATCTCGACGAGGTCGGTGCAGATGTCCGGCTCAGGCCCTCCGATCTTGCCGATGAAGACGTGTATGCCGCCGAAGGGGACCCGGTATCCATACTCGATTGAATCGGCCTCGGGACCCCATCCAGCATTGTCGATGTAGATCCGGCCACGACGACTCTTGGTCATCCGGCCCACGATGTAGCCTTCGAGTCCTTTGAGCTTGCCCTCCAAGATCGCCAAACCATCGTGCGATAGCCCCACGGTGGGCGCCAACTGTCGTGGAATTGTCACGGCAGATGTCCTATCGTAAGGACTTAGTCGTGGAGCCATCGCAACGGGTTTACTTGAAGGGGTTAAAGCGGACACAAAGACACGAGGGTTTATACTAGTTCGGCCCCTTCGATGAAGGTAAAAGCCTACGTCTAGTTGTGATGGAATTGATGTAGTCTCGATGGCTAGGGAGCAAATAAGCTTCGCCTAGGCTCGAGTTGTCGTTGTCTCCCTTGAACCGCCGCCGGGTCGTCCCCTTATATACACGAGTGACGCCTGTCGGTTTATAGAGTCCCAACCGTTCATACTCGTATCCCGTTGGTATCTCCCTATTCCTAACTTACAATACAAGTCATACATCAGACCGGTTTACAGCTATAAGCTCTAAACCGACTATAGGCCTTAGGCCTTTCTATGACTACACCACTAGCAGAGCTAACCCGGCCCAAACTTGGCCGGTTTACACCTAGTGGTAATATCCCCAACAGTGGGTATAAGTTCACTAAGGTGCTCATGGACGGGGGTAGTAGCATCAATATCCTCTACTATGAGACCTTTCGACGCATGGGATTAACTGATAAAAATCTGAGAACATCCAACACTGTTTTCCATGGAGTTGTCCCTGGTAAGTCGGCTTACCCAATTGGCAAGATTGAGCTGGAGGTGGCCTTTGGAGACGAATATGACTCCAGAGCTAAGAAGTTAACGTTTGAGGTGGTCAAAATCAGGAGCCCATACCATGCTCTGGTCGGGGGGCCGGCTTATGCTAAGTTTATGACCCGGCCGTGCTACGTTTATTTGCAGCTCAAGATGCCGAGTCACAAGGGCACCATCACTGTACATGGCAATCGGAAGGTAGCGCTGGAGTGTGAAGAGGGCGACGCGGCTTATGCTGAGTCGGCCTGCGCAGCGGAGGAGCTCAAATTTTATCAAGACAATGTTGACCCGGCGGATATGACATCCCTGAAGAAGCCAACTACCGAGCACGACCCGGCATTGAAGTTTAAGTCGGCAGATGAGACAAAGCTCGTTGACTTTACCCCGGGTGACCCTTCTAAACAGTTCAGCATCAGCAGCAATTTGGATCCCAAATAGGAAAGCGCGCTCATCGAGTTCATCCGTGAGAACCAGGACATCTTTGCATGGAAACATTCTGACATGCCGGGTGTACCGAGGGAACTCGCTGAGCACACTCTCAATATTGATCCAAAGTATAAGCGGTCAGCAGTTTCTTGGCGTTTTAACGAAGAGAGACGGAAAGCTATTGGAGAGGAAGTCGCCCGGCTCTTGGCGGCCGGGTTTATCATTGAAGTTTTTCACCCGGAGTGGCTAATCCGGTGCTTGTCCTCAAGAAGAACGACACCTGGTGGATGTGTGTGGACTACACGGACTTAAACAAGGCTTGTCTGGCTGATCCCTTTGCTCTTCCCCATATTGATCAAATCATTGATGCTACGGCGGGTTGTGAGCGTTTGAGTTTTTTGGATGCTTACTCGGTTATCATCGATCAAGATGGCGATTATGACCGGAGAAGACGGCTTTCATCACTCCGTTTGGAGCCTTCTGCTATGTATCTATGCCATTTGTACTCAAAAGTGCCCAGGCGACTTATTAGCGGTGTGTGCAGAACTGTTTGCACGAACAAATTGGGCGTAATGTTCATGCTTACGTGGATGACATTGTGGTGAAGTCCAGAGAAAAGGAAACCTTGATATCTGACTTGAAAGAGACCTTTGATAATCTCCGGGTTTACAAGATGATGCTTAACCCGGCCAAGTGTGTATTTGGTGTACCTGCGGGCAAGCTCTTGGGTTTTCTAGTGTCAAACAGAGGCATCGAAGCTAACCCGGAGAAGATTAAAGCGATTACATCTTTGGCTAAACTGGCGTGCATCAATGATGTTCAGCGACTAGCGGGTCATGTTGCCGCCTTAAGCCGTTTCATAAGCCGGTTAGGTGAGAAGGCCCTTCCATCATGACGATGATGAAGAAAGCGTACACTTTTGTGCTGGGTGATGCGCGATGCGCCTTGAAGACTTGAAGAGACAGTTGTCTGAATGCCGGTTCTTGCGGCTCCTATTTATAAATAGCCGTTGCTGCTATACGTAGCTGCCAATTCATGAGCCGTCAGCGTTGCCATCGTGGTGGAGCGTAAGGAAGCTGGCAAGGAGCATCCGGTTCAATGGCCGGTTTACTACATCAGTGAGGTGCTCATTGAATCTAAGCAAAGGTATCCACATTGGCAGAAGCTTGTTTACAGGGTGTTTATGGCCAACCGGAAGTTGAAGTAGTACTTTGAAAGGCACCCTATAACTGTGGTAAGTTCTGCCCCTTTGGGAGACATCATTGTAACAGGAGGCCACAGATTTAGTCGCCAAGTGGGCCATTGAGCTTGGGCCTCACGATTTGAAGTATATGCCACGTACTGCTATTAAGTCCTAGGCCTTGGTGGACTTTTTCAATGATTGGACAGAGTTACAGGCCCCTGAGGAGAAGCTGGATAACACATATTGGACGATTCACTTTGATGGGTCCAGGCAGCTAGAAGGCTCGGGGGCTGGAGTGGTGTTGACTTCCCCTCGAGGTGACAAATTTTGTTATGTACTCCGGCTCATGTTTCCATGTACTAACAATGCAGCTGAGTACGAGGCCTTACTCCATGGTCTCCGGATGGCTAAGGAGATGAACTTAAGCCGGGTAAGATGCTTGGGCGACTCAGATCTTGTGGATCAACAAGTGTCAGGCAAGTGGGATTCCAAGGACCCCCTTATGGCGGCTTATCGTCGTGAAGTAGATGTTGTGGCTGGTCACTTCACGGGTTATCAAGTGGAGCACATTGATCGAAGGAAGAATGAGGCGGTTGATGCTTTAAGCCGGTTGGGATCCCAATGTAAGTCGGTGCCGCCCAACACCTTTCTCGATGTTTTGCATAACCCTTCTGTCAAGGTGCCTACTAAGGAGGAGCTAGCAGTGCCAGACCCGGAGGCACAGCTGGTGGCAGCTCTTCAAGTTATCCCGGATTGGACAGTGCCCTACTTGGCTTATATGACCCGGGGTGAGTTGCCAGAGGATGAGACCTTGGCGAGACAAATCATCAGGCGCTCCAAATCTATGACGATTGTTAACGGCGAGTTACATCTCCTAAGTGTCATGGGGGCGTTTCAACGCTTTGTGTCACCTACAGAAGGCCAAGAAATACTTCGTGAGATCCATGAAGGGGATTGTGGCCATCATGGTTTCTATTGGCTGGCGGCTCATGCTGATGCGAAGGATCTGGTTAGTAAATGTGATGGTTGTCAAAAGTTTTCACGACGAGCTCATGTGCCGGCTCAAGAATTGAGGATGATCCCAATCACTTGGCCGTTTGCAGTCTGGGGGCTTGACATGGTTGGACCTTTCAAAAGGTCTAAAGAGAAAAAGACACATCTACTGGTGGCAGTGGACAAGTTTACAAAGTGGGTTGAGGCAGAGCCGGTCAGTAAGTGTGATGCAGCCACGGCGGTTCAATTCATGAAAAAGGTGATCTTTCGTTTTGGTTTCCCACATAGCATCATAACGGATAATGGCACTAATCTCTCCAAGGGAGTCATGGAAGAGTTCTATCAAAGAGAACATATCCGGCTTGATGTTTCGGCTGTTGCTCATCCTCAATCCAATGGTCAAGCAGAAAGAGCTAATCAAGAGATCCTGAAAGGTATCAAGCCCCGACTCTTAGTCTCTTTACAGCGGACTCCGGGTTGTTGGGTGGAGGAGTTACCTTCCGTGTTATGGAGCATCAACACTACGCCTAACAGATCTACCGGCTACACGCCTTTCTTTATGGTGTATGGTGCAGAGGCGGTCCTGCCAAGTGACATCCCACGACGATTCACCTCAGCGTGGCGGCTTACGTTGAGGCTGACAACGAAGAAGCTCGTCAAAATGCACTTGACTTGCTGGATGAGGAGCGAGACTTGGCAATAGCCTGCTCGGCGATTTATCAACAAGACCCGCGTCGCTACCACAGCCGCCGGGTTAGGAGCAGAACCTTTCAGGAAGGTGACTTGGTGCTCCGGCTCATCCAGGATCAGTCTAATATGCACAAGCTATCCCCACCTTGCGAAGGGCCCTTTGTGGTCAGCAAGAATCTACACAACGGGTCATATTACCTCATCGATATTCGAGAGCACAAAGACTCATCATGAGGAGGAGACCCGCCGGCCGTGGAATATAGCTCATCTCCGGCCTTACTATACTTAAGCCACCGGCTTTCAAGATGTATATATTTTTTGATGATGTATATATTATATAAAGAAATAAAGCAGGACCTCCGTCCTTTTTACCCTTAAAACTCTATGCGTCTTCTTGATCAGGTAGTGGAGACAACCAACAGGGAGCGGATCACATCTGAATCCGGCTTACCCTTTGGACTGGCTTATGATCATATCTGAATCTAGCCATGGTCACTTGGGGGCTTCCTGTTCAAATATAGGACGTATTCGAACCAAAGAGAACATAGCTGTCAATACCCACTTGATCGGCATACTGCCAAACCCACTTGGGGGCTTCTTGATCATATTTGAATCACAACTTAACTCCTTTGGGTCTGACATGGATCGTATTCGAATCAGCGTCATTAAACAACTCTTATGTTCACTTGGGGGCTTCTTGTTCAAACATAGGTCGTATTCAAACCAAAGAGAACATAGCTGTCGATACCCACTTGATCGGCATTGCCAAAGCCACTGGGGGCTATGTGATCGTATCCGAATCTTAGCTTAACCCCTTTGGGACGGTTCTCTGATCGTATTCGAATCAGGAGCCTGTGAACATTGCTTATAAATATAATTACTTTGTTTATCATTGAAACCTTCTTGAGGAGATGGTTCTTGATTCTTCCAGTTTAATATTGATTACCCCAGGTTCTAAAAGTGCCAGGTGAAACATCAAATAAGCCGGGAAGACTATCAAAAGGGTCACAGGTATGCTGTTGTGATTATATTTTAAATAATCATGAGTCAGCCTATATATGATGTCTTTTGATCATGTTCCGGGTTATCAATACTCTATAACCCCCTGGTGCAGTAAACCGCCCAGAAAATTTTACTTGTTTTATGTGCAGGATAAGGTAAAGCAACTTAAACATCAAGGAAAGACATGGTTAACATAAGCCAGAGAAATATAATGATGGTGGCTTACAAAAGCAATAAGCACCATAAACATGCGCAAGGGCATGACCAGCATTAAGAAGTTTTTTTATCCTATTACAAGACTCCCCGAGTCTGAATAAATGAAGCATTGTTTTGGCAATGTTATAAGACGCCTGGCGGCTCATTCCTTCAGCGGGCTTGACGGCTCCGGGTTATCCTTCTCCGCCTCTCCGTCGGTTGCTTTGCCCTGGAAGGTGGACGAGGCCCAGTCAATGCCGCTCAAGGCTTCAAATTCAGCCTCATCATCTATTAAACCGACCGGGTCCACTTCAGGGGCAAAGGTATGCTTACGCGTTGGAGGGATGAGGCTGACTTGGTCGTATGGGACGTTTGGGATTCTCCGGTTCTCGCTATCATAGCCCGGCGAATACTTAGTAAGATCAATATCGTTCCCAATGAGAGTCGCCAGGGGACGTACGACTTTGACACATGCAGTGAAGTCTTGGTCGTCAAAAGCAGTGCCGTCTTCTTTCAGGCTTGGATATCCAAGAGAGAGATCAGCCAAGTCAAGTTCTGGCACCCATGCCCTTGCCTAGCTTAATGCGGCCATAGCTCCGGCTCTTGCAGATGCCCGCCTTAAATCTTGAATTCGTTGGGGTAGCACTGAGAGATGCCTCAACACATCTTGTAGGAGGCGAGGAGTAGTATTTGATAAAGCCAGAACGGCCAAAGCACATTGTGACCCGGAGTACAGCTGCTCTACTAAGGTGTAAACCGCCTTAAGCTTGATCAACATATTTTGCTGCAGATTGGTACTCCTGGGGCCTGTATGTTCATAGGCATAACAATAAGCCAGAGATAACTATTACAATAATCCCTGGAAGATTACAATTTTTGAGGTTTGTTCAAAGTGACTTACCGAAGATGGCTGAGACCATTTGGGATATCTGCCGTTTTAAGTCGGACAGCTCGGTTGTTGCCTCTGCAAGAGATGCTTCTGCTGTTTTGGCCCGGGTCACCAGTGAAGCCCTCTCATCAACCCAAGTTTTCTTCTCCGATTCAAAAAATTTCTTCAGCTTCTCTTCTTCAGAGACACTGAATTCAAACTTGGAGTTGGCTTTCTGAGTTTCAAGCTCTTGGGTTTTTAGCTGGCTCTTCAGATCAGCAATCTCCGACTCAAATTGACTTATGGTGGCCTGTATTGACATCAGGTTATGGTAAGAATCATAGTAAGGTAACATTCAAGTCCCAAACACTTTACAAGTAAAGATACTTGGCACTTGGGGGCTAATGTATGCTTAAAGAATTTTTTAACCTATCCTACCGAGTCATACATATTAAGTCTCAAGCACTTTACAAGTAAAGATACTTGACACTTGGGGGCCAATGTGTAACACAAATTCAAAGTTTCATGCTATCGCCGGGTTAAATGTATTCACTTTAAGCCGGACAAACTAACAGTAAGTAGATTTTTTAAGCCTACAACATGTTCATTCATAAGCAATAGACTTGGGGGCTGGTACAATAAGTAAGGTTCGGGAAAAAACATAAGTTATACCTCAGATTTGTGCTGTATTTGCTTCACCATGTCAATTTCCAGGTCACGACTATTGTGTACTTGATATAGCCTGAGACTATATCACCAATGCTTAGGTGAGTATAATCAGTGATGTCCTGTTTGGCTTTCCGACGCTGGGCAAACTCCTCCTTGGCAGTACATTGGGCAAGAGCAGTAGGCCAGCCCGGTTCAACATATTGACTTTTCAGAATTTCAACTTCCGGATCAGTCGTCTTGACCGGGCTAGGAATTTCCGGGTTATCAGAGTTGTGGACAACATCTTCTGCAGGCGGGTCAGAGGTTGGCACCGGAATATCAGAAGCCGGTTCAGGCGGTGGCTGATGAGTGGAGCTGTCAGGAACGGACGAGTCAAGCGCCGGTTCAGTGACCACCGGGTCTCGGGACGGCTTATTCTTCTTTGCCCTCTTGCTGGGCTTCACTTGCAGGCTATCAATCAAAGTGGAAGGATGAGTATCAAAGTATAAGTATGGAAAACTTAAAGTAAGAAAGGTTACATTACCCGGGAGCTGTTTTAAAAGCCAGCATGTTTGATTGCATCGACTCGTCAGAGGAAGGAGAGGTATCCTGATAATTGGAGTCAGATGAATTGAGAGGTTGGCGAATTAGACCCGACAAAGGTAAAGCAGAACGTAAATCGGAGATAACCTCGGTCCGATGCTTCCTGGTTGCATCGGGTAAGCCGGAGGAGAGTTCTGCGTCTTGATTGGCCCGAGTCTGCTGCCGATTCTCATGCTGTTGTTGCTTCAAAAGAAATTGAGAATCTTGGTAAGCTAGAGGATGTGAAAATCTTACTTTCCAGGTCACCCTTCGATTTTTTGTGTTGGCAAAGGCTCTGAGTCGGAGGAGATTATAGTTACCTCTTCATCAATTGCTTGACTGTTCCCTGTATCCTCCTGAAAGGATAAAATGTCAGTAAAATAACAACAAAGGAGTTAAGAAAATCAAAAGATTACCTCTTCCTCATCCGAAGAAGAGTCATCCAATTTAAGCATATCGGAGGCGCTGGGTTTCTTCTTCTTTGAGGTGCCCGTCTTGGCGGCTTTCCTTTCAGTTTTCTTGGCTGCCCTGGCCTGTTTGGCAGCCTCATGGTCATACTTGACCTTCCAGAAATTATCACCGGCCTGTGGAAAAAGATAAAGAATCATAAGTACAAGAAGGTATAATAGGTTAAAGAGTATTTATGAAGATTGGTAACTTACCGCAGGGGCCGGGTTCTTCTTGCAGAAGGGAAGTAAACTAAAGGTATTACTGGTTACAGTGCCCTCCTTCAATAGTGACTGGGTTGTAGCATCTACCACATCATCTGGTAAGTCATCGGGACTGTGACGCATTGGATCAGACTTCTCGCCTGAGTAAATAAACATTAAGCCGGAGCGCCGGCTTAATGGTAGTATCCGCCAGGTGACCCAGACCCGGACCAAATCGATGCCACTTAACCCGTTGCCTAAAAGAGCTTTGATCTTCTTAATGGTGGGATTGAGAGGCACGCGTTCAACAGTAGTCAACTTATCCGCCAGATGATGGTTGGATTCAAGGCGCAGGGCGCGAAAGCCGGGCAGAGGACTCTCATCAGCCGGTGACGTGTCTTGACAGTAGAACCACGTCTGGTTCCAATCTTTCGGGTGACTTGGCAGTTCAGCATAAGGAAAAAGATAATCTCGCCGCCGCTAGATTGAGATGCCGCCAAGTTCAAGGCTAGGCCCGTTGGCACGCTCATTTTGCCGGTTCAAATAAAAAAGTTCTCTGAACAAAAGTAGATTTGGCTCCTCTCCCAGGTACACCTCGCAGAAGACTTGAAAATTGCAAAGATTTGACATAGAGTTGGGTCCAATGTCTTGAGGTCTAAGGTCAAAGAAATTCAGAACTTCCCTGAAGAATTTTGAGCCGGGAGGGGCAAATCCCCGGTTTATGTGATCTGTGAAAACTATTACCTCCCCATCTTTGGGTTGAGGTATCTCCTCAGACGGGTGAGGGGCACGATAAGACATGACCTCCTTCTTTGGCAGATGGCCAGACTTCACGAACTCGGCAAGTTTGCTTTTGGTCACTGTGGATGGAACCCAATTGCAAGTCACAGGGGCTTTGGACGCCTTAGGAGCCATGACAACAGTTAGCCTACGACAAAATAAGAAAGCTCCGGTTCAACTTTAACCCGGGAGGAATATTTAAATTATTTAAGGTGGCGGCTTAAGAAAGGGGCCTAATGATATAAGGGTGATTGTGCAACAATATTTAAGCCGGTACAAGTATCAAGAGCAATTCCAAAATTCTTAAAGATCATGAGAGGAAGGCAAGGCTTACAGTTCAGTATCACTTATTTAAACCGGACACCTGGACAGTGGTGTTTAAAGGGCATTTTCCAGAAGAAGCTTTCCGGGTGATAGAAACAAGTTTCGCAGACGACAGCTATTATTTTGGATCAAATTATTGTTCTGAAAGAAAAATTTTCTAGACCTAAAACAGGGCAGAGAAGTTCATGCACTCGATGAGGGTTTCCAAATAAGAGAAATGAGATCTGTTTCTATGCAAGATTAACACAAACAACTACTGCAGCAGTTCTGCACAGTTTTTACGATCTAAACAGGGCATTGGAGGTGCAAACTAGTGAGGGTTTGCGTCGGGCGGTGATGAACGCCGACGAACTCAAAAAGGTTCCGATGCAGATCTAAAGAAAGGGAAGGAGAGGAGCTCACGGATGTGGACGAGCTGCGGAGGTTCGCCGTCGATTTCTGGTCTGAGTCAGGTTGATGCAGTAGCCGGAGTCGATGAAGACGAGGGGTTTGACGGCGGCGGCGGCGGAGCTCGAGTGGCAGAGAGGAGAGGAAGAAGACGACTGGAAGGAGAAGAATGAAAGACCTAAAGCCGCGCCTATTTATAGGGAGAGGATAACTGAGATGGCACGGGAAACGAGGAGATAAGGATTACTATCCAGCGGCCCCGACGCCTCGATTTTCGGAACAATCAATAAAAGCGGAGATCCGTTGAAGGATACGATGGAATAGAAAATGAATTAAAGAAGGGATGACGTCACGCCGGGTTAAGACGAATCCAGAAGATGACGTCATGGCGGGTTAAAGAAAACCCTTTGTATAGTCAGAAGACTGAAGATTTATTCTTCAAATATATCTTTAAGATTGACATGAACAGGTCCAAATCAATCTGGGGCCTAATGTTGGGGATATAACTATTTGTGTAAGCCGCCCAGGAGGGACCGGGTTGAAGGAAATATGCCCTAGAGGCAATAATAAAGTTATTATTTATTTCCTCATATCATGATAAATGTTTATTATTCATACTAGAATTGTATTAACCGGAAACATAATACATGTGTGAATATATAGACAAACAGAGTGTCACTAGTATGCCTCTACTTGACTAGCTTGTTAATCAAAGATGGTTATGTTTCCTAACCATGAACAAGGAGTTGTTATTTGATTAACAAGGTCACATCATTAGTTGAATGATCTGATTGACATGACCCATTCCGTTAGCTTAGCACATGATCGTTTAGTATGTTGCTATTGCTTCCTTCATGACTTATACATGTTCCTATGACTATGAGATTATGCAACTCCCGTTTACCGGAGGAACACTTTGTGTGCTACCAAACGTCACAACGTGAATCGGGTGATTATAAAGGTGCTCTCTGGTGTCTCCGAAGGTACTTGTTGAGTTGGCGATTTCGAGATTAGGATTTGTCACTCCGAATGTCGGAGAGGTATCTCTGGGCCTCTCGGTAATACACATCACTTAAGCCTTGCAAGCATTTCAACTAATGAGTTAGTTGTGAGATGATGTATTATGGAACGAGTAAAGAGACTTGCCGTAACGAGATTGAACTAGGTATTGGATACCGACGATCGAATCTCGGGCAAGTAACATACCGATGACAAAGGGAACAACGTATGTTGTTGTGCGGTTTGACCGATAAAGATCTTCGAGAATATGTAGGAACCAATATGGGCATCCAGGTCCCGCTATTGGTTATTGACCGGAGACATGTCTCGGTCATGTCTACATTGTTCTCGAACCGTAGGGTCCGCACGCTTAAGGTTTCGATGATGTTATATTATGAGTTTATGTATTTTGATGTACCGAAGGTTGTTCGAGTCCGGATATGATCACGGACATGACGAGGAGTCTCGAAATGGTCGAGACATAAAGATTGATATATTGGACGGATATATTTGGACACGGAAAGGTTCGGAGAAGTTTGGAGCTCCGGAGGTTACTGGAACCCCGGGAGGTATATGGGCCTTATTGGGCCCATGTAGGAGGAAGAGAGAAGGAGCAAGGGAGGCGCCCCAAGCCCAATCCGATTGGGGAGGGGGCCCCTTTCCTTTCTCCTTCCCCCTCTTCCTTCCTACTACTAGTACTACTTCCTAATACTAGTACTCCTTCCTACCCCTCCAAATAAGATAAGGAAAGAGAGGAAACCTACTTGGAGTAGGTTTCCCCTCCCTATGGCGCCCCTTGAGGCCGGCCACCTCCTCCTCCCTCCTTTATATACGGGGTAGGGGGCACCCTAGGACACACAAGTTGATCATTGATCGTTCCTTAGCCGTGCGGTGCCCCCTCCACGATATTACACCTCGATCATATTGTAGCGGTGCTTAGGCGAAGCC
Source organism: Aegilops speltoides (assembly GCA_021437245.1). Taxonomy (NCBI): domain Eukaryota; kingdom Viridiplantae; phylum Streptophyta; class Magnoliopsida; order Poales; family Poaceae; genus Aegilops; species Aegilops speltoides. The sequence continues at coordinate 460,847,036 of CM038141.1, forward strand.
TGCGACAGAGAACATCAAGATCGCCACCACGCCGTCGTCGACGGAACTCCCCTCGGAGCCTCTACTGGATTGGAGATCGAGGGTGCGTCATCGAGCTGTACGCGTGTCAAGAACTCGGAGGTGCCGGAGTAACGGTGCTTGGATCGATTGGACTGGGAGGACGTACGACTACTTCCTCTACGTTGCGTCAACGCTTCCGCTTCGGTCTACGATGGTACGTAGACAACACTCTCCCCTCTCATTGCTATGCATCACCATGATCTTGCGTGTGCGTAGGAATTTTTTTGAAATTACTACGTTCCCCAACAAAGGGTATCGAGCCTAGTTTTTATGGTTTGATGTTATATGCATGAGTAGAACACAAGTGAGTTGTGGGCGATATAAGTCATCGCTTACCAAAGCATGTCATACTTTGGTTGGCGGTATTATTGGATGAAGCGGCCCGGACCGACATTACGCCAGACGCTTACGCGAGACTGGTTTTACCGCCGTGCTTTGCACACGGTGACTAGCGGTGTCGGTTTCTCCAACTTTAGTTGAACCGAGTGTGGCTACACCGGTCCTTGCGAAGGTTAAAACAGCATCAACTTGACAAACTATCGTTGTGGTTTTGATGCGTAGGTGAGATTGGTTCTTGCTTAAGCCCGTAGCAGCCACGTAAAACTTGCAGCAACAAAGTAGAGGACGCCTAACTTGTTTTTGCAGGCATGTTGTGATGTGATATGGCCAAGACATGATGCTATATTTTATTGTATGAGATGATCATGTTTTGTAACTGAAGTTATTGGCAATCGGCAGGAGCCATATGGTTGTCGCTTTATTGTATGAAATGCAACGCATCTGTAATTGCTTTACTTTATCACTAAGCGGTAGCGATAGTCGAGAAGCAATAGATGGCGAAACGACAACGATGCTACGATGGAGATCAAGGTGTCGCGCGGTGACGATGGTGATCATGATGGTGCTTCGGAGATGGAGATCACAAGCACAAGAAGATGATGGCCATATCATATCACTTATATTGATTGCATGTGATGTTTATCCTTTATGCATCTTATCTTGCTTTGATTGACGGTAGCATTTTAAGATGATCTCTCACTAAAAATTATCAAGTAGTGTTCTCCCTGAGTATGCACCGTTGCCAAAGTTCGTCGTGCCAAGACACCACGTGATGATCGGGTGTGATAAGCTCTATGTCCATCTACAACGGGTGCAAGCCAGTTTTGCACACGCAATACTCGAGTTAAACTTGACGAGCCTAGCATATGCAGATATGGCCTCGGAACACGGAGACCAAAAGGTCGAGCGTGAATCATATAGTAGATATGATCAACATAAGATGTTCACCATTGAAAACTACTCCATCTCACGTGATGATCGGTTATGGTTTAGTTGATTTGGATCACGTGATCACTTAGATGACTAGAGAGATGTCATCTAAGTGGGAGTTCTTAAGTAATATGATTAATTGAACTAAAATTTATCATGAACTTAGTACCGATAGTATCTTGCTTGTCTATGTTGTTTGTAGATAGATAGCCCGTCTTTGTTGTTCCGTTGAATTTTAATGCGTTCCTTGAGAAAGCTAAGTTGAAAGATGATGGTAGCAACTACGCGGATTGGGTCCGTAATTTGAGGATTATCCTCATTGCTGCATGAAAAATTACGCCCGGAAGCACCGCTGGGTGCCGTGCTGCTTTGCCGATGTAACCGACGACGTTAAGAACGTCTCGCGAGCAAAGCGATGACTACTCAATAGTTCAATGTGCCATGCTTTACGGCTTAGAACGGGACTTCAACGACGTTTTGAACGTCATGGAGCATATGAGATGTTTCAGAGTTGAAGTTGATATTCCGAAGAATGCCCGGATTGAGAGATATGAAGTCTCCAATAAGTTCTATAAGCGCAAGATGGAGGAGAATAGTTCATCGGTGAGCACATACTCAAGATGTCGGGTATAATAATCACTTGATTCAACTGGGAGTTACTCTTCCGGATGATAGCGCCATTGATGAATTCTCCAATCACTTCCACCAAGCTACAAGAGCTTCGTGATGAACTATAATATGCAAGGGATGGATAAGACGATTCCCGAGCTCTTCGCAATGCTAAAAGCTGCGGAGGTAGAAATCAAGAAGGAGCATCAAGTGTTGATGGTTAACAAGACCACTAGTCTCAAGAAAAAGGGCAAAGGGAAGAAGAAGGGGAACTTCAAGAAGGACAGCAAACAAGTTGCAGCTCAGAGAAGAAACCCAACTCGACCTAAGCACAAATCGAAAGTGCTTCTATCGCAAGCGATCGGTCTTTGGAAGCGGAACTGCCCCAAGTATTTGGCGGATAAGAAGGATGGCAAAGTGAACAAAGGTATATGTGATATACATGTTATTGATGTGTACCTTACTAGAGCTCGCAGAGCACTGGTATTTGATCTCGGTTCATTGCTAATATTTGCAACTCAAACAGGACTACGGATTGCTTAACACGGCAAAGGACGAGGTGACGATGCGCGTGGGAAATGGTTCCAAAGTCGATGTGATCGCGGTCGGCACGCTACCTCTACATCTACCTTCGGGATTAGTATTAGACCTAAATAATTGTTATTTGGTGCCGCGTTGAGCATGAACATTATATCTGGATCTTGTTTGATGCGAGACGGTTATTCATTTAAATCGAGAATAATGGTTGTTCTATTTATATGAGTAATATCTTTTATGGTCATGCACCCGAAGAGTGGTCTATTTTGATGAATCTCGATAGTAGTGATACACATATTCATAGTGTTGAAGCCAAAAGATGCAAAGTTGATAATGATAGTGCAACTTATTTGTGGCATCGCCGTTTGGGTCATATCGGTATAAAGCGCATGAAGAAACTCCATCCGATGGACTTTTGGAACCACTTGATTATGAATCACTTGGTACTTGCGAACCGTGCCTCATGGGCAAGATGACCAAAACGCCGTTCTCCGGTACTATGGAGAGAGCAACAGATTTGTTGGAAATCATACATACAGATGTATGTGGTCCAATGAATGTTGAGGCTCGTGGCGGATATCGTTATTTTCTCACCTTCACAGATGATTTAAGCAGATATGGGTATATCTACTTAATGAAGCATAAGTCTGAAAAGTTCAAAGAATTTCAGAGTGAAGTTGAAAATCATCGTAACAAGAAAATAAAGTTTCTACGATCTGATCGTGGAGGAGAATATTTGAGTTACGAGTTTGGTTTACACTTAAAACAATGTGGAATAGTTTCACAACTCACGCCACCCGGAACACCACAGCGTAATGGTGTGTCCGAACGTCGTAATCGTACTTTACTTGATATGGTGCGGTCTATGATGTCTCTTACAGATTTACCGCTATCGCTTTGGGGTTATGCTCTAGAGACAGCCACATTCACGTTAAATAGGGCACCGTCGAAACTGCTGAGACGACACCTTATGAACTATGGTTTGGCAAGAAACCAAAGTTGTCGTTTCTTAAAGATTGGGGTTGCAATGCTTATGTGAAAAAGCTTCAACCTGATAAGCTCGAACCCAAATCGGAGAAATGTGTCTTCATAGGATACCCAAAGGAGACAGCTGGGTACACTTTCTATCACAGATCCGAAGGCAAGACATTCGTTGCTAAGAATGGATCCTTTCTAGAGAAGGAGTTTCTCTTGAAAGAAGTGAGTGGGAGGAAACTAGAACTTGATGAGGTAACTGTACCTACTCCCTTGTTGGAAAATAATACATCACAGAACCGGTTTCGTGACGTCAAAACCAACTAGTGAGGAAGTTGATGATAATGATCATAGAACTTGAGATCAAGTTAATACTGAACCACGAGGTCGAGCAGAGTAAGATCCGCACTGAGTGGTACGGTAATCCTATTCGGAAGTCATGCTACTAGATCATGATGAACCTACGAACTATGAAGAAGCAATGGTGAGCCCAGATTCGCAAAATGGCTTGAAGCCATGAAATGAGATGGGATCCATGTATGAGAACAAAGTATGGACTTTGGTTGACTTGCCCGATGGTCGGCAAGCAATTGAGAATAAATGGATCTTCAAGAAGAAGACTGACGCTGACGGTAATGTTACTGTCTACAAAGCTCGACTTGTTGCAAAAGGTTTTCGACAAGTTCAAGGGGTTGACTACGATGAGACCTTCTCACCCGTAGCGATGCTTAAGTCTGTCCGAATCATGTTAGCAATTGCCGCATTTTATAATTATGAAATTTGGCAAATGGATGTAAAACTGCATTCTGAATGGATTTACGGAAGAAGAGTTGTATATGATGCAACCGAAGGTTTTATCGATCCAAAGGGAGCTAACAAAGTGTGCAAGCTCCAACGTTCCATTTATGGACTGGTGCAAGCCTCTCGGAGTTGGAATAAACGTTTTGATAGTGTGATCAAAGCATTTGGTTTTATACAGACTTTTGGAGAAGCCTGTATTTACAAGAAAGTGAGTGGGAGCTCTGTAGCATTTCTAATATTATATGTGGATGACATATTATTGATTGGAAATGATATAGAATTTCTGGATAGCATAAAGGGATACTTGAATAAAAGTTTTTCAATGAAAGACCTCGGTGAAGCTGCTTACATATTGGGCATTAAGATCTATAGAGATAGATCAAGACGCTTAATTGGACTTTCACAAAGCACATACCTTGACAAAGTTTTGAAGAAGTTCAAAATGGATCAAGCAAAGAAAGGGTTCTTGCTCATTACAAGGTGTGAAGTTGAGTAAGACTCAAAGCCCGACCACCGCAGAAGATAGAGAGAAAATAAAAGTGTTCCCTATGCTTCAGCCATAGGCTCTATCATGTATGCAATCTGTGTACTGGACTGATGTGTGCCTTGCTATAAGTCTAGCAGGAGGTACCAAAGTAATCCAGAGTGGATCATTGGACAGCGGTCAAGAACATCTGAAATACCGAAAAGGACTAAGGATATGTTTCTCAGATATGGAGGTGACAAAGAGCTCATCGTAAATGGTTACGTTGATGCAAGCTTTGACACCGATCCGGACGATTCTAAATCGCAAACCGGATACGTGTTTACATTAAACGGTGGAGCTGTCGGTTGGTGCGTTCAAAGCAAAGCGTCGTGGCGGGATCTACATGTGAAGCGGAATACATAGCTGCTTCGAAGCAGCCAATGAAGGAGTGCGGATGAAGGAGTTCATATCCGATCTAGGTGTCATACCTAGTGCATCGGGTCCAATGAAAATCTTTTGTGACAATATCGAGCGATTGCCTTAGCGAAGGAATCCAGATTCCACAAGGAACCAAGCACATCAAGAGACGCTTCAATTCCATCCGGATCTAGTCCGTGGGAGACATAGAGATTTGCAAGATACATACGGATCTGAATGTTGCGCACCGTTGACTAAGCCTCTTCCACGAGCAAAACATGATCAACACCAAGACTCCATGGGTGTTAGAATCATTCTTGTGTGATCTAGATTATTGACTCTAGTGCAAGTGGGAGATCAAGGAAATATGCCCTAGAGGCAATAATAAAGTTATTATTTATTTCCTCATATCATGATAAATGTTTATTATTCATACTAGAATTGTATTAACCGGAAACATAATACATGTGTGAATATATAGACAAACAGAGTGTCACTAGTATGCCTCTACTTGACTAGCTTGTTAATCAAAGATGGTTATGTTTCCTAACCATGAACAAGGAGTTGTTATTTGATTAACAAGGTCACATCATTAGTTGAATGATCTGGTTGACATGACCCATTCCGTTAGCTTAGCACACGATCGTTTAGTATGTTGCTATTGCTTCCTTCATGACTTATACATGTTCCTATGACTATGAGATTATGCAACTCCCTTTACGGAGGAACACTTTGTGTGCTACCAAACGCCACAACGAATCGGGTGATTATAAAGATGCTCTCTGTGTGTCTCCGAAGGTACTTGTTGAGTTGGCGTATTCGAGATTAGGATTTGTCACTCCAATGTCGGAGAGGTATCTCTGGGCCCTCTCGGTAGTACACATCACTTAAGCCTTGCAAGCATTTCAACTAATGAGTTAGTTGTGAGATGATGTATTACGGAACGAGTAAAGAGACTTGCCGTAACGAGATTGAACTAGGTATTGGATACCGACGATCGAATCTCGGCAAGTAACATACCGATGACAAAGGAACAATGTATGTTGTTGTGCGGTTTGACCAATAAAGATCTTCGTAGAATATGTAGGAACCAATATGGGCATCCAGGTCCCGCTATTGGTTATTGACCGGAGACATGTCTCGGTCATGTCTACATTGTTCTCGAACCGTAGGGTCCGCACGCTTAAGGTTTCGATGATGGTTATATTATGAGTTTATGTATTTTGATGTACCGAAGGTTGTTCGGAGTCCCGGATATGATCACGGACATGACGAGGAGTCTCGAAATGGTCGAGACATAAAGATTGATATATTGGACGGATATATTTGGACACCGGAAAGGTTCCGGAGAAGTTTGGAGCTCCGGGAGGTTACCGGAACCCCCCGGGAGGTATATGGGCCTTATTGGGCCCATGTAGGAGGAAGAGAGAAGGAGCAAGGGAGGGCGCCCCAAGCCCAATCCGATTGGGAGGGGGCGGCCCCTTCCTTTCTCCTTCCCTCTCTTCCTTCCTACTACTAGTACTACCTCCTAATACTAGTACTCCTTCCTTCCCTCCAAATAAGATAAGGAAAGAGAGGAAACCTACTTGGAGTAGGTTTCCCCCTCCCTATGGCGCCCCTTGAGGCCGGCCACCTCCTCCCTCCCTCCTTTATATACGGGGTAGGGGCACCCTACGACACACAAGTTGATCATTGATCGTTCCTTAGCCGTGCGGTGCCCCTCCACGATATTACACCTCGATCATATTGTAGCGGTGCTTAGGCGAAGCCTCGCGACAGAGAACATCAAGATTGTCACCACGCCGTCAGGTCGACGGAACTCCCCTCGGAGCCTCATTGGATTGGAGATCGAGGGTGCGCCATCGAGCAGACGCGTGTCAAGAACTCGGAGGTGCCGAGTAACGGTGCTTGGATCGGTTGGACCGGAGGACGACGACTACTTCCTCTATGTTGCGTCAACGCTTCCGCTTCGGTCTACGAGGGTACGTAGACAACACTCTCCCCTCTCGTTGCTATGCATCACCATGATCTTGCGTGTGCGTAGGAAATTTTTTGAAATTACTACGTTCCCCAACACGGGTTACACAAAGAAGACTCATCAGTGGAAGCCCAAGAACAAGCATGAAGATGGCGATTCAATAAAGGGCTTAAGGCCCACAGGCGGCTTAAGGCCCGTTGTAGTAAACCGCCATGATGGCATGACTTGTAACATAAGGTAGATTTAACTAGTCACCGAGCCGGACACTGTTTATAAGCCGGCCGGGACTCTGTAAGCCGCAGGGCGTCAACCCGTATATATAAGGGGACGACCTGCGGCGGCTTAGGAAAAGAAACAACTCATCGAGAGTCGGACATAGCATATCTCGCTCCCTGGTCATCGAAACATCAATACCAACCCAACTAGACGTAGGCCTTACCTTCACCGTAAGGGGCTGAACTAGTATAAACCCTCTTGTGTCCTTTGTCCCGATTTAACCCCTTCAAGCTTCCTAGTTGCGATGGCTCCACAACTAAGTCCTTTCACGAGGACATCTGACGTGACTATTCCACGACAGGTCCCGAGCTGTGGATCTAGGATCGATGGGGAACAATGGACGAAGGACACGATGTTTACCCAGATTCGGGCCCTCTCTAGGAGGTAAAACCCTACGTCCTACTTGATTGTATTTGATGTGTGTAGTATGGTTACAGAGTAGATCTACCTCGAGATCAGGCAACCTAAACCCTAGGTTGATGAGGTGTTGAATGTAGCTCTAGCCCCAAAGACTAAACCCTTCGGTTTATATAGACACCGATAGGGTTTGGGTTACACGAGGTCAGTTATGATGAAGGAAAGACCACACCAAATCTTGACTTGGGGGGCACACCACGGCTCCGAAGATCTTTTATCTGGCCACAGGTCCGCGCTCTAGCCTGGCTCCATAACAGCCCATCAGTCCGGCCCATAAGCAATGGTCAGCAACACGAGGACCCCTTAATCCAGAACTCCCTCAGGTGCAATGATTCAGTTTAATTTTTTAGTTAACTTTGGACAGGAGAACAAATTCAGTTAAATTTGAACACTTGGACCAATTCAGTCAGCTGAATAATTCAGTTAACTTTGGACAGCAGCACAAATTGAGTAAACTGTAATGACCCACATAAATTTAAACACATGGATATATTTACAACGATATAGTTTAATTTCTGAGCAGGTCAATAGGGATTTGGTGGGATGGAGAGGGGTGACGTATTCGACACCTCCGATGATGATGGGGAGGTGAAGTCGTCTACTCGGCAAAGATGGCGAGGCATGCTCTTCTAGCAGGAATGAATTGATCATTGACGCAGATGACGATTAGTTCTGGTGATATATGTAGTGGTGATGTTGAACTATGCAGTAGATGATCTATGTCGTAGTAGTGTTGAAGTGATGTATGTAGTAGTGATGAACCGTTTGGCCATTTAGTGATGATGCATGAGGAGATGTGGTGGAACGACCATCACTAAGATTGTCCACAATATATACAACCATTTGAGAGGCGAGAGTTATTGAAGAGAGCCTCGATGGACTGGAAGTCAACCCACATGCCAAATAAGCTAGTCTTTTAGGATTGACTTCATGTTAGGTCTGTGTGCAGACTTTTTGTGATTCCAAGTTCAATGTGTTTCTTCTTCATGTTAGGTTAGCTTTGCGTGTTCACTAGCGGACGACAAAGATGTGGACTTGGAGATGCCTTGTCAGGGAGATCGAGGCCGTCGACAGGGCGGTGGCCTCCCAGGGGAGCGCTCGTGTATCGGCCGAGATAGCGGCCGCCTGCGAAAAGAGAGCTCGTGCAGCCCTCGAGAGGGCGGCCATCTGCGTGTAGAGCGCCCATGCAACGGCCGAGAGAGCTGCTGCATCAGCTGAGAGAGCTCGTGCAACCGTAGACATCTTGAGGGCCGCCATTGATGCGGTCGGTGCCACGACGGCTCCTTCACGAGATTGACGAGTGCGAGTGCGAGATGGAATTGATTGTTACTGTGAATCTTGTCAGCCTAACATTTGCCATTGGTTGAAACTTGAAGGAGATATATATCACCCTCCCTAACATGAGTGCATTAGACACGCTGGATGGCCTGATATACAATTTGCACTTTCATTTCTTGTTTTTTTGTAGGCATGTGGAGTGTGATATTTGTATCTTCACATGGAAAGTGTTTAAGAGCCTAATCCTTGGGCTTTTCCTAACTGAAAAAATGGACAATTTAATTATGACATTGTTAAGCTTTTTCTAACATCAAAATAGTTTTTATTGCAAGGTGAACCAAAATATTACTCCCACGTATTTATATTATGGGACAGAGGGAGTATCAACAATCATTACGGATGAATCTTCCATCCACCTCGCACACACACCTTATTTCTAGCTAGTTATGTCTGATAGCTGAAACCGTAATTAGTCAAAAAGTTAACATGTGGGGGCAAGAAAGGAAAGAAGTTAACACGTGTTGCACGCCTTGGGTAAGCGGAGCAAGTGCTGCTGCTGCGCCAAATCAGGAGCTGTCTGCTTCTCTGGTCAAAATCATCCTCTACAAAAGGTGAATTTCTCGATCTAGCGCTCCCATCGCCTCCATCTCTTTTCCCATGCTCAAAGTTACCTCTGAATGTGCTCAATAATGCCATATATATATGTGGTCTGATCTTAAGCAGATCTGGCGGATAATCCTGATTAGTATTGTAAATAAGTGGCAAATCTTGTCCCAGGATCAGATCTCGGGGGAAGGTGGTCAACCAGCCCTCTCTTCACTGGGTGTTGTGGTGGTAGTGGCTCTAGTGCACGTCCCACGGCCGTGGGCGTGACGCATGCCGTCTTTAATTCTGTTGTTTTATTTTCGCGGTGGAGGGCCCTGCTATGCTATGCTAGGTACTATCGGAGACTCACACTTTTGAATGAACACACGCACATTCTACCTGTATGAGCATCCCGAGACATTGAGCCGATATATCATCTTGAGATTTTTTCCAAAATCACCGTAGGTCTCTCGTAGTTAATGAAACGTCTCCTCCCACTAAATGTGTATCGTAATAGATCCTGATAAAAAATCCAGAATAAATGCAAACAAGGACTTGAATTCTGATGGGCTGGGACATGTTCATTCGCAGACCTTCACTTGTTTGATGTGACTCGCGGCCTAATTAAACTTTCCTGGTGGTGTTGGGGTGTGCGTTGATTGCTACATGTAACTTCATTCCTTTTTCCCTGGCGAAGAATGTCGTTTCCTGTAGTTGTAGCTGCCGTAGTGCGCGTCACATTCGTGAAGGCCAGTAGTAGCTGCTGACCTGACTGGCTGTAGTGCACGTCACGGCCATGGACGCGACGCATGTGGTTTTCAAAACTGTTGGCGCCTCGATGTCGCAGTGGGCGTGAGGAGGAGATGTGCTTGAAGAAGGTGGAGAAGATCTTGATAGTCGCAGGTCCCAGCTCAAACTTGTTTCTTTTTGCGCGTGTTCCTGTTAGAGGCGCTTGCCATTGACGTTGCCAGTGATTTTAGTCCCAATTCGGATATGGGAGAGGGATAGGACCACCTTATAAGGAAGAACGTCACACTCCCTTCAGCTAGTCTTTTGGGATGTGGTATGCTCTTTGCTTATAGTGGTGTGTCCGATGCGCACCAAAAACCGTCTGAGCATATGCCGAAGGTTGGGAGCTGGGCTTGAAACACTAACAGTTCCTTTGTGTGTTGGGTGGTCCCTCTACTGGTTTGGTGCTGGCTCTTGCTGTAGGCGTTTGGTGTTGGTGGGCTGGAGCGTTGCCACCCCACTACTGAGTGTGGGTGGTTGTAGTCTAGTGTACGTACTCCCTCCGTCCCAAAATTCTTGTCTTAGATTTATCTAAATACGGATGTATCAAGTCACGTTTTAATATTAGATACATCCGTATCTAGGAAAATCTAAGACAAGAATTTTGGGACGGAGGGAGTACTTGTCTTCGTTGTTTTAGGTCCTTGTTAGCTTCTCATGCACAGTGGTGTCCCATTATGCTTGACTGTTGCCGAGATGCATGCCTATCCTGTTTCCTCTAAAAAAGGAGCGGAGCAGCTGTTTCCTCTAAAGAAAAGGGTATCGATCGATTCGCCGCCTTGACTATTGCTCGTTCCAGTGCAGTGCCGTAACTAACTGTAGGCCAGTTTTACGCTTTCTGTAACAAGCTTGGCATCGCCTGCCTGTTGCTGTAAGTGGTAAGAGTATCTATTCCACTATTAGGTGGGTGGCGATGGTACGGCAGTGTCGAGGTGGTTAAGCAAGCAAGCAAGCAAGCAAGCATCTGTCTGGCTCAAGCTTCGTCCAGACTATTCCCTTCCCTGATTGATTGGCTGTCAGAATGGGATCCCAGATATCTCAACATTTTTGTCTTTGATTTGTCTACATATAGATGTATTTATTCACATTTTAATGTTAGATACATCGGTATATAGATAAATACTCCCTCCGTTCCTAAATACTTGTCTTTCTAAAGATTTCAACAAGTGACTACATACGGCGCAAAATGAGTGAATTTACACTTTAAAATATGTCTACATACATCCGTATGTTAAGTCCATTTGAAATGCTTAGAAAGACAAGTATTTGGGAACGGAGCGAGTATAAGATAGGAATTTTGGGACGGAGAGAGAGTGGGGAAGATGATGCATGCGTCAAATCATCTGAAAGGATCACGCGCGCGCATATATTCCCGGGCCTCCCACTCCCACTCCATCGGCATCCTCTTCTCTTATTTTAGTTATCATCGATCACATCCACCTTCTTCCCCAACACGCCTTGCGCGCACTGCGCATATAAAGGTAGCAACGGAGGTAGGGAGCACCACCGGCCAACGCAATAGATACGGCGCTTCCATTCGCTGGTCAAGGAACAAGGGTCGATCGGGGATGGCTTCTGCTGCGCTCCCGGAGGCGGCGGCGTCGGCGGCGGTCGAGCCCAAGAAGAAGAGCAATTTCAAGTACGCCTGCACCTGCGCCCTCTCCGCTTCCATGGCCACCGTCGTCCTCGGCTACGGTACGTGTCAAGCCAATGGCATCTTCTTTCTTCCTTTGGCCATGCATGCATAATTAATTATTAATTCTGCTCGCTCCGACCGGCCACTCCAGACGTCGGGGTGATGAGCGGCGCGTCGCTCTACATCAAGGAGGACCTGCGCCTCACGGACGTGCAGGTGGAGATCATGATGGGCATCCTCAGCGTCTACGCGCTCCTCGGCTCCTTCGCCGGCGCCAGGACCTCCGACTGGATCGGCCGCCGCTACACCGTCATCATCGCCGCCGCCATCTTCTTCGCCGGCTCCCTGCTCATGGGCTTCGCCGTCGACTACGTCATGTTCATGTTCGGCCGCTTCGTCTGCGGCATGGGCGTCGGCTTCGCCGTCATGGTCGCCCCCGTCTACACGGCCGAGGTCGCCCCGGCCTCCACCCGCGGCCTCCTCACCTCCTTCACTGAGGTCTTCATCAACGTCGGCATCCTCCTCGGCTACGTTTCCAACTTCGCCTTCGCGCGCCTCCCGCACCACATCAACTGGCGCATCATGCTCGGCGTCGGCGCCGTCCCGTCGGCCTTGCTCGCGCTCATGGTGCTCGGCATGCCCGAGTCGCCCCGCTGGCTCGTCATGAAGGGCCGCCTCGCCGACGCCAGGGTCGTGCTGGAGAAGACCTCCGACACGCCAGAGGAAGCCGTCGAGCGCCTTGACCAGATCAAGGCTGCCGCCGGCATCCCCCACGACCTTGACGGCGACGTGGTCGCCGTGCCCAAGAGAAAAGGCGGCAACGAGAAGCAGGTGTGGAAGGAGCTCATCTTTTCGCCCACCCCGGTCATGCGCCGCATACTGCTCGCCGCGCTCGGCGTCCATTTCTTCCAGCAGGCCACCGGCTCCGACTCGGTCGTGCTCTACAGCCCGCGCGTGTTCAAGAGCGCCGGCATCACCGGCGACAACCACCTGCTCGGCGTCACGTGCGCCATGGGGGTCACCAAGACACTCTTCATCCTCTTGGCCACCTTCCAAATCGACCGCGTCGGCCGCCGGCCGCTGCTGCTCACCAGCACCGCCGGCATGCTCGTCTGTCTCATCGGCCTCGGGACGGGCCTCACCGTCGTGGGCCAGCACCCGGACGAGAAGATCACGTGGGCAATCGGCCTGTGCATCGCCTCCACCTTGGCCTACGTCTCCTTCTTCTCCATGGGCCTCGGCCCCATCACCAGCGTCTACGTCTCCGAGGTCTTCCCGCTGCGAGTGCGCGCGCTGGGCTTCGCCCTCGGTGTGGCGTGCAACCGCGTCACGAGCGCCGCCATCTCCATGACCTTCCTCTCATTGTCCAAGGCCATCACCATCGGCGGCAGCTTCTTCCTCTACGCCGGCCTCGCCGCGCTCGGCTGGCTTTTCTTCTACGCCTTCGTTCCCGAGACGCGCGGGCAGCCGCTGGAGGACATAGGCAAGCTTTTCGGCATGAAGGACGCCGCCGTCGAAGACGACGACGACGACGACGACACTGCAGCCACCAAAGACAAACAGGTGAAAGCAGCTGCTGTGGAGACGACGACCACTGCACAGGCCGGCCAAATCCCCACGTGATCCACGACGGTGAGGCCCGTGCCGAGGCCGATGAGACAGACGAGCATGCCGGCGGCCCACACGTACGGTCGATTTGGAAGGTGGCCGAAAGGAGGACAAGGCATGCATGGTGGATCGATCCTTGTTCCCTCAGATCACCTGCGAATCGAATCCAAAAATGTCAGACATACAAAGACTTACACGCTTTTACACGCTCCTTCCATCTAACAACCAATCACAAACCCCCCCCCCCCCCCAATTTTCAGGGGGTGGGCCGCCCCGCTCACCTATTGACCAATCAAGGTTAACCATCCTGTAAAAGCCTGTAAATCGTTTGTACGTGTAGCATTGCCGAATCGAATCCCTCCTTTTTGCACAACACACCCGGCATGAATGCATACTTAATTTTACGTGCGCATCGCCGGCCGCCAGCTAATGGGTGTTTGATTGGTTTGCACGAATCTCAACTGCGGATGCTGCCACGTAGGACAGCCACCACCCGTTCGAAATAATTGCATCTCGGTTCGAACTGCCTACCCACTTCTCCTCGTCCACTCCACCCACTTCTCCTCCCCTGCTCCGCCCGAGCAATTGCCGTACACCACGGCGAAACCGTCGCCGCGCGCCCCCTTTTCCCCTTCCCCCTCTCCAGTTGCTCCCATTTCCCGTCCGCATTGCACCCATTTCCCCTTCTCTGGGTGGTTCCCATTCCACCCGCACACTTCGTTCTCTCCGGCGAGTCGCCAGTGAGGGATTTGAGTCCGACGGATCTGAGCCGGCCGCCGTTGTTGCCCGGGGCGCCGGCGAACTGTGCCGGCGAGTCGACTGCCTCGCCCGGACAAAGTTCTCCAGTCGACCAGCGGGGCTTTTGTGCGAGGTGGCGACGAATTTCCATCAGGTATTGGGTGTAGAAGCGGTTACTAGCCGGAGCTCCTCCTAGGCGGACTTCCTCTCCGGCCACCACCAAAGCGTTCTTCTCCTCGGTGAGGTCAGTTTTGCAGCGTACATCACCTTTTTTGTGCGGTCTGTGATTGTTTCTCTGCGTGTGTTCTTAAGCTAGATCCCCAAATATGATGTGTGAGCAGACTGAACTTGTGATTTTTGTTCTCAAGCTAGACAATTCTGATGGAAGAGCAGAGTGAAACATGGTGTTGTGATGCTAGATATACAAATCTGATGTTAGTGCAGTGCCCTCTGAACCTCGTATGTGGTGTGTTGCCATGTATGTTTTGAGAAAATTGTAGATACAATATGTTTGCGGATGGCAACTTATTAGCTTGACTACTAGACCGTGGATGGCAACTTATTAGCTTGTGTACTAGGCCATGGATGGCAATTTCTGCCCAAGCCTTTTCGTCAGCACTTTCTGTTTGCTGGAATCTGCAATTCCATCTGTTTGACAATAGAGTACACTCTGTTTTTTTGCTACAGAGGTACCCTTTTTTTTCACTATTACGGACTGATGATGTTGCTTTGCAACAGATTGATTGTGCATTTTTTTCATGTGTCAGTGATATGCATATTTTTTCGTTGCTAGCGTGGATCGCGTTGATGGCGATGGCAAGTTCTGACATCCTTTTGTGTACACTGCTGGCAACTACACTGTCTTACATATATATGACAGAAATTCAGAGAAAAGCAACTCATGCTAACTATGTTCCGATGACATTTTATGTCTGTTGACTGTAGATCAGTGGATGGCAACTTATCACCTTCTTGCAATATAGTATGATGGCAATTACAGTGCTATCATACTATTATGTTGTTCTTTAAAAGTTTGTCTGCTCACCATTTTTATAGACTAGATGACTCGTTGCGCCAATGGCGCAAAGGCCAAGAGGGAGCCAAGTATTGTGAGAATATTTATTCACCCAAGTCGAAAACCAAATGTGGCCAACACTCCCGAATCCTCTGCTTTGAAGCCGCTTTTCTCACCGGATGTAACATAGGTACATGATTCTTCAAGAGCAAATTTCAGAGAAAATATAAAGCATGAAAGGCTTTAAGTTGTACAAATGAAACCATACCACCATATCTTCATTTAGTTTCTTTGGAAATCTAAAGGTCTAAGCGGATGATACATGTGAGAAGGTGTGAATCCACAACAAAAAACTAAACTAACTTCCAAACAAATATTTCAAGTTTGGAAGCCACAAAGAAGCAGCCCAGATCTCTCGTTGTAGTGCAGGTACATGTCCTTAATCCTGCATCCACAACCCATAATTTTTCAACACGTAAATCCATTAAATCCAGCCGAAGGAAATCATGGCAGAAATATGCGCCGTGGCTTACGTCTCCATGGACTTCTTGGCATTCTTGTCCAGGTTGGACACAACAATCCTCGCTGCGAGCTGCAGAAGAACCACACAGGCACCTTCCTTCACCTTGCCTTTGATGCTTGGCCCTACTTTCATATTTGATGCACACCGTCTAATGCTAACAACACCAAATCTAAATGAAAATTATACGAAGTTTTAGTAGTATATAACCAAAGTGAGAGCAAGGAAGAGAACATCAAACAGTAGCCTAGCATCACATAAAAGAAACATGAGCCAGTAATCATGTGAACAGAAACATACTGGGGGCATTTTATTTACCTTGAAATGTTGATTTTCCATATATCATTTACCATCAGTAGACTAAGAATGGAATAAAACAATAAGCTCTATCCAGATAGCACAAAAGAACAACAAAATCAACTCAATCTGTTTTGTGAGCCCCAACTGACAATATTTGAAAGTTGAAAGTGTTAGTGAAAGAGGATTTTACTTTGTGTAATCCAGAAGTATATTATATCTTCTCTAGAATCATAGGTTCAGATACGTAAGGCATAATGGACTCATGAGATTTATGTAGAAAAAATCCATGTACTGCTGCAAAGGAGGAGCTCGTAATGTCGTGTCTAACAAATAATTCACCATATCACAATCTACCTAATACTCCATAGCCAGTTCCACCAAATACCATGATTAAATGTTAGATAAAGAGAATGATTCTCCTTATACAAATGTTAGCTTTTTCTGTATAATACTATCATAAAGAGAATTGTTTTTATGAATGATTCTCTTCATGAATGGTTTTTATGAAGTGATATCATTCTCTTTAGGTAACCTTGATTAAATGTTAGCTAAAGAGGATCATTCATAAAAAACTATTCCATGGTATCGATAGTATTATACAAAAAAAAGAATTTTTCTTTTCATACACATAGACTAATCTAGGAAGGGGAAGTGAGCAGAAAGCATTTTTCATTAATCAACCAAGAAGTACACTGGAGGGACGATATCTAAACTTGTGAATCAGCACAAAACTGACCTTTCATCACTTGAATTTGGCTGGAGTTCAAATCCATTCAAGATAAAGGAAGTTCATATCACCTAAACAATTGCAGGCTTTAACCAAATATTATGAGACACTTTGCGGATACACCTGCAACGCTAGAGAAGAACATCATAGCAATACTCTGAATTTATGCTTCTTCATGCCACCATGCCTGACACGGATACAGTAATGGTGGCACTGGCCTCTTCCTGCCACCACATCACGGATCGATAGGCCACATACGCTGAACACAATATCATATTGGTAAGCAAGTGTATCATGGAGAAAATAGTAAGATTACAAATAGAAGCAAGAAATATTAAGAATGCAGACATATATTGGTTATTTGAGAAAACCGCAGTGGAAACCACAAGCTCTGTTGACACATTTATGTCTCAGAACTACAATTATTTTAGTCTCTCCCTCCCTTCACTCTGCCACAATTGGCATAACAAGCTGTAGCCAGGGCGGCAGGGACGCAAGAAAAACACCAGTCGTAACTAACTCTACCATTCCCGCAAAAAAAACTAACTCTACCATTGAAACAACACGTCAATGCGGAAACAGAAAGAAAAACTTGATCCATGAAACACAATAACATTAGCAGTTGTAACATTTAATCAGTCATGAAGCTTCGTAGATGGTTGAATGCACACTATGGTATGTACATGAAAAATATATGGAACATTAAAAAGCGGAGAAACAAGACCTATAGTGTTCCCATTAACCATTCAAAAATTCAATCATGAATGTGTTAGTTACTTATACAAATGGTGAAGGATGAAAGCTTAAAAAGGATCCATCAAAACATATTCAATGAAATTAGCAGCAAACCGAAATATAACGACCATGATATTTTCATAAGTCAATCTTGCAAGCAAATCAGGAGAATTGCTAATGGTCCTACCTACCTAGTCCGAGCAAACGCCAAAAGTTGGTGATCCCAGAATGTAATAAGTTATTCTCTTAAAGTTTAGACCAGCCCTCACTCAATATCCCTGCAAAATTAGAAAACTGAAAGTGGCACTGGAGTCCGGACAATTCCATCTCTCTGCATAATTGCAATACATCCTTTCAGCTGAACAGGGCATATTCCAGAGAGCCATGATATCTTGAAAATAAACAGAAGAACACATGCATAATGGATATTAAAGCACAGACAAATAACACTATAGTAGCACATCTAGAAGGCATTGCAATTAATAGAGAAACCTGAACATCCATCGGCTATGTCAGACCACAGTATCATGAATGAGCAGGAAAACAATTTTAGTTGCACTCAAAAATATTTATTTGGTGGAAGAATATCATATATGGTGAGTATTGTTCCGTCTTATAAACAATATCTTCTTAAGAAACAACATGTTTCTCTCAACAGAAGTGAAAAGGTAAAAGATGCAAAAATTGCAAGAAAAATATTACCTTGCATCACACAGAACAACTAAAGCAACATACTGGAATTGATGTTGCAGAGAGTCCTTCCATTGGACAAATAATTTTAAGACGGTGCGCAAAATATGGCAAACAAGCAAAGTTTGCTTGCAAATAATTTTATCTTCCATATATTTAACACATTCCTCTTTGTATCCGGCTTGCAAAGAAAAGTGTGTTCTAACAGTTTCTGTAAAAATTTGAACAAATCAAAGCAAGTGCTTAATTTATTTTTCATCATCTGTTCGTTGGATCCTACTCCAGCTGTAAGGAGTTTGTAAAGTATGAATCATATTTAGCCAATAACATGTCACATATATAATAACATCTTAGGCCAACAATTCCTTTTAGTAGAGCAATATATCAGCATATCAATGATAGATAAGAAATGCAGATAGTTTTCTCATACTCCCTCCGTCCGAATATAATTGTCATCAAAATGGATAAGGAGAGATGTATCTAAAACTAAAATACATCTAGATACATCACCTTTTATCCATTTTGGTGACAAGTATTTTCAGACGGAGGGAGTACATCAGAGCCAAAAAATTTAAATCCACAATTAATGATAAAACCGAATTCCAATAAGTATGCAAATATGCAATGGCCAGGAGCTAATTTCATTAATATTGTAATCGATTTCTGTAAAGAAAGAACCTCATCAATATTGTATTTTGATTCCCGCAGTCGTTCACTCCAGAAGTTAAAGGTCCCAGTGCCAGATCATTGGCTTCCGCAGAACCAAAATCTTTCACAGAGGATTTTAGATCTTCCATATCTGCATTAAGAAAAGCAAAAACTAAAACATCTGTGTATTTCAGCCTAGTTCCTAGCCTTCATAATAAGAAATATGAGAAAACTAATTGATGAAGGAGATATAATGTTGATGGATAGACCAAGCGACCACATCATGCAAGTTGCTTGTATCAGCCGAGGGCTGCCGATCCAGCGCACACGCCAATGACCGCGAGTGTGTCTGATCTAGCGTCGTGCTTACGTCACAGGTCCGCCAGGCTGACCGGCGCTCCCCGCGCCATAGGTTCCATGGCTATCCACTTCTATTCCCATGCTTATTGCTGCGTGTGCCCGCCATGCTTGTTTTATGCATTTATGTTGGATTGCTGCTGCTGGGCTGCTTATGGTCTCCATGGTGACCATCTGGCTCGTGACGCCGCCATTTCACATCAGCAATCCCCAACTTCAGTTCAGGATTCCCACAACTATACCTCATATGGGTGAGCAACAAGAATTACTGTTTGCAATTTATACAGCAAGTGGTGCTCTGCCAATTCTGAAGCACATATATTACAACAGCATGCGTTGGTTTGGGCATATATAAAAAATGATCACCTAGTCTACTGGATCCTAGAACTAAGAATTGGTAAGAAGCTAAGAAAGCTGGGCACGCCCTACAACACATCAGAGACAAACTAACATGCATATATCTGTCCCAAAGCAGTAGGCAGGAAGCAGCACAAGCATAAGCAAACAAGGAGAATCTTTATTAGGATGCAGCAAGCCTTCTTTTGCTTGGGAGCTTTTAGAGAGTTAAATTAGAGGTACTCGTACAGAAACAAGAAGAACATGCTCAAACATAAATAATAGGATAGGGGTTCAAACTTGAAAATGAATCTCCGGCTACTACAACTCTAAAAGATTGTAATAGAATAGAACTTTGCTAGGAACATGATTTATATTAATCTAATGCAGAGAACATCAAAGAGAACAACTTGGATGGTTTTACCTTGAATAACGTGATTCCAGGAAGCACCACAGATTTTCTAGCTCCCTCAAAACAAGTCAGCATATCCAACACAGTACATTGTATCTACTCTTGCAGAAACATGAGAAGAGATTGAATTGTATTGTTCTGGTACCTCTAGGCTCATCCGTCTTAGGAAACATTGCAAAAGGTGCGATGAAAATCGGACACCCTTCCAAACATCGTCTCAGACATGGACTGGTTCTGGACCTGCACAACACAAGCATGATTTCAGGTTGTCTAAAGAAGAAGCATTTTTTCAGAGCACACAGAAACAGAAGCAAACAGGACAACAAATCCATGAATACTGGTCTAAAATGAGTGATGCGACGGCTATAAAGATGCAGACAAAATTGTATGATCGCAATCTCTGTGGGCCTGGTACTGCTGATTGCTGAAATCAATGAGGGACCAGTTTGCCAAGTTGCGCAAATAAAATCTCAAGATTCCCCAATCAACACAATAAAAGAGGCTGAACAAGCACACAAAGTAGGCATGATGTTTACTCACGATGGCCTTACTGGAGCTCTCATACTTGCTCTGGATCTGCAAAACAACATTCAGAAACAAGGAAAAAGTTCAGAATCACAGCATGAGGAACAACAGAGCAAAGGTAAATAAGCAGTTATGGACTTGATCTCTTGCTGCTGACCCACAGCGAGAAGTCGGTGATGTCGAGGAGCAGCAGTTGGGCCTTGTGGTAGTGCAGTAAGCCTCTGCAAACATGCATGAAACAACAGTTAATCAGTAATGAAGCAGAGCAGAGGTGGAAATCATATTCGTGATGGTGGCCGGAAGGAGGACTGATAGATAAGGTAAATCAGACTGCAGCAAGAAAGAAAAGAGAGAATGAACAACATAACAGCAGTAGACATTTCATCAAACACGTCAGGAGCATCGGAACAGAAGAACACCTCACCTTGAGCAGGAGTAGAGCGAAAGGAACAGTGACAAACTGAACGAACGAGAGCAGCCCCGACGATCCTGCAAGAGAAAAGAAAGAGAAGAATCAAATCGCATAAAAAATCGCACAAGATAGCAAGAACGGGAGAATGAGGTCGGTTTCATGAAAAAGAAGAACCTGCACCGAGCGCACCAACGATGTCCCCTGGCCGGCGGCGCCGCCTCCATGACGAACCACGACGGACTCCTCCGTCTTCCCAGCACCTCAAGCCCACCGCGACCAGCCTGCTGCTTCTTGTCCTCGTCGCCTATCTCCCCTGCTCCTTGCAACAGTGGCGGCATGGGAGAGAGAAAGGAGGAGGAGAGGTGGCGGCGCGAAGATCTGCGCCCGATCTAGCATCACGGCGCGTGAAGCCGGTGACTTGCGCTGGACCCGGCTGGATCAAGGACCGGCACCCCTGCTGCTACACCTCGAGCACCGGGGAGAGAAGGCGGCGGTGCGAGCGCGAGGGAGGCGAGATGGGAACGGCGAGATGGCGTGGAGGGAGAAGAAGAGGGGCTCGAGGACGAAGAGGATTGGCCCCGAGTGCGCTAGGTTTTCGGGAGGGGATTGGTCCTGGCTGTTGTCGAGGATTGGTCCTGGCCAATCGGGAACAACCCACCTTCAGCCAATAAATGACCTGGCTCCAGGAAACCCTCCCTCTGCTGGATGGCCCCCATTGGCTCATGACCCCACCCGTCATTCTCTCCTGACACAGTATTAAACGTGAAAAACAGTGGACGGTTGACCAGCCGCCAGCAGCCAAAAAATCACTGTTGTAATTCAATCGAGCGGTCAAAAACGTTGGGCGCGAGCGATGCCTCCAGTTATGCGGGTACTCTAGCGAGGTTTATAGGTTTTCTCAAGCTAGACAATTCTGATGGAAGAGCAGAGTGAAACATGGTGTTGTGATGCTAGATATACAAATCTGATGTTAGTGCAGTGCCCTCTGAACCTCGTATGTGGTGTGTTGCCATGTATGTTTTGAGAAAATTGTAGATACAATATGTTTGCGGATGGCAACTTATTAGCTTGACTACTAGACCGTGGATGGCAACTTATTAGCTTGTGTACTAGGCCATGGATGGCAATTTCTGCCCAAGCCTTTTCGTCAGCACTTTCTGTTTGCTGGAATCTGCAATTCCATCTGTTTGACAATAGAGTACACTCTGTTTTTTTGCTACAGAGGTACCCTTTTTTTTCACTATTACGGACTGATGATGTTGCTTTGCAACAGATTGATTGTGCATTTTTTTCATGTGTCAGTGATATGCATATTTTTCGTTGCTAGCGTGGATCGCGTTGATGGCGATGGCAAGTTCTGACATCCTTTTGTGTACACTGCTGGCAACTACACTGTCTTACATATATATGACAGAAATTCAGAGAAAAGCAACTCATGCTAACTATGTTCCGATGACATTTTATGTCTGTTGACTGTAGATCAGTGGATGGCAACTTATCACCTTCTTGCAATATAGTATGATGGCAATTACAGTGCTATCATACTATTATGTTGTTCTTTAAAAGTTTGTCTGCTCACCATTTTTATAGACTAGATGACTCGTTGCGCCAATGGCGCAAAGGCCAAGAGGGAGCCAAGTATTGTGAGAATATTTATTCACCCAAGTCGAAAACCAAATGTGGCCAACACTCCCGAATCCTCTGCTTTGAAGCCGCCTTTTCTCACCGGATGTAACATAGGTACATGATTCTTCAAGAGCAAATTTCAGAGAAAATATAAAGCATGAAAGGCTTTAAGTTGTACAAATGAAACCATACCACCATATCTTCATTTAGTTTCTTTGGAAATCTAAAGGTCTAAGCGGATGATACATGTGAGAAGGTGTGAATCCACAACAAAAAACTAAACTAACTTCCAAACAAATATTTCAAGTTTGGAAGCCACAAAGAAGCAGCCCAGATCTCTCGTTGTAGTGCAGGTACATGTCCTTAATCCTGCATCCACAACCCATAATTTTTCAACACGTAAATCCATTAAATCCAGCCGAAGGAAATCATGGCAGAAATATGCGCCGTGGCTTACGTCTCCATGGACTTCTTGGCATTCTTGTCCAGGTTGGACACAACAATCCTCGCTGCGAGCTGCAGAAGAACCACACAGGCACCTTCCTTCACCTTGCCTTTGATGCTTGGCCCTACTTTCATATTTGATGCACACCGTCTAATGCTAACAACACCAAATCTAAATGAAAATTATCTGAAGTTTTAGTAGTATATAACCAAAGTGAGAGCAAGGAAGAGAACATCAAACAGTAGCCTAGCATCACATAAAAGAAACATGAGCCAGTAATCATGTGAACAGAAACATACTGGGGGCATTTTATTTACCTTGAAATGTTGATTTTCCATATATCATTTACCATCAGTAGACTAAGAATGGAATAAAACAATAAGCTCTATCCAGATAGCACAAAAGAACAACAAAATCAACTCAATCTGTTTTGTGAGCCCCAACTGACAATATTTGAAAGTTGAAAGTGTTAGTGAAAGAGGATTTTACTTTGTGTAATCCAGAAGTATATTATATCTTCTCTAGAATCATAGGTTCAGATACGTAAGGCATAATGGACTCATGAGATTTATGTAGAAAAAATCCATGTACTGCTGCAAAGGAGGAGCTCGTAATGTCGTGTCTAACAAATAATTCACCATATCACAATCTACCTAATACTCCATAGCCAGTTCCACCAAATACCATGATTAAATGTTAGATAAAGAGAATGATTCTCCTTATACAAATGTTAGCTTTTTCTGTATAATACTATCATAAAGAGAATTGTTTTTATGAATGATTCTCTTCATGAATGGTTTTTATGAAGTGATATCATTCTCTTTAGGTAACCTTGATTAAATGTTAGCTAAAGAGGATCATTCATAAAAAACTATTCCATGGTATCGATAGTATTATACAAAAAAAAGAATTTTTCTTTTCATACACATAGACTAATCTAGGAAGGGGAAGTGAGCAGAAAGCATTTTTCATTAATCAACCAAGAAGTACACTGGAGGGACGATATCTAAACTTGTGAATCAGCACAAAACTGACCTTTCATCACTTGAATTTGGCTGGAGTTCAAATCCATTCAAGATAAAGGAAGTTCATATCACCTAAACAATTGCAGGCTTTAACCAAATATTATGAGACACTTTGCGGATACACCTGCAACGCTAGAGAAGAACATCATAGCAATACTCTGAATTTATGCTTCTTCATGCCACCATGCCTGACACGGATACAGTAATGGTGGCACTGGCCTCTTCCTGCCACCACATCACGGATACGATAGGCCACATACGCTGAACACAATATCATATTGGTAAGCAAGTGTATCATGGAGAAAATAGTAAGATTACAAATAGAAGCAAGAAATATTAAGAATGCAGACATATATTGGTTATTTGAGAAAAACCGCAGTGGAAACCACAAGCTCTGTTGACACATTTATGTCTCAGAACTACAATTATTTTAGTCTCTCCCTCCCTTCACTCTGCCACAATTGGCATAACAAGCTGTAGCCAGGGCGGCAGGGACGCAAGAAAAACACCAGTCGTAACTAACTCTACCATTCCCGCAAAAAAAACTAACTCTACCATTGAAACAACACGTCAATGCGGAAACAGAAAGAAAAACTTGATCCATGAAACACAATAACATTAGCAGTTGTAACATTTAATCAGTCATGAAGCTTCGTAGATGGTTGAATGCACACTATGGTATGTACATGAAAAATATATGGAACATTAAAAGCGGAGAAACAAGACCTATAGTGTTCCCATTAACCATTCAAAAATTCAATCATGAATGTGTTAGTTACTTATACAAATGGTGAAGGATGAAAGCTTAAAAAGGATCCATCAAAACATATTCAATGAAATTAGCAGCAAACCGAAATATAACGACCATGATATTTTCATAAGTCAATCTTGCAAGCAAATCAGGAGAATTGCTAATGGTCCTACCTACCTAGTCCGAGCAAACGCCAAAAGTTGGTGATCCCAGAATGTAATAAGTTATTCTCTTAAAGTTTAGACCAGCCCTCACTCAATATCCCTGCAAAAATTAGAAAACTGAAAGTGGCACTGGAGTCCGGACAATTCCATCTCTCTGCATAATTGCAATACATCCTTTCAGCTGAACAGGGCATATTCCAGAGAGCCATGATATCTTGAAAATAAACAGAAGAACACATGCATAATGGATATTAAAGCACAGACAAATAACACTATAGTAGCACATCTAGAAGGCATTGCAATTAATAGAGAAACCTGAACATCCATCGGCTATGTCAGACCACAGTATCATGAATGAGCAGGAAAACAATTTTAGTTGCACTCAAAAAATATTTATTTGGTGGAAGAATATCATATATGGTGAGTATTGTTCCGTCTTATAAACAATATCTTCTTAAGAAACAACATGTTTCTCTCAACAGAAGTGAAAAGGTAAAAGATGCAAAAATTGCAAGAAAAATATTACCTTGCATCACACAGAACAACTAAAGCAACATACTGGAATTGATGTTGCAGAGAGTCCTTCCATTGGACAAATAATTTTAAGACGGTGCGCAAAATATGGCAAACAAGCAAAGTTTGCTTGCAAATAATTTTATCTTCCATATATTTAACACATTCCTCTTTGTATCCGGCTTGCAAAGAAAAGTGTGTTCTAACAGTTTCTGTAAAAATTTGAACAAATCAAAGCAAGTGCTTAATTTATTTTTCATCATCTGTTCGTTGGATCCTACTCCAGCTGTAAGGAGTTTGTAAAGTATGAATCATATTTAGCCAATAACATGTCACATATATAATAACATCTTAGGCCAACAATTCCTTTTAGTAGAGCAATATATCAGCATATCAATGATAGATAAGAAATGCAGATAGTTTTCTCATACTCCCTCCGTCCGAATATAATTGTCATCAAAATGGATAAGGAGAGATGTATCTAAAACTAAAATACATCTAGATACATCACCTTTTATCCATTTTGGTGACAAGTATTTTCAGACGGAGGGAGTACATCAGAGCCAAAAAATTTAAATCCACAATTAATGATAAAACCGAATTCCAATAAGTATGCAAATATGCAATGGCCAGGAGCTAATTTCATTAATATTGTAATCGATTTCTGTAAAGAAAGAACCTCATCAATATTGTATTTTGATTCCGCAGTCGCTCACTCCAGAAGTTAAAGGTCCCAGTGCCAGATCATTGGCTTCCATGAGAACCAAAATCTTTCACAGAGGATTTTAGATCTTCCATATCTGCATTAAGAAAAGCAAAAACTAAAACATCTGTGTATTTCAGCCTAGTTCCTAGCCTTCATAATAAGAAATATGAGAAAACTAATTGATGAAGGAGATATAATGTTGATGGATAGACCAAGCGACCACATCATGCAAGTTGCTTGTATCAGCCGAGGGCTGCCGATCCAGCGCACACGCCAATGACCGCGAGTGTGTCTGATCTAGCGTCGTGCTTACGTCACAGGTCCGCCAGGCTGACCGGCGCTCCCCGCGCCATAGGTTCCATGGCTATCCACTTCTATTCCCATGCTTATTGCTGCGTGTGCCCGCTCATGCTTGTTTTATGCATTTATGTTGGATTGCTGCTGCTGGGCTGCTTATGGTCTCCATGGTGACCATCTGGCTCGTGACGCCGCCATTTCACATCAGCAATCCCCAACTTCAGTTCAGGATTCCCACAACTATACCTCATATGGGTGAGCAACAAGAATTACTGTTTGCAATTTATACAGCAAGTGGTGCTCTGCCAATTCTGAAGCACATATATTACAACAGCATGCGTTGGTTTGGGCATATATAAAAAATGATCACCTAGTCTACTGGATCCTAGAACTAAGAATTGGTAAGAAGCTAAGAAAGCTGGGCACGCCCTACAACACATCAGAGACAAACTAACATGCATATATCTGTCCCAAAGCAGTAGGCAGGAAGCAGCACAAGCATAAGCAAACAAGGAGAATCTTTATTAGGATGCAGCAAGCCTTCTTTTGCTTGGGAGCTTTTAGAGAGTTAAATTAGAGGTACTCGTACAGAAACAAGAAGAACATGCTCAAACATAAATAATAGGATAGGGGTTCAAACTTGAAAATGAATCTCCGGCTACTACAACTCTAAAAGATTGTAATAGAATAGAACTTTGCTAGGAACATGATTTATATTAATCTAATGCAGAGAACATCAAAGAGAACAACTTGGATGGTTTTACCTTGAATAACGTGATTCCAGGAAGCACCACAGATTTTCTAGCTCCCTCAAAACAAGTCAGCATATCCAACACAGTACATTGTATCTACTCTTGCAGAAACATGAGAAGAGATTGAATTGTATTGTTCTGGTACCTCTAGGCTCATCCGTCTTAGGAAACATTGCAAAAGGTGCGATGAAAATCGGACACCCTTCCAAACATCGTCTCAGACATGGACTGGTTCTGGACCTGCACAACACAAGCATGATTTCAGGTTGTCTAAAGAAGAAGCATTTTTTCAGAGCACACAGAAACAGAAGCAAACAGGACAACAAATCCATGAATACTGGTCTAAAATGAGTGATGCGACGGCTATAAAGATGCAGACAAAATTGTATGATCGCAATCTCTGTGGGCCTGGTACTGCTGATTGCTGAAATCAATGAGGGACCAGTTTGCCAAGTTGCGCAAATAAAATCTCAAGATTCCCCAATCAACACAATAAAAGAGGCTGAACAAGCACACAAAGTAGGCATGATGTTTACTCACGATGGCCTTACTGGAGCTCTCATACTTGCTCTGGATCTGCAAAACAACATTCAGAAACAAGGAAAAAGTTCAGAATCACAGCATGAGGAACAACAGAGCAAAGGTAAATAAGCAGTTATGGACTTGATCTCTTGCTGCTGACCCACAGCGAGAAGTCGGTGATGTCGAGGAGCAGCAGTTGGGCCTTGTGGTAGTGCAGTAAGCCTCTGCAAACATGCATGAAACAACAGTTAATCAGTAATGAAGCAGAGCAGAGGTGGAAATCATATTCGTGATGGTGGCCGGAAGGAGGACTGATAGATAAGGTAAATCAGACTGCAGCAAGAAAGAAAAGAGAGAATGAACAACATAACAGCAGTAGACATTTCATCAAACACGTCAGGAGCATCGGAACAGAAGAACACCTCACCTTGAGCAGGAGTAGAGCGAAAGGAACAGTGACAAACTGAACGAACGAGAGCAGCCCCGACGATCCTGCAAGAGAAAAAGAAAGAGAAGAATCAAATCGCATAAAAAAATCGCACAAGATAGCAAGAACGGGAGAATGAGGTCGGTTTCATGAAAAAGAAGAACCTGCACCGAGCGCACCAACGATGTCCCCTGGCCGGCGGCGCCGCCTCCATGACGAACCACGACGGACTCCTCCGTCTTCCCAGCACCTCAAGCCCACCGCGACCAGCCTGCTGCTTCTTGTCCTCGTCGCCTATCTCCCCTGCTCCTTGCAACAGTGGCGGCATGGGAGAGAGAAAGGAGGAGGAGAGGTGGCGGCGCGAAGATCTGCGCCCGATCTAGCATCACGGCGCGTGAAGCCGGTGACTTGCGCTGGACCCGGCTGGATCAGGACCGGCACCCTGCTGCTACACCTCGAGCACCGGGGAGAGAAGGCGGCGGTGCGAGCGCGAGGGAGGCGAGATGGGAACGGCGAGATGGCGTGGAGGGAGAAGAAGAGGGGCTCGAGGACGAAGAGGATTGGCCCCGAGTGCGCTAGGTTTTCGGGAGGGGATTGGTCCTGGCTGTTGTCGAGGATTGGTCCTGGCCAATCGGGAACAACCCACCTTCAGCCAATAAATGACCTGGCTCCAGGAAACCCTCCCTCTGCTGGATGGCCCCCATTGGCTCATGACCCCACCCGTCATTCTCTCCTGACACAGTATTAAACGTGAAAAACAGTGGACGGTTGACCAGCCGCCAGCAGCCAAAAAATCACTGTTGTAATTCAATCGAGCGGTCAAAAACGTTGGGCGCGAGCGATGCCTCCAGTTATGCGGGTACTCTAGCGAGGTTTATAGGTTAGATGTCCTAGTTGTTTTGGATGGCATTTCTGCCCAAACGGCGCACTGTTAGCTTGACTTGACTGACAGCCAGATGGCAACATTCTTTTAATTTATGCACCAATTTTCCCAGATGTCAGCTTCTTCTGTACTTATTTAGTAAATATTTGTAGGATGGCAACTTCATTACCACTCAGGTTTCACTCACGTCTTCTTTTGGCATTTTGCAGAACCATGGTTCGGAATGTCCCTGACCCCGATAGTGATGATTTCATGCTACCAAGAGCTCAAGATGTGAGTGCCGCTAATCACAATGCAAAGAAGGTATCTGCAATCTATATGGCTCCTTCTCTCCCCATTTAAACATGTTTTTGTCTGTGATGCAGCCACCCTCTGAGCTCCTATTATCTCCTTGTTAACTTAAATTTCGCACATGCGTTCAACAGCAGAAAGCCGCGCGCAACAGGGGATCACATGAATGTCCGACAGAACTGTATCAAGATTTCGATGACGCCCAGAAAGAAGCTGCAAAGGAAATGGGGATGCAGTCGCTGATGAACATTAAGTGCACCAACTTGAATAACCCCATGTGCGACTAGTTTGCGAGGTTATACCATCCGGATAAGAGGGAATTTGTCATACCAGGACATGGTAGGATGATGTCTACTACGCAACTCTATTCTTGTAGACACGTGTTGGGCCTCCAAGCGCAGAGTTTTGTAGGACAACATCAATTTTCCCTCAAGTGGATGACCTAAGGTTTATCAATCCGTGGGAGGCGTAGGATGAAGATAGTCTCTCTCAAGCAACCCTGCAATCAAATACAAGAAATCTCTTATGTCCCCAACACACCCAATACAATGGCAAATTGTATAGGTGCACTAGTTCGGCGAAGAGATGGTGATAAAAGTGTAGTATGGATGGTTGATACGTCTCCAATGTATCTACTTTTCCAAACACTTTTGCCCTTGTTTTGGACTCTAACTTGCATGATTTGAATGAAACTAACCGGCCGATCTTTGTTTTAGCAGAATCGCCATGGTATTGTTTATTGTCCAGAAAACAAAAGTTCTCGGAATGACCTGAAAATCCACGGAGATAACTTTTGGAAAATATAAAAATACTGGCGAAAGAATCAAGGTTAGGGGGCCCACACCCTATCCACGAGGGTGGGAGGCGCGCCCCCTCCCCCTGGGCGCGCCCCCTGGCTCGTGGGCCCCCTGATGCTCCACCGACCTCAACTCCAACTCCATATATTTCGTTTCGCGGAGAAAAAAATCAAAGAGAAAGTTTCATCACGTTTTACAATACGGAGCCGCCGCCAAGCCCTAATCTCTCTCAGGAGGGCTAATCTGGAGTCCGTTTGGGGCTCCGGAGAGGGGGGTTCATCGCCGTCATCATCATCAACCATCCTTCATCACCAATTTCATGATGCTCACCGCCGTGCGTGAGTAATTCCATCGTAGGCTTGCTAGACGGTGATGGGTTGGATGAGATTTACCATGTAATCAAGTTAGTTTTGTTAGGGTTTGATCCCTAGTATCCACTATGTTCTGAGACTGATGTTGCTATGACTTTGCTATGCTTAATGCTTGTCACTAGGGCCCGAGTGCCATGATTTCAGATCTGAACCTATTATGTTTTCATGAATATATGTGAGTTCTTGATCCTCTCTTGCAAGTCTATAGTCATCTATTATGTGTTATGATCCGACAACCCCGAAGTGACAATAATCGGGATACTTCTCGGTGATGACTGTAGTTTGCGGAGTTCATGTATTCACTATGTGTTAATGCTTTGGTCCGGTACTCTACTAAAAGGAGGCCTTAATATCCCTTAGTTTCCACTAGGACCCCGCTACCACGGGAGGGTAGGACAAAAGATGTCATGCAAGTTCTTTTCCATAAGCACGTATGACTATATTCGGAATACATGCCTACATTACATTGATGAATTGGAGCTAGTTCTGTGTCACCCTATGTTATAACTATTACATGATGAATTGCATCCGACATAATTATCCATCACTGATCCAATGCCTACGAGCTTTTCACATATTGTGCTTTGCTTATTTACTTTTCCGTTGCTACTGTTACAATTACTACAAAACTGCTATCGTTACTTTTGCTACTGTTACCGTTACTATCATACTACTTTGCTACAAAATACTTTGCCGCGGATACTAAATTATCCAGGTGTGGTTGAATTGACAACTCAACTGCTAATACTTGAGAATATTATTTGGCTCCCCTTGTGTTGAATCAATAAATTTGGGTTGAATACTCTACCCTCGAAAGCTGTTGTGATCCAATATACTTGTGGGTTATCAAGACTAATTTCTGGCGCCGTTGCCGGGGAGTATAGCTCTATTCTTTGAGTCACTTGGGATTTATATCTGCTGATCACTATGAAGAACTTGAAAGACACAAGAACCAAGATTTTTCCCTCAACTACAAGGGGAGGTAAGGAACTGCCATCTAGCTCTGCACTAGATTCTCCTTCTGTTATGAGTAAGCTTGCGACACCTAAACCTGCTACTGCTATAAATTCCGATATGTCGCATGTTATTGATGATGCCACTTCTGCTATGCATGATACTTATGATGCAACTACTTCTATGCTTGATACTACTGTGCCATTAGGTGAATATCTTGATGAACAACTTGCTAGGGTTAGAGAGGATGAAATTATTGTTGATAGTGATGATGAAGGTTCTCCCCCTAATTGTGAATTTCCTGTTGTTCCTGAGGGTTATGTTATGGATGAGGAAGCTGCTAGAGCTATTTTTGCTTGCAATGATAGATATGATCTTAAGAAGTTATAAGCTAAATGGAAGTAACAATCCCTTAATGCTAGAATGAAACATGACTCCACTTTTGCTACTTCACCTATCTGTGTTACTGATAACGATTATGAATTCTCTGTTGACCCTGAGATAATTACTTTGGTTGAATCTGATCCTTTTTATGGCTATGAATCTGAAATTGTTGTGGCACATCTTACCAAGTTGAATGATATAGCCACCCTATTTACTAATGATGAGAAGTCTCGCTATTATTATATCCTTGAGATATTTCCATTCTCATTAAAGGATGATGCTAAAACTTGGTTTAATTCTCTTGATCCTGGTTGTGTGCGTAGTCCCTAGGATATGATTTATTACTTCTCTGCTAAATATTTCCCTGCTCATAAGAAACAAGCTGTCGTGCGAAAATATATAATTTTGTGCAAATCGAAGAAGAGAGTCTTCCACAAGCTTGGCGGAGAATTTTCTGATTACTTAATGCTTTGCCTGATCATTCTCTTAAGAAAAATGAAATACTTGATATCTTTTATAATGGACTAATTGATGCTTCCGAGGACCACCTTGATAGTTGTGCTGGTTGTGTTTTCAGGGAAAGAACAGTCGACCAAGCTGAATTGTTATTGAATAATATGTTCACAAATGAAAATAATTGGACTCTTCCTGAGCCAACTCCTAAGGCAATACCTAAACCAATTGAGCCAACTCCTGAGCCTATTCCTAAACCTACTCCAAAGAAGAGAGGTGTTCTATTTCTCAGTCCTGAAGATATGCAAGAGGCAAAGAAATCAATGAAAGAAAAAGGTATTAAAGCTGAAGATGTTAAGAATTTACCTCCTATTGAAGAAATACATGGTCTTAATTTACCGCCTGTTAAAGAAACACATTGTCTTGATAACCCGACACAGGTAGTAAAGGTAAATTCTCTCTATAGATATGATTAAGTTGAAATCCCGTCTACTAAATTTTATAGCCCATGCTTAGATGAATTTGATGACTTTATGGCTAGACAAGAAAGTTTTAATGCTTATGTTGGTAGAGAACTGAAGAATAATGCTTTCGAGATAGAACGCTTGAGTGATTATATGGCTAGAGTTAAAGGTGAACTTAAACTCATTAGCAAATATGCTTCTATGATTACCACTCAAGCTGAACAAGTACTTAAAGCTCAAAGTGATTTGCTCGATGAATTGAATAATAAACATGATTTTGCTGTTAGAGTGGCTACTAGATCTGGTAGAATGACTCAGGAACCTTTGTATCCTGAAGGGCACCCTAAGAGAATCAAGCAGGATTCTCAGAGAAATAATTTAGATGCACCTAGTCCTTCTAAAAAGAAGAAGAAAAATGATAGGACTTTGCATGTTTCTAGTGAACCTGTTGGAGACACACTTGAGAATCCCAATAATATCTCTATTTCTGATGCTGAAACACAATCTGGTGATGAACATGAACCTAGTGATAATGTTAATGTTGATGCTCAACCTAGCAATAATAATGATGTAGAGATTGAACCTGCTGTTGACCTTGATAACCCACAATCAAAGAATCAATGTTATGATAAAAGAGATTTTGTTGCTAGGAAGCATGGTAGAGAAAGAGAACCATGGGTTCAGAAACCCATGCCCTTTCCTCCTAAACCATCCAAGACAAAGAACGATGAGGATTTTGAGCGCTTTGCTGAAATGATTAGACCTATCTTCTTACGTATGCGCTTAACTGATATGCTTAAATTAAATCCTTATGCTAAATATATGAAGGATATCATTACAAATAAAAGATAGATACCGGAAGCGGAAATTTCCACCATGCTTGCTAAGTACACTTTTAAAGGTGGAATAGCAAAGAAACTTGGAGATCCAGGGGTACCAACAATACCATGCTCCATTAAAAGAAACTATGTTAAAACTGCTTTATGTGATCTTGGAGCCGGGGTTAGTGTTATGCCTCTCTCTTTATATCGTAGACTTGAATTGAATAAGTTGACACCTACTAAAATATCTTTGCAAATGGCCGATAAATCAACCGCTATACCTGTCGGTATTTGTGAGGATGTGCCTGTTGTGGTTGCAAATGTCACTATCTTAACGGACTTTGTTATTCTTGATATTCTCGAGGACGATAGTATGTCGATTATCCTTGGTAGACCCTTTTTGAATACTGCAGGGGCTGTTATTGATTGCAACAAAGACAATGTCACTTCTCATGTTAATGATAATGAGCATACGGTACACTTTCTGAGGAAACAACCTCAAGTTCACAACATCAATTCTATTGGAAAAATCCCAACTATCATTATTCGAGGTTTTGAATTTCCTCTCCCTACTGTCAAGAAAAAGTATGATATTCTTATTGTTGGGGATGTTCATATCCCCGTTGAGGTAACCTAGTGTTATTCAAAATTTCTTCGGTTCCGTGTTATTCGGAATGAGTTTGTTAACAAGACTTGATCAACCTTGTTAGTGGATTCATTTTGATGATCATGAGATGAATGAAACTAGAAGGCACAACCTTCTGTACCCTCTTTTTACTTTTTGTTATTTTGAATAAATAAAGCAAAAATAGTATTATATGTCTGTTTTCTGAATTATCTATGCAATAAAAAATATCCCGAAAATAAAAGTGCTCCAAATGCCCTGCAAATTTAGTATGATTTTTTATGGATTATTTGAGGATTTTAGGCACTGAGAACACTGCAGGGGGGCAAGCACCTGGCAACGAGGGTGGAGGGCGTGCCCACACCCCCTAGGTGCGCCCCCTGTCTCGTGGGCCCACGGTGGGCCCCTCCACTTATTCCTGCACCCACACACTCCATCTTCCTCCCAAAAAAAATCCCCATCCAGCTCAAGCACGAGTTCTAGCTCATTTTCCTGCGATTTTTGATCTCCTTGCTCAAAGCTCCATTCACAAAACTGCTTTGGGAGATTGTTGCTTGGTATGTGACTCCTCCATTGGTCCAATTAGTTTTTGTTCTAGTGCTTTGTTCATTGCAAAATTTTGCTGCATAGGTGACCCTGTTCTTGAGTTTGCATGTCAAATTTATGAGGTCTCAAGTAATTCTAATGCATGATATAGGCTCTAGGCACGTGTGGGAGTAGAAACTTCAATCTTGTTTAGTTTGATTCACTTTTATTTCGAAGCGACTAAAAATTTCAGAAATTTTCAGAAAATGATAAGGAGATTATTGAGGGGCTCTTCTAGCCAAGGCTCCAAGGATAAACAAGCTAAGGAGAAAGAAAAGGCCAAGTATAATCTTCCTCGCGTAGCGGAAGTACGGCCTTGTAAGTGGCCATGTGATAATTTCTTGAGAGCAGCCGGGATTTATGAAGACTTTTATTCTTTGGCTGAAAATGCGGGCCTCACCGACTTCCTCCACAACCGGATCGATCAGTATCTCTTACTCACCAATACTTTCGTGCAAAACTTTTACTATTATACTAAGAATTCACCTCCTTCAGTATCTTTTCATTTATATGATGAGACTAAGGAAATGTCATTACATAATTTTTGCGCGGTTTGTAGAATACCCTTTGAGGGCAGCTTAGATGAACCACATCTTAAAGATGTGGATGGTTTTGTTAACACTATTACTGTAGGAGACTCGAAGAAGGGTTCCGATGCGAGAATCACTAGCATACTTTTTCCTGTTTTACGCTACTTTGCCATATTTGCTAGTCGATGCTTAATTGGTCGTGGAAATAGTGAAAACTTCAGTGTTCCTGATATTATTATTCTGTTCCATGCCTTGTTTGGTGACAAAACTTTTAGTATGGGTGTCGTTATTGCTAAACGGTTAAGCCTGAACCGTACAAAGGGCCCCATCTTTGGAGGTATCTATGCTGCACGCCTTGCTGAACATTTTGAGATACCTATTAGGCATTATGAGAAAGAGGAGACAATGCTGCCTCTTTCCTTTTTAGATTACAAGAGCATGGTCGCGCATGAGTTTATTGTTGACAACAAAGATAAGATGCTTCTGTATAACCTGAGATTTAATAAGACACACAATGAGATTATTACCCTGCCTGCGCCTTTGTTGTTTGATTTGATTGCAGATAGTTACCTTGTCTTGCCGGAAGCGGTGTACGCTCATCGAGGCCAGACATCCGCTCCAGAGCCTGAGCCGGAACCTCCACTGGACCCTTATCGTCCATCATCCTATCAGTGGGATCCGGAGGAGATCGCTAGCCAGTGGTATCCTGGTGACACTCCTCAGTACACTGGGGAGAGTAGCCGCGGTCCTTGGCATTAGACCAACTTATGCCAAAAGCCTAAGCTTGGGGGAGTACGTATTTCTCACCGACTTTACATCATGTTCACACACTATCCTAGTTGTCGGTGTTCATACTTTTTCATTGTACTATCCATGCTAGTTTAATTTCTTTTTCTAACCTTCTTCTTGTGTGTTCGTTAAACCTTACGGAAAACCAAAAAAAAATAGTTAGTTTAATTTCCATGCTTGTAGTAGTAATTAAAATGAAACCCCAGAAATATTTCTCGTTCTTCTTTTACTTGTTGGGAGCTTTCCCGTGTAAATAGTTTTATTTGTTTTCTTTCCTTTGGGGGTCAAGAGTAGAAGACCATATTGAAAATGTTTAGTGGCTCTCATATGCATGATTGTTGATTTAACTTAGAGACTATATTACTTTGTCTTCTCTCTTTAATTGAATGCTTGCAGATTCCAGCTTAGTCCAATGCACGTGGACTATTATTATTATACACACCATTCTGTCATGCAAGTGAAAGGCAATAATGATGATATATGATGGACTGATTGAGATGAGAAAAGCTGGTATGAACTCGACCTCTCTTGCTTTTGTAAATATGATGAGTTCATCGTTCCTTATTCAGCCTAATATGAAGTAAACATATTTGCAATGACATTTAGAGATTATAGTTGCTTATGCCATGCTTAATTAGCTAGGAGCTTATAATGGTTTACCTTGTGTGCCAACATGCTATTAAAATGATTGTGATGTGGTATGATGGGATGGTATCCTCCTTTGAATGAATTGAGTGACTCGACTTGGCACATGTTCACGCATGTAGTTGAAACAAAATCAACATAGCCTTCAGGATATTTATGTTCATGGTGGATTATATCCTACTCATGCTTGCACCTGGTGTAGATTAATTTTAATGCATGTTTATGACTGTTGTCGCTCTCTCAGTTGGTCGCTTCCCAGTCTTTTGCTAGCCATCACCTATACTAAGTGGGAATACTGCTTGTGCATCCAAACTCCATAAACCCCAAAGTTATTCCATATGAGCCCATCATACCTTCCTATATGCGGCATCTACCTGCCTTTCCAAGTAAATTTGTATGTGCCAAACTCCAAACCTTCAAATGAAATTCTGTTTTGTATGCTCGAGCAGCTCATGTTTCAACTAGGGCTGTCTGTATCTTCCGTGCTAGGTGGGTTATTCTCAAGAGGAGTGGACTCCGCTCCTCATTCACGAGAAAATGGCTGGTAACCGGGATACCCAGTCCCGTGATCAAAAGATCAAAGCAAATCAAAATAATTAAACGAAACTCCCCCAGGGTTGTTGCTAGTTGGAGGCACTCGTTGTTTCGAGCAAGCCATGGATTGATGCTTGTTGGTGGTGGGAGAGTATAAACTTTTACCATTCTTTTTAGGAACCACCTATAATGTATGTAGTATGGAAGATATTGCCATCTCATAGTTGTTGCGTTGACAGTGAAAGTATGCCGCTCAAAATGCTATTCATCTCTATTTTAAAATCGAGCTCTGGCACCTATACAAATCCCTGCTTCCCTCTGCGAAGGGCCTATCTATTTACTTTTATGATGAGTCATCATCCTTCTTATTAAAAAGCACCTGCTGGAGAGCACACTGTCATTTGCATTCATTACTATTAGTTTATATTGGGTATGACTTGACTAGATCTCTTTTACCATGAATTACAATGTTTAGTCAGTCCTTGATCTTTAAAGGTGCTCTGCATGTATGTTTTGCGGTCTCAGAAAGGGCTAGCGAGATACCATCTTGTTATATCATATTATGATTGTTTTGAGAAAGTGTTGTCATCCGAGATTTATTATTATTGCTCGCTAGTTGATTATGCCATTGATATGAGTAAATATGGGACCTAAGTGTTATTGTGAATATGGTTAGTTCATAATCTTTGCTGAAAACTTGAATGCTGGCTTTACATATTTACAACAACAAGAGAAAACAAGGTTTGTAAAAGTTTTTCTTTATCACTTTTAGTTTATCAACTGAATTGCTTGAGGACAAGCAAAGGTTTAAGCTTGGGGGAGTTGATACGTATCCAACGTATCTACTTTTCCAACACTTTTGCCCTTGTTTTGGACTCTAACTTGCATGATTTGAATGAAACTAACCCGGACTGACGTTCTTTTCACTAGAACTACCATGGTCTTGTTTATTGTGCAGAAAACAAAAGTTCTCGAAATGACCTGAAAATCCACGGAGATAACTTTTGGAAAATATAAAAAATACTGACGAAAGAATCAAGGTCAGGGGGCCCACACCCTGTCAAAGAGGGTGGGGGCGCGCCCCCTCCCCCTGGGAGCGCCCCCTGTCTCGTGGGCCCCCTGATGCTCCACCGACCTCAACTCCAACTCCATATATTCCGTTTCACGGAGAAAAAAATC
Source organism: Aegilops speltoides (assembly GCA_021437245.1). Lineage (NCBI taxonomy): Eukaryota > Viridiplantae > Streptophyta > Magnoliopsida > Poales > Poaceae > Aegilops > Aegilops speltoides. The sequence goes on from CM038141.1 coordinate 460,885,685, forward strand.
GGAGAGAAAGTTTCATCACATTTTACGATACGAAGCCACCGCCAAGCCCTAATCTCTCTTGGGAGGGCTGATCTGGAGCCCGTTCGGGGCTCCGAAGAGGGGGATTCATCGCCGTCGTCATCATCAACCATCCTCCATCACCAATTTCATGATGCTCACCGCCGTGCGTGAGTAATTCCATCGTAGGCTTGTTGACGGTGATGGGTTGGATGAGATTTACCATGTAATCAAGTTAGTTTTGTTAGGGTTTGATCCCTAGTATCCACTATGTTCTGAGATTGATGTTGCAATGACTTTGCTATGCTTAATGCTTGTCACTAGGGCCCGAGTGCCATGATTTCAGATCTGAACCTATTATGTTTTCATGAATATATGTGAGTTCTTGATCCTATCTTGCAAGTCTATAGTCACCTATTATGTGTTATGATCCGACAACCCCGAAGTGACAATAATCGAGATACTTCTCGGCAATGACCGTAGTTTGAGGAGTTCATGTATTCACTATGTGTTAATGCTTTGGTCCAGTACTCTATTAAAAGGAGGCCTTAATATCCCTTAGTTTCCACTAGGACCCCGCTGCCACGGGAGGGTAGGACAAAAGATGTCATGCAAGTTCTTTTCCATATGCACGTATGACTATATTCGGAATACATGCCTACATTACATTGATGAATCGGAGTTAGTTCTGTGTCACCCTATGTTATAACTATTACATGATGAATTGCATCCGACATAATTATCCATCACTGATCCAATGCCTACGAGCTTTTCACATATTGTGCTTCGCTTATTTACTTTTCTGTTGCTACTGTTACAATTACTACAAAACTGCTATCGTTACTTTTTCTATTGTTACCGTTACTATCATACTACTTTGCTACTAAATACTTTGCCACAGATACTAAGTTATCCAGGTGGGGTTGAATTGACAACTCAACTGCTAATACTTGAGAATATTCTTTGGCTCCCCTTGGGTCGAATCAATAACTTTGGGTTGAATACTCTACCCTCGAAAGCTGTTGTGATCCCCTATACTTGTGGGTTATCAATAGTAGATATGAGTTTTTGTAATGTGAACAATAAAAAACAGCAAGGTAGTAAATAGTAAACAGAGCACAAACGGTATTGCAATGATGGAAAATGAGGCCTAGGGTGCATACTTTCACTAGTGCAATCTCTTAACAATGCTAACATAGTTGGATCATATAACCATCCCTCAAAGTGCGATGAAGAATCAATCCAAAGTTCCCATGTAGAGATCATAAAAATAAATTGTTTGTAGGGTACGAAACCACCTCAAAGCTATTCTTTCTGTTCGATCTATTCAAGAGTTCATACTAAAATAACACAAAGCTATTTTTTCCGCTCGATCTATCCTAGAGTTCGTACTAAAATAACACCAAAGCAAATTCATATTCATAATACTCAATCCAACACAAAGAACTTCAAAGAGTGCCCCAAGATTTCTACCGGAGAAACAAAGACAAGAACGTGCATCAACCCCTATGCATAGATTACCCCAATGTCACCTCGGGAATCCGCGAGTTGAGTGCCAAACATATATCAAGTGAATCAATACGATACCCCATTGTCACCACGAGTATTTAATTGCAAGACATATATCAAGTGTTCTCAAATCCATAAAAGTACTCAATCCGATAACAGCGAAATCTCAAAGGGAAAAACTCAATTCATCTCAACAAGATAGAGAGGGGGAAACACCATATGATCCGACTATATTAACAAAGCCCGCGATACATCAAGATCGTGACATCTCAAGAACACGAGAGAGAGAGAGAGAGAGGGAGAGATTAAACACATAGCTACTTGTCGGGGGGATGAACCCCGGGCATGCAACGAAACCCGGATCCTTTTCAAAAACAACGGGGCCAACATCGCCCCTCAAGATGGCCCGCGCTTGGCCGGGTCGCTCGACCCGGCCAGGCCCCTTGACTCGGCCTCGACAACCAGCACAAGACAGCCGAACCCGGCACGCCAAGACTTCCCCGACAAGCAAGCTCCGCCCTTGGCGTGTTCCTCAACCCAGCCACGGGTCAGCTCCCGTCCCATCTAGGCCATACGATGAGACGAGTCTTCATCCACCAAATGACCAAGGCAACAGTGCCCTGCCCATGCCTCGGGTCAGCCGGAGCGTGGCAACAATGCCCCTCACCTACCCGTTGACCAGGGCCGGCGTGGAAACAGTGCCCCCGTTGTCACCATTGACGCCAGCAAGCGGCGACTTGACGGAGCGCCACTGTACCCGACTCGACTCGGCCACTCCCTGACGATCGACAAGACGGCGCACAGTACCCCTAGGCATGCGGGGCCCGCACCTAGGGGAACCTGGCGAACCACAAGCCCCCGGCGGGTCCCAGCCCTGGGTCCCCAGACGCTGACGACCCGGCCCTACGGGCATGTAGCATTACCATTGTACCCCTGGGGGGTTGGCCTATAAAACCCCCCAGGAGCCCTCACGCATACGGGCAAGCAAGCTAGAAGCAGTAAGCATGCATGAATTAGCCACCGATCAATAGAACACACCCCTGGGAGAAGGAGTAGCCTAAGCCTTGGCCAGCCTTCCTTCTTCCTCCATACAACACTAGGAGCAACCTTGTACTATTGCATATCAACCACACTCGGCAGGACTAGGGGTATTATCTCTCTGGAGAGCCCCGAACCTGGGTATGTCTTGCGTCCCGCGCTCACTCATGCCAACCCCGCCTCTGGAGCCCACCAGTGCCCTCGAGCCTCCTCCTCTCTTTAGCCATCCCATGGCATCTGCCGTGCTCCCACCACGACACTACTGGTACAAACCCTCAACCCCGAGGGTGGACTACTCCCTCCTCATCGTGGTGGCCGCTGGGATGATGAAGATGGCCACCGGTGATGATTCCCCCCTCGTGAGAGTCTTTGGAGAACGGGTCTAGATTGGATCTCGTGGATACAGAGGCCTTGCAGCAGCGAAACTTCTGATCTAGGGCTACCCCAAAGGGTTTTGGAATATTTGAGATTTTATAGGGTGAATAAGGGGTGCGGGAGGCCACCGAGGTGGGCACAACCCACCTGGGCATGCCTGGGGGCCCAGGCGCGCCCTGGTGGGTTGTGACCCCCTCGGGGCACTGCTCTGGCCCATCCTGGGTGTTCTGGTCCATACTCTTGTGCAATGACAAGTGGATAAACAGTCATCGTGAGAATAACACATCTAGCATGGAAAATATTGGCTACCCTTTACCGCATTGCGAGTAGAAGAGCACACAAAATAGAAATTTATTTTGAACATTAGAGATGGCACATGCAAATTTGCTTAGAACGACATGGAAATACCGCATATAGGTAGGTATAGTGAACTCATAAGGCAAAACTGGTTTAAAGGATTTTGGATGCACAAGTAGTGATCATACTTAGTGCAAAATGAAGGCTAGCAAAAAGATTGAGAAGCGACCAAACAAAAAGTGAAAAATCTCGTACCCAAGCATTAAGCATAAGTAACACCGAATAATGCACCATAAGTAGGATATAAATTCCACTGCATTACTATTGACTTTCGTGCTAGCATAGGGAATCACAAACCTTAACATCAATATTCTTACTAAATCACAATTACTCATTACCATGACTCACATATCATATCTTCATATCTCAAAACCATTACTAAGAATCAAGTTTATTTTGTCTAATGATCTTCATGAAATTTTTTATTATATCCTCCTTGGATATCTATCACTTTGGGACTATTTTCATATGTTGCTTTTGATAAGCTCAAACAAATATAAGTGAAGATCATGAGAAATTTTTTCTTTCTCTCGAAATAATCTAAGTGAAGCAAGAGAGAATTTCTTCAAAGCTAACAAAGCACACCGTGCTCAAAAAGATACAAGTGAAGTACTAGAGCAAATCCATAGAAAAGAGCTTCGTTGACGGGATGTGAATGCCGCTTACCTAGCCTCCTATTTGAGGACTCTATTTTATTTAAAAACTTTAGGGTCTAAGTATTTTATTATAACAGGAAGCAAAATGAAAATAAAATGACATTTCAAGAATAGCACAACTCATGTGAATAAGCAAAAACTTAGACTCAACCGATACTAATCGATAATTGTTGAAGAAGAAAGGTGGGATGCCTACCGGGGAATCCCCAAACTTAGATGCTTGAGACTTCTTAGAATATTAACTTGGGATGCCTTGGGCATCCCCAAGCTTGAGCTTTTGTGTATCCTTAATTCCTCTTATATCACGGTTTTCCTAAATCTCAAAAGCTTCATCCACACAAAACTCAATAAGAACTCGTGAGATAAGTTAGTATAAATCAATGCAAAACCTTATCATTATTTACTCTAGAAAATCACTAAAATTATTATTAAACATTGCATACTAAATGCCTTTGCATATTTAATAGTCCTATCCTCAAATAGAATCATCAAACAAGCAAACATATGCAAACAATGCAACCATAACAGCAATCTGCCAAAACAGTACAGTCTGTAAGGAATGCAAGATTCATCATACTTCTCTAACTCCAAAAATTAATAGAAAAATACCATAGTGTAGAAAATTTATCAGATCTTATTTTTCAAAAAGTTTCAACAATTTATCTTATTCCGACTTTTCTAGGGAATTTTTGCAACATCGATAAACTTTCTGTTTTGAAACAGCAACATGTATACTAGCAAAATAAGCATGGCAAAGGCTATTATTGCTAGTTTTATTGAAATAAAAGATGCAAAATATTATTCTAAATAACAGCAAGCAAATCCTAACAAAATAAAATGACGCTCCAAGAAAAACACATATAATGTGACGAATGAAAACATAGCTCCAAGTGAGGTTACCGATAATGTTGGAGACGAAAGAGGGGATGCCTTGGGGGCATCCCCAAGCTTAGTTTCTTGTATCTTCCTTGAACATTACCTTTGGGGTGTCTTGAGCATCCCCAAGCTTGGGGTCTTGTCACTCCTTATTCTCCTCATATTGACATCTCACCCAAAACTTGAAAACTTCAATCACACAAAACTTAACGGAACCTTGTGAGATAGGTTAGTATGATAAAGAGCAAACCATTTCACTTTTGAAACTGTCAAAGACAAGATTCATAATTGTTTCCACACAATTCCTACTGTATCATATCATTTCCACAATTTATATTGAGCAATATAAGCCATAGAAACAAGGAAACAAGCAAACTATGCAATGAAAAACAGAATCTGTCAAAAACAGAACAGTCTGTAGTAATCTGTACTCAAACCATACCTCTGATATTCCAAAAATTATGCAAACAATATGAACACGTGAGAAATTTGTATATTAATCTTTTGCAAAAAGAATCAACTCAAAAGCACTCTTCTGTAAAAAATGAGAGTTATTTCCGTGAGCGCAAAAGTTTCTCTTTTTCAGCAAGTTCAAATCAACTATCATCCAACATGATCCAAAAGGCTTTACTTGTCACTTTATTGAAACAAAAGCAATAAAACATGATTACTACAGTAGCATAATCATGTGAACACATAAAAACAGTAGGTAAAAGTATTGGGTTGTCTCCCAACAAGCGCTTTTCTTTAATGCCTTTTAGCTAGGCATGATGATTTCAATGGTGCTCACAAAAAGATTAGAAATGAAACACAAAGAGAGCATCATGAAGCATATGACTAGCACATTTAAGTCTAACCCACTTGCTATGCATAGGAATTTTGTGAGCAAATAATTTATGGGAGCAATAATCAACTAGCATAGGAAGGCAAAACAAGCACAACTTCAAAACTTTCAATATAAAGAGAGAAAACTTGATATTATTGCAATTCCTACAAGCATATGTTCCTCCCTCATAATAATTTTCAGTGGCATCATGAATAAATTCAACAATATAACTATCACATATAGCATTCTTTTCATGATCCACAAGCACAGAAAATTTATTACTCTCCACACAAGCAAATTTATTCTCATCAATAGTAGTGGGAGCAAACTCAACAAAATAACTATCACGTAATTGAAAATTAAAATCACGAGAACAAGTTTCATGGTTATTATTATTCAATATAGCATACATGTCACAACCATAATCATCATAGATAGGAGGCATGCTTTCATCATAATAAATTTTCTCATCAAAAATTGGGGGACTAAAAATATCATCTTCATCAAATATAGCATCCCAGGCTTATGGATTTGCATATCATTAGCATCATGGATATTCAAAGAGTTCATACCACCAATATTGCAATCATGCTCACCATTCAAATATTTTGTGCCAAACATTTTATTGACTTCTTCTTCTAACAATTGAGCACAATTTTCCGATCCATCATTTTCAAGAAAGATATTATAAAGATGATCAATAATATGATGCAACCTCAACTCCATTTTTTTGTAGTTTTCTATTTATAAACCAAACTAGTGATAAAACAAGAAACTAAAAGATTTGTTTATTTGAATGGTTTTATGTCTTAAACCATGCGTTCAAATCTTGAACCGTTTTCATTATTAAATTTTTGTGTCAAGAACTTTGAAACTAGATCTCATGTTAATAGGTTTCGACGATCTACATTTCACGAAAATATAGAGAGAAGAAACAATGCAAGCACAATATTTTTTTATCTTTTTCCCTTTCCAAAAGGCACAGCTGTGGCTCTAGCGAAAGCAAATATGTGCCTCCATGAGCAACAAATATGTGCCTCTCGTGGAAGGAAAAAAACATGTTTTTCCCTTTTGTGCCTCACACATAAGAAAAATATGTTTTTTTTTTCATTTTTGAGAGGCATAGTTGTGCAGAAGCAAACATATACCTCCATGAGAAGCAAATATGTACCTCTCACGGAAGCAAAAAGCATGTTTTTTATTTAAAAAATATCAAAAGATATTCTCCAAAATCTCAGGAAACCAGGCAAAAGCCGAAAAGCCGAAGAAAAAAGCTATCTAAAGCCTGAAAATGCTTACCGAAAAATTAAAAAAAATCCCGAGAGAGCGCCAAGTGGCGCGCTCTCAGACCACCAGAAGTGACCCTTGAGGGGCTCCCGCAATGATACCACTCAGTTAATTGCTCTCCTTTATGTGTCGTGCATTTACATTGAATGCTGCGAAGAATATATTTGCTCATAGCAAGTCTTTTAGTTGAACAAACCGTACAGCAAGTATAGCATCCGTCTCGCACATGTAAGCTACTTGTCTGGCCCCTTTTCTCGTGTTTCTTACTTCGTTGGTTTCGATCAAGACGTTGTGGTTTTGGCTCGGGTTTTTAGGTTTTTCTTTGTTTTTCACTTGTTTTCTCTAGTTTTCTGTTTCCTTTGTTTTTTCACCAGGTTTCTTTGTTTCTTTCTTGTTTTTCATTGGTTTTATGTTTGTAACACAAGTCTACTTTTCTAGTATATAATATACATTTGAGAAACATTCTTTTGATACACATTCAATTTCTTTAAATACATTATGTATATATTTATTTTAATACATGGTTTGAACACTTTTTCGAATATATAGTCAAAAAATAAATGCACATGGAAGATTTTTTTAAATGCCAGTAATCTTTTATCTAAAATTTTATGACATTTTTTAAGAATATATAGAGACTTTTAAAATTCCATCTACATTTTTTGAAAACACGTGAATATATCTTTAAAATGTCACATGCATTTTTTATTGGCAACAAAATTTTTTAACCTATATAAATATTTTTATAACATTGTATAACAGAAAATTGTTTACACTTTGAACATTTTTCTAAATACATGACTAAAAAGTTTTTTTTAACATATGTTTTGATGTCAGCTTTTTTCATACACATTCTACATTTGCACGTATACACAAGGAACATTTTTTTATATATACAAGTTTACAATATTTCAAGTTTATGATTAATATTTTGAAAACTTATACTTTTTCGTACACATTTTCTATTTTTATATACATCGTGCAATTTTATACACATGTTTAACCTTTTCAAATACATGATTATTTAGAACATATAGTTTTTATATCTACTTTTTCCATACACATTGTACTTTTTATATACATCAAAAACATTTTCACATGCACATTTAATATTTTTCAAAGACATGATTAATATTCTTTTCATATAGTTTTGATGTCTACTTTTTTACGTACACATTGTAAAATTTTCATATACATTAGAAACATTTAACATTTTTCAAGTACACGATTGACATTTCTCAAATTTGTATGCATAATGATATTTTTAATGGAGATCTTTGGAATATTAAAAAGACAAGCAAAAGTGAAAAAAAATGAAAGCAAAATGTAACAAAAAGGATTAAAAAATAGGGTTGAAGGCAAGCGTCTCCAAGACGGTGCCCTTCTCAGGTCGGATCGAGTCCCGCAATACACTTGCCAAAAAAGACGCGGCAAGGTTTTTTCTGTTTTCGACAGTCTCATCCGTCTAGTAGTTGTTTTGTTGTGGATGGTTGTCTTTAGACTAGCCGGGTGTGAAGTTCGTGTTACGCTCGTTATTCGCAGCGAGTTTAGCCGTTTTGTACTTGTAATTCTCCCTTCTATAAAGTTATGATACACAATTTGCGTACTCTTAAAAAGATAAGCAGAGAATGAGCACGCACCTCATACGTTGGAGACAACGCTCGGCTCGTCTTGTGCTAGTTTAAACATTGCACAGCGGCGTAGTACGTGCTCTACTTTTCGACTACCTGCGTTGCCTAGCCTGCAGTGCCAAAGACGATGGTGTGTGCTGGCTAGCTTATTGAGATCTGGTCCCCCTGTGCATGCATGGTCGCTCCTAAGTGCTGTTGGGTGTGGCTATGGTGTGATGCCCGTCCGTCTGGGTCAGGACTCAGGACTCTGGACGGCCCCATACCATACGGGCATGCTGCATGCACGTCAAGATCGTAGACCTTGCACTCCATAATCTCGCGGGCACGCACGTCAACATCCAAGAGGCGCTCCCAATCCCGCCTCCATGAGCTTAAGACGTACTCCCTCCGTTTGAAATTATTCGTTTAAGAAATGAATGTATCTAGATGTCGGGTTCCGCAGGCAGCCACAACACTCAGCTCCGCCGCCTTGAACATGGTCCACTCAGTTTAAGTGGACGTCCACGGGTCCACGTACGACATTTTAGTGGGCGGCATGCGTGGGATAAGTGGATTAATGGCTCCTCCAAATTAAGCTTGAGCGTCTGTCTAGCTTAAGCTTTAATCTCTCAGCTAGCGCATCAAATCAGAGAAAGAAGTGGAGGAGATCGTTGAGATTAGAGAAAGAGTATTTATCCCCTTGCCTTGATTGATTGTCTGCCACCGTGCGTTGCTCGATTTGATTGCCACCATCCACATCACATTTGCGTCTGTCTGAATCGCGTTCCCGGGCCTCCCACTCGATCGGCATCCTCTTTATCTTGCGCTCTCGCGTCCCACGCCTTCCTCCCCCGTACGGAAATCACCCTCCCCTCTAATCAGATTCTGCCAACTAATCACGGCATCTCCAAAAACGGTCCCGAGAAACGCAGCCCTGCCCAAAAGACTGACAATCATTTGGGGGCAAGACAACATCTCCAACAACAATGGCGCCGAAAATATATAGGTCTTGCAAAAGTATTTTTTTTTTCAATACAGTACATACGTATACGCTTGTACATACACACATATGCTCATCACTATGAATGCACGCACGCGCGCACACACCCTACCCTTATGAGCACCTTCCAAAGACCAAGATGACACATCATTTTAAGATTGACAAAGCTGTCATAAATGCCTTCATAGTCTACGAGAACGTTTCTTTTGACTGAATGCGCATAGTTGAAGGCCTGAAATAAATTCATACAAATGCAAGCATCAATGTTAAGTTTAGGACTTGAACCCTTATGGGTTGGGATATCATATTTCTCCTAACATTCCAACGAGTAGGAGTTACCAAAGCATTTCCCATTACCAAAATATTATAATTCTGTATGGATAGAGGTTCTTGTCGTGTGCGCACATTGAATGATAATTCATTCAGCTCGGACGTCCTACTTTTTCGAGGTCCATGTACTTATACCATTTATAGCTGGGCTCCCCAAAGTGACTCAGGTGGCCTCCTTAAATTGGCCACCCTCAAACCCAGCTCAAATCTAAAGCGGGTATGGGGAGACCCGAATGCGCCCAACTGTGTTTGCCACGTCTGACAGGCCCATCCTGACATGTTCGGACCCCACATATATTCCCATTTGCACGAGACCTAGACCGCAATCAAACCTTACTCCATCCCGTCAAAAAAAACCTTACTCCACTCCACTTTCCGTATCCTCCTCTCCTTGCCCCTTCCACTTCCGACCGATGTTCGAGCTCTGGCAACGCATCGTCCGCCGGCGATGACCCCGCAGACTGAGAGTCCCTGCTGCACGAAACGGAGCCGGACGACGTGGAGGAGCTTGCCATCCGCGGTAATGAAAGCTTTGACTTCGCTTCGTTCCCTACCGTCGGTCGACGCATTGGCGACAATGGCGCTCGCTCGTCGTGTCCGCGCAGCTCTGGGCGCTTCGCGCCCCTCTTTGCCTTCTCTTCATACTCCCGAGGGCATCCCCGACAACCATTGGGTCCTCATTCCCGTGCTAGCGACGACATGGAAGTCGAACAGCTGAATCCGAGGCGTGGGATGCATGCCGTGAGAAGCAATGGGTGAGAGAGGGAGCAGCGGCGACGGAGGCCTTGTCTTCCCACCAGCCTGTGTGCACGCGTCGATGGATTCGAACGACCAACTCCTTGCGATGTTCCTCTGTCGCTCGCTCACTACGACCGATACCAATGTGTGGCGGCTCTGCCGCAAGGACGCCAAGGCGCTCCGGCTCGCCATCAAGCAGTCGGGGCACAAGGCAGCAGCGGATATAGCTGTCAAAGCCATATAAGGTGTATTTCTCCGTTCGCTATATATACAAAGTATAGTAATATTTATATATGAACACCAATGTAAAAGCACGTGCACATGAATAATGGACAAGTGTACATTAAATAATTAATCATAAAACCATGTCACTAATTAGAGTGCACAAATATTCATTTTTAACGATAGATGAGCCAAGAAACCCATAAACTGCACTAAACGAAGGCAAGACAGGTAGTACACCACATTTTACAACTGGATCCAAATAAAACAGAAGATTATAGGCCGGTTCCATAACATATGCCAGGACCCCAAAAAGAAAAGAAAAAGGAAGATGCAATCGGGTCGTCAGTTTCCCACTTTAGCTAAATACAAGTCGCCTGAATTTTAAATTTGGGTAATTCGATTTTTGGGACCGTTGATTGTTGTTCCAAGATTCATGCTCTTTTTTGTGTGTGTGTTCTGTCCTATTTTGGACTTACAGTTTTTGACTTACTTTTTTTTGGGGTGAGTGGATTTTGTTAATGGGCTTGTAGCCCGTTACTGCTTGCTCTTTTGTCACTCGTAATCCCCTCCTGCACAAGCTGTTTTTGTCCATTTTGATCTATCTTTGCTTTGTTTTATCACCCCCTCCTCCCCCCCGCTGATTTTCATGGGGGAAACCATAAGATTTATCTAGGTTACTTTCTGTTTTGTTGTTTTCACCCCTGGTTTTCATGGGAAAACTTTGAGATTTCGTGTAGCTTAGTAATTTATGTATTTTTGTATTAGTGGTAAACTCTTTGTAGCTAGTACTGTCAAAACTTTGCATGCATAAAGCCTAAGATGTCCAGCTTATGTAGGGAGGAACTATCTATTTTAGGCTTGAGTTAGCCCTTATGTTGCATTTGTTCTAGTTTTTATTTTATTTTCCTTCTTCTTTAAGGGTAATATCTATGCCACTAATTCATTCTTCTTCTTTTTATAAAACTTAATTATTTTTTGTTTTTGTTTTTATTTAATTTCGTTTTCTTTCTTCTTTAAGGGTAGTAGTGCCACTAATTTAGTCCTACATAGATATTTTCCTTGCAAGTAATTCACTATTATATGTTTATAATTGCATATTATAAAAAAGTGCATTCTGGGTAAATTGTCTGCAATTTTTTTTCATTATTTGTTTTAGTTAATTCATATTTTTCTAGCTTTTTGAAGGTTAATAGTAATTCATTCTTTTTAGAAATTTATACGCGTGAGTTAAAATATGTGTGTAAACTATATTAGAGTGTGAAAATTGCACTATTATATGCTTATTCTTTTCGTATTACAAAATGTGCAATTTTAGTGCAAGGTTATGCACAACTTTTTTCAACTTTTTTTGCTTTCTTTTTTCCTTAAAGGGTACTACCAATGCCACTAATTCATTCTTCGTTATAAAACTTTGTTATTTTGATTTTGTTTAAATTTATTTTTCATTTGCTTTCTTCTTTAATGGTAACACCGGTGCCACTAATTCACTCTTCCTTATAGAACTTCATTATTTTGACTGATTTTGTCTCAGTTTTCATTTAATTTTTGTTTCTTCTTTCAAGGGTAATACCAGTGCCACTAATCCATTCTTCCTTATAAAACTTCATTATTTTGATTTTGATTTAGTTTCTATTTCATTTTCTATGTTCTTTAAAGGTAATACGAATGCCCCTAATTCATTCTTTCTTAGAAATCTCATTTTTTGTGTGTGGAACTTTCACTATTATATGTCTATTCTTGCATATTTAAAAAGGCACAATTTTTGTATCAATTGTGTGCAGTTTTTTATTAACTAACTTAATTTCTTATGGTTTTTTCCTTTTAAATGCAATATCAATGCCACTAATTCATTCCTTCTTATGAAATTTCACTTTGTGAAAATTTTGCTATTATATGCTTATTTATTGCATACTATAGAAATGCAATTCTCTGTGTAAATGGTGCGCAAGTTTTGTAATGATTTGTTTTCATATTTTTATTTTCTTTCTTCTTTAAGGGTAATACAATGCTGCCAGTATTTCATACTTTCTTATATAACTTTTTTTGTGCATTTTGCTCTTGAAGGTAAGAATGTTTTGATACTCAGAATTGCATGTAGTATAATTTATCGGAATGATTGGAATGGTAAGTTGTCTTATGTGATGATTTCTACACATAAATGAGTTAGAATTATGGGTTGAAATACCCTTTTCTCTCCCTTCAAAATGATATATGCGTACCAGCGTATGTATACATGTATATATGTATTGCATGCATGTATGTAAAAATTAATATATGCGTGTGAAGTGCACATATAGTACTACATCAAATCACTTTGCGGTTCCGGTAATGATTGTGACGGGTGGTTTTGCATGTCATTAATTGAATGCTAATGGCCGGTGCTTAATATTGCACATGAGATTAGCTGGTTCGTTGTTGCATGCATGTGTCCCACCCAAGGGATAGATATACAAGATAGGGTGTGGGGGAGGGTACATTCCAAGGAGATTATGTGCATGCATGTATCGCAGGCAAGTGGACAAGTACGGGTTCCAACTCCGTGCCAGCCACACCTGAGCGGCGCTACTTGGACGGATCATGCACGGATGGACTTTTGAGATCGATCCATCCAGCCCGTCCCTCCATTCCAGCTGCGAGCAAATCGACCCAAACAAATTTGTCCGACCCAAATTTTATTTGCTGTCGGCGCTCAGCTCCAACAACACCGTCGCTGAGGACTAGGCCACTTGGGACGCCGTTGCTCAGCAGACATGGATACATATTGTTAGCTGACGCTGGGATCTCTGTTGCACAATACTTTTATATTTCCTCTGTCCCAAAATAAGTGTCTCAACTTTGTACTACCTTTAATATAAAATTGTACTAAGCTTGAGACACATATTTTGGGACGGAGGGAGTATTAGTTTACAGAGTGAGTACTAGCCAACTAGCAAGAATCATGCTGCAGTTAACTCTATTTCCACTTATACTTTATGATGCATTTGGAAAACAAGAAATGCACATGTGTTCAGCAATGCTATCCGGCGGATGATCCTGAGTACTCTAAAGAGGTGGCAACTGGGGTCAGATCCCGAGGAAGGTCGAAGCGTTTGATGAAATGCTCTCCTGGCTGATCATTCCAGGGTTTTCATTGGGTCCATCACGGTTTAAGTGGATAGCACATTTCCTGGGCTGGGCCCGCAATCCACACGCTGGGTTCCTGCAGTTGAGTTTGTTGTAATGCACGTCACACGGCCGTGGGCGTGACACACGTGTTTTTTTTTTCAAATCTGCTGTGACACCGGAGAAGGGTAAAGAGGAGAGACGTTCGTTTCGCAAAAAAAAAGAAGAAGAAGAAGAAGAAGAGGAGAGACGTTCTCTTCCTGGAGTGAGGTGGCCTGATGGCTACAAGTACTACTTCTTACCCGTGGTTGCTCTAGTGCACGTTCTATTCGGGGCTGGTGTAACGTCACGCCCGCCGCCGTTACGCATGTGGTTTTCAAAACTGTTGCCGCCTTGATGTCGCAGTGAAGAACTCGAGGGCCCTGCCTCTGCTGCCGGAGAAGCAAGCGTGCATGCGTTAAGAAAAGAAGGTGGAGAAGATCTTCACGGTGGGTCGCAGGTCGCGGCTTAGAATTGTTTCCTTTTGCGTTCCTGCTCCGGCGTGAGTTTGTTTCCTGTTGTGTGTTGGGTTGGGTGGTCCCTGTGCAACGAACGCAAGTACTCCCTCCGTCTAAAAAACTTGTCTATATATCTAGCAGTAATTTGACACTAGATACATCCATTTGGGGAACAAGTTTGGGACAAGCTTCTTTGAACAGAGAGAATACGTACACTAGACCACAACCACCCTCACTTAGCAGTGGTCCCTGTATGCGTGTGTGGCCAGCCGATGCGGGTATTCGGATATGTACTTGTACTTGTTTTTTTAGGTGAAATAATGTATTACTTAACTTATTGGGTTCTTACAATCAATTGCAGCAAGTTCCGTAGCAACAAAAGGCCCCGAACCAATCCAGGTCATGGTTCTACCTTCTAAACGAGCAAACTTAGCTATGCTATCACTAACTTTAGTTTGACTACAATTGTTGTAGACTTGGCCTACAACAAGTGCATGTACTTGCATGTAATCCCGTAAAACTTTACTAGTGAGCACACACCTCAGAATTATAGCACAGAAAATATAAACAATAACCATAAACATGAAAATAAGATATATAATACTTTATTGTTGCCTCTAAGAGCATCTGCAGCCAGGCTCCCTAAACTGGCCTCAAACGCTCGGATGTCCCGCCCGGTCACCGACCGGTCACGGAATTTCGACACAGATGGGCACCTCAAACAGGTCTCAAACGCTCGGGCTGACCGACACCTGTCATATCCAACCCAAATATGAGGCGGATATGACGGCGCCCGGGCGCGTCAGCCATGTCGGACTGAAGGCGTGGTCCCACACGGAATCACCCGAAAACACGCCGGACCGAAGCTCATCTCCTCCGTCGGACCGTTGTCGCCGCGTGGCACCACTCCCGTGGGCCGCGTAGTGACTAGCCCAGCTATTTAAGCCGACCGCCTACACCAAAATCCTACCCGCCCACATTTTCATTCGCATGTCCGTCGCGACTTTCTACTCCCCATCCGCCACCACTAGTAGCCATGCCCCCGCTAGGTGAGGATCTACCCATTTCTACCGCCGGAGCATCGGCTGCAGCTCTTTAAACAGATCCGAGCAAGGCGCGAAGCCCGGATCGCCGCAGGGCTACCTCCGGATGCAGTGGATCCGGAGGAGGAGGAGGTTGAGGAAGATGAATATGAGCCGAAGGAGAAGGAGGAGGAGCCGAAGAAGGATGTGGGGGACACTCGCAACGCAGATCTGCAGGCGGAGCAACAAGCCATCCTTGATTTCCTCCGCTCGGAGTCGGCTGCAGAGGCCAGACACCGTCGTCGGCAGGAGATGAAGGCGCAACAGACCGCAGAGGAGGTGAAGATGCTCGCCTACATGGATGAGGTCGAGTAGGAGGAGGATGAGCCGGAGCCCTCCTACGTGCCCGTCCACCCGATGCCCGGCACCGACTTCACGGACATCTCCGACAATGAAGATTAGGTAGGATAGTACATACTATGTAGTATGCATGATTTTTTTGCATGCTTTATATGGATCTAGGTGTAAGATTGTTGGGAAGCGTTAAACCCTTTGCTCGGGCCGCGTTGTATTTATATTGGCAATGCCGTGGCTTACAAGAAGAAATCGATCGGGGATCGATCGTACAGAGAAGGTCGGTAAAGAGCAGAAGAAGAGATAGAGAAGAGATACAAGTTTAAACATAAAAGTCCTCTCTCTATACAAGTCTATCTCTACAATTATTCCAACACTCCTCCTCAATCTAAACCTACAGAACGCCAAGGTTGAGATTGAACTTGAATTCATCCGGCCTTCTCATAGTGAGAGGTTTTGTAAAGCCATCAGCCAGTTGATCACCAGTGGGTATAAACTTTATATCAAGAAGTTTGCGAGCTACTCTTTCTCTGACAAAATGGAAATCAACCTCAATGTGTTTAGTCCGTGCATGGAAAACAGGATTAGCTGAAAGGTAGGTTGCACCAATATTATCACACCATAACCTTGCAGCTTGTGGAGTCTTAACACCGAGCTCATAAAGCAAAGTTTGAATCCACATGACTTCGGCAGTGGCATTTGCTAGAGCCTTATACTCTGCTTCAGTACTTGACCTTGAAACTGTAGCCTGTTTCCTTGCACTCCACGATATAAGATTTGTTCCCAGAAAAACAGCAAATCCACCTGTAGACCTTCTATCATCAGGACATCCTGCCCAGTCTGCATCTGAGTAGGCAGTCACAAGCATAGATGAAGACTTGACAATTCTAAGTCCAAGTCCTTCTGAGAACTTTAGATACCTCACAATTCTTTTAACCGCAGTCCAATGAGTAGTAGTAGGTGCATGCAAATATTGACACACTTTATTTACAGAGTAAGAAATATCAGGACGTGTAAGAGTCAAATATTGTAATGCACCCACAACACTTCTGTATTTTATTGCATCCTCAGGTCCAAGTGCTTCTCCACTATCAATTGTGAGTTTCTCTGAAGTTGAGATTGGTGTACTTACAGGTTTGCAGTTTTCCAGTCCTACTCTCCTGAGTATATCATGAGCATATTTTTCCTGTGAAAGAAGTATACCATCCTTTATCTGTTTGACCTCTATGCCAAGAAAATAATGAAGATCTCCTAGATCCTTAAGAGCAAACTCCATCTTTAAATCCTTAAGCAAACAAGTGGTAGCATCTGAACTTGAACTAGCAACAATAATGTCATCAACATACACTAGAACATAGATAACGACATGTCCTTTTTGATAGAAAAACAATGAGGTATCTGTCTTAGATGGTGTAAACCCAAGTTGTTGTAACTGACTGCTCAATCTTGAGTACCAGGCTCTTGGGGCCTGTTTCAAACCATATAAAGCCTTATCTAACTTGCAAACAAAATGAGGTGAGCTTTTGTTCTCATAACCTGGTGGTTGCCGCATAAAAACCTCTTCTTCCAGAACACCATGAAGAAACGCGTTCTGAACATCTAGCTGCCTTAAGCTCCAACACTTGGAAATCGCAACAGACAGCACAAGCCGGATAGTAGCTGCTTTAACAACAGGACTGAAAGTATCATCATAGTCAATACCAAATCTCTGCCTGAAACCTTTTGCAACTAACCTTGCCTTGTACCTGTCTATGCTTCCATCAGATTTCCTTTTAATTTTGTATACCCACTTGCAATCTATGACATTTATGCCTTTTGTTGGTGGTACTAGACGCCAAGTTTTGTTTTTCATAAGTGCTTCATATTCAACATCCATGGCCTTTTTCCACTCCTTACTAGCAAGTGCATCATGCAAATGAGTTGGTTCACCCATACTCGTGAGAAAAGCACGTTTAATTTTATCATACCTTATAGTGCCATCAGTGTATTCCTTCCTTTTAACAATACCGGACCGAGACCTCGTGTGTCGAAGTGGAATACTTGGTGCACCAGACTCCTCAGCCAAATTCACAGCCGCAGAAGATCTGGCCGGATCCGCTGTACCAGACGTGTCAGATCGCTCCAGATCCGCTGTACCAGACGCGTCAGATCGCTCCCGATCCGAGACGGCAGGAACCTCCTTCGCGATCAGCGCTCCAGTGGAACCGCGCCGCGTGTCGCCCGCTACGATTGTCTCCTCGGTAGCGGAGGAGACGTTGATGTTGGGCCCGACGTGCTCTCCGGTCGGCCACCAGCCCATCACCCGCAGCGTGGCGCTTCGAAGTCGACCGCCCGTGCTAGCTCGGCTCAAAGGGCCCACGCTGCCTGGGTTGTCGGCGGCTGGCGCATGCGACACGGAGGGAATCTCCTCGGATCGCGCACCTGACAGCCTGACGCGCGGATTCTCCTCGGATCGCGTTCCGCTGCCGCCCAAATCCTCCTGGGATCCCGTGACAACATTGGCTACATCCTTCTGCGTGAAATCGCGCACTGAAGCTGCACTTTTATCACCAAAAAACATATTTTCTTTGGAATTAGTCACATGATCAGCACTATTTAACTCACCCCTGTGATCTGGACTAGACATATACTCCGGAAGAAGTGCAATTTCTGCACGAAGGAGAGCTCCGGCATTTGGATGAAGCTTTTCAAAAGGGAATATTGTTTCATCAAATACAACATCACGAGAAATATAGATTCGTCCAGTAGAAATTTCAAGACACTTGTAGCCTTTGTCGAGATTACTATAACCAAGAAACACACATTGAGTAGAACGAAACTCAAGTTTGTGATGATTATACGGACGAAGATTAGGGTAGCAGGCACACCCGAAGATTCTCAAAGAATTATAATCTAATTTTTGATGAAACAATTTTTCCAAGGGCGTAATATGTCCAATCACTTTGCTAGGAAGGCGATTTGTAAGATAAGTGGCAGCAATAAAGGCTTCATCCCAATATTTTAAGGGCATGGATGCATGAGCTAGAAGAGATAGACCTACTTCGACAATGTGGCGATGTTTACGCTCAGCGGAGCCATTCTGCTGATGAGCATGAGGGCAAGAGACATGATGACTAATACCAATGTCACGAAAGAAAGAGTTGAGTTTCTCATACTCTCCTCCCCAGTCACTTTGGACTGCAACAATCTTTCTGTTAAATTGCCGCTCAACAAGTTTCTGAAATTCTTGGAAGATGGAAAGAACTTCAGATTTAAACTTAAGCAAATATATCCAAGTGAACTTGCTAAAGTCATCAATAAAGCTAACATAATATTTTTTTCTTCCAAAATAATCTCTTGCATGACCCCAAACATCACTAAAAATAAGTTCCAATGGAGCACGAGACACACTATTTGACTTAGGATAAGGGAGTTGATGACTCTTTGCACACTGACAAGCATCACAAACAGACTCAATATTTTGACTAGATGACAATGGAAGATTGCCTTTATTCACTACTTGCTTGACTATGACCGAAGAAGGATGTCCTAATCTTTGATGCCATCTCGCCAAGGAGGGCATGATGGCGGAGTAAACTTGATGACGACGCTTTCGACTAAGTGCTCCGGATGTGATGGGATACAAGCCTCCAATGCATCTACCGTGGTGAATGAGCTCCCTCGTTGCCCGATCCTTGATGAAAAAATATGTTGGATGAGTTTCAAAGAAAACATTATTATCGGCAGATAAACGAGACATAGATGCTAGGTTTTTGTCGGCTTGTGGAACATGAAGGACATCTTTTAGAATAAGATCATGTTTAAGAGTAGGGGAATTAATAGATGCTTGACCAATGTGACAAATATCCATACCTCCACCGCTTGCGGTGTGAATTTGATCGTTGCCGAAGTATCTCTCCCTCATGGAAAGTTTTTCAAGCTCGTTGGTGACATGATCAGTGGCCCCCGAATCGGCGTACCAGACCGTGCCATCTCCTCCTTGCTCTCTGATTGCAGCGGCGGCATGACGAGCGTCAGGAACAAAGTCTTCATTGTAACGATGCCAACAGTCCATGACCTCATGGCCCGGTTTCTTGCACAACTGGCACCGAACACGGTTGCTTGACGAAGGACCAGAGGAGGTGTGGTTGTTGTTGAAGCCACCCCCTCCAGAACGGGCAGGAGCGTTGGTGTTGGTGTAGCCGCCCCCGCCGTGTCGTGCACCTGATCCGCTGCTGCGGCCGCGCCCGCCACCACCGCTGCTGTTGCTGCGGTTCCTCCCCTGATCGCGCCCACGACCAGTACCATGGCCATGCGAGGTGGCGTTAGCTGAAGACTGGCGCACGTTCATCCCATGGAGAAGATTGAGGCGTGCGTCAAAGCTGAGAAGCTGCGTGTACAGCTCTGAACAGTCACGGGTTCAACCTGCGCAGCAAGCGCCGACACGACCGGGTTGTAGTCGAGATCGAGGCCGGCCAAAACCTGGGAGACGATCTCTCCTCTGGACATGGCAGCTCCGGTGCAGGCGATCTCATCAGTGAGCATCTTGATCTTGGCCAAGTACTCTCTCATGGACATGTTGCCCTTCTTGAGGTTTGTGAGTTCCATCCGAGTATTGATCGCCTGTGCTTCAGTTTGGGCAGCAAACATGGCTTCGATCTCCGCCCACACCTCCGCCGATGTCTGAAGGGTAACCACCTGTGCAAGAATCTCGCGAGACAGAGAACCCATCAAAAACTCATCTATGACATTTATGCCTTTTGTTGGTGGTACTAGACGCCAAGTTTTGTTTTTCATAAGTGCTTCATATTCAACATCCATGGCCTTTTTCCACTCCTTACTAGCAAGTGCATCATGCAAATGAGTTGGTTCACCCATACCGTGAGAAAAGCACGTTTAATTTTATCATACCTTATAGTGCCATCGTGTATTCCTTCCTTTTAACAATACCGGACCGAGACCTCGTGTGTCGAAGTGGAATACTTGGTGCACCAGACTCCTCAGCCAAATTCACAGCCGCAGAAGATCTGGCCGGATCCGCTGTACCAGACGTGTCAGATCGCTCCAGATCCGCTGTACCAGACGCGTCAGATCGCTCCCGATCCGAGACGGCAGGAACCTCCTTCGCGATCAGCGCTCCAGTGGAACCGCGCCGCGTGTCGCCCGCGCTGATTGTCTCCTCAGGCGCGCGGAGGGAGACGTTGATGTTGGGCCCCGCACGTGCCTCCTGGTCGGCCACCAGCCCATCAGCCACGCGCGTGGCGCTCGGGGAGTCGCACCGGCCCGTGCTAGCTCGGCTCAAAGGGCCCACGCTGCCTGGGTTGTCGGCGGCTGGCGCATGCGACACGGAGGGAATCTCCTCGGATCGCAAGACTGACAACTCGACGCGGATTCTCCTCGGATCGCGTTCACGCCGCCCAAATCCTCCCGGGATCCCGTGACAACATTGGCTACATCCTTGCGTGAAATCGCGACCGAAGCTGCACTTTTATCACCAAAAACATATTTTCTTTGGAATTAGTCACATGATCAGCACTATTTAACTCACCCCGTGATCCGGACTAGACATATACTCCGGAAGAAGTGCAATTTCTGCACGAAGGAGAGCTCCGGCATTTGGATGAAGCTTTTCAAAAGGGAATATTGTTTCATCAAATACAACATCACGAGAAATATAGATTCGTCCAGTAGAAATTTCAAGACACTTGTAGCCTTTGTCGAGATTACTATAACCAAGAAACACACATTGAGTAGAACGAAACTCAAGTTTGTGATGATTATACGGACGAAGATTAGGGTAGCAGGCACACCCGAAGATTCTCAAAGAATTATAATCTAATTTTGATGAAACAATTTTTCCAAGGGCGTAATATGTCCAATCACTTTGCTAGGAAGGCGATTTGTAAGATAAGTGGCAGCAATAAAGGCTTCATCCCAATATTTTAAGGGCATGGATGCATGAGCTAGAAGAGATAGACCTACTTCGACAATGTGGCGATGTTTACGCCAGTGAGCCATTCTGCTGATGAGCATGAGGGCAAGAGACATGATGACTAATACCAATGTCACGAAAGAAAGAGTTGAGTTTCTCATACTCTCCTCCCCAGTCACTTTGGACTGCAACAATCTTTCTGTTAAATTGCCGCTCAACAAGTTTCTGAAATTCTTGGAAGATGGAAAGAACTTCAGATTTAAACTTAAGCAAATATATCCAAGTGAACTTGCTAAAGTCATCAATAAAGCTAACATAATATTTTTTTCTTCCAAAATAATCTCTTGCATGACCCCAAACATCACTAAAAATAAGTTCCAATGGAGCACGAGACACACTATTTGACTTAGGATAAGGGAGTTGATGACTCTTTGCACACTGACAAGCATCACAAACAGACTCAATATTTTGACTAGATGACAATGGAAGATTGCCTTTATTCACTACTTGCTTGACTATGACCGAAGAAGGATGTCCTAATCTTTGATGCCATCTCGCCAAGGAGGGCATGATGGCGGAGTAAACTTGATGACGACGCTTTCGACTAAGTGCTCCGGATGTGATGGGATACAAGCCTCCAATGCATCTACCGTGGTGAATGAGCTCCCTCGTTGCCCGATCCTTGATGAAAAAATATGTTGGATGAGTTTCAAAGAAAACATTATTATCGGCAGATAAACGAGACATAGATGCTAGGTTTTTGTCGGCTTGTGGAACATGAAGGACATCTTTTAGAATAAGATCATGTTTAAGAGTAGGGGAATTAATAGATGCTTGACCAATGTGACAAATATCCATACCTCCACCGCTGCGGTGTGAATTTGATCGCTGTCAAGTATCTCTCCTCATGGAAAGTTTTTCAAGCTCGTTGGTGACATGATCAGTGGCCCCCGAATCGGCGTACCAGACCGTGCCATCTCCTCCTTGCTCTCTGATTGCAGCGGCGGCATGACGAGCGTCAGGAACAAAGTCTTCATTGTAACGATGCCAACAGTCCATGACCTCATGGCCCGGTTTCTTGCACAACTGGCACCGAACACGGTTGCTTGACGAAGGACCAGAGGAGGTGTGGTTGTTGTTGAAGCCACCCCCTCCAGAACGGGCAGGAGCGTTGGTGTTGGTGTAGCCGCCCCCGCCGTGTCGTGCACCTGATCCGCTGCTGCGGCCGCGCCCGCCACCACCGCTGCTGTTGCTGCGGTTCCTCCCCTGATCGCGCCCACGACCAGTACCATGGCCATGCGAGGTGGCGTTAGCTGAAGACTGGCGCACGTTCATCCCATGGAGAAGATTGAGGCGTGCGTCAAAGCTGAGAAGCTGCGTGTACAGCTCCTGAACAGTCACGGGTTCAACCTGCGCAGCAAGCGCCGACACGACCGGGTTGTAGTCGAGATCGAGGCCGGCCAAAACCTGGGAGACGATCTCTCCTCTGGACATGGCAGCTCCGGTGCAGGCGATCTCATCAGTGAGCATCTTGATCTTGGCCAAGTACTCTCTCATGGACATGTTGCCCTTCTTGAGGTTTGTGAGTTCCATCCGAGTATTGATCGCCTGTGCTTCAGTTTGGGCAGCAAACATGGCTTCGATCTCCGCCCACACCTCCGCCGATGTCTGAAGGGTAACCACCTGTGCAAGAATCTCGCGAGACAGAGAACCCATCAAAAAACTCTGAACCTGTTGCTGCTGTGCATACCAGAGGACTCGGGCGAAATTGGCGATCTGCTCCTCCTTCCCTTCCTTGGTGATGGTAAGGGTTTCCGGCGGCGCCTGGCTCGCCAGATCAAGGTAGTGGCCCATCTGTGCGCCTCTGATTTGAGGCAGCACGATGGCCTTCCACATGAGGTAGTTGTTCCTCATAAGCTTCTCCTGGGGGGTGATCCAAGGGACGTGGTAAAGGATGCGGTGGAGGAGGAGGAAGGGGCGAAGGTGGAGTTGGACGCAAGGGACGTGGCGAGAGCACTCATTGTGCTAGAGGTGGTGGAGGCAGTAGTCATGGCAATAGGTTGAAGAACGGCTTGTCTAGATGCGATCTCCTTTTGATCTTAGGAAGAAGTCGCTCTGATTACCATGTAAGATTGTTGGGAAGCGTTAAACCCTTTGCTCGGGCCGCGTTGTATTTATATTGGCAATGCCGTGGCTTACAAGAAGAAATCGATCGGGGATCGATCGTACAGAGAAGGTCAGTAAAGAGCAGAAGAAGAGATAGAGAAGAGATACAAGTTTAAACATAAAAGTCTTCTTTCTATACAATTCTATCTCTACAATTATTCCAACACTAGGGGCTCAAATACGTGAGTCTCGGATGCGAAGTGGCTAATTTAAGACATGACCGTCCACTGTCCGTGGACGCGTCCGGTCACTTTCACGGGCGCTTGGGAAATCAGATTTGACAAGTCCGGTTGCAAATGCTCTAAGGCATATTTTCAACAATAAAGTCATCCATCGTGCCAAGTGCTAATGAGATATTAATGGTGCGCTGAGCATCAATGGGCCAAAAGAAGTCAGGAATGAGTTCTTCGTCACATCCCCTCCCAGATTCTCAAGTATGGCATTTTCTTTGGCTAATTTGATGTCTATGTCTATCCGATTGATCCATATGGAAGGAGCACATATAGCGATACTCAAGCCATAGATGGCGAACACTATTGCAAGTGTGTTGAATGCATACGTGTGTCCTTGCCTCTTCGGAGCCGGTGCGAAGAAAAGGGGAATAGCGCGGCAGCGATTATGCCGTGGTTGAAGATGATGACATGCTTGGGTGTAGTTACAGATTCTTCTGTTGCAGTTTTTTTTTGCAAAGTTCAGGAATTATGACACAGAGCTCCGAAGATTTTCGTGTTTTACTGGTTGTTTTAGGCGCTCTCTGTTTTTCTGGTTCTTTGTGTGTGTATTAGAGTGTGCTTGTACATGTCAAGAACTTTGTATTATTTCGTGATTTTAATGCAAGCATACTTTTTCAGAAGAAAATCTTGAAACGGTTCTCTTGAAAGTTTATAATGTGACTCCGTACCATGAGTCCGTGACACGAATGTTGTCACGTTTTTCAGTTATACTGGCAAACATGCCCATGTGTTGCAATGGGAGAGAAAATAACCCCTGTACACAGACTCGACGACACCAGCAAATCCAGCGAAATATTTCATGCTTGTCACACAACCAACAACATGATAAGTGAGATGATTGTTGAGTGTATCAAGGTGTTTCTAAAAATCTTTATGCGCACAATTTTAAACAATATGAAAGCCAACATTAAGCCACTAGTTTACATAAAGCTTACATCAACAGTTTAGCGTACATCATCGTACATGAGTTGGTTATTGTGCATCGTGCAAAATAGAAAGGAGATTAGGCATGTATTGTAACCTTTAGCATATGGTAGCCGGTAGGAATCAACATCCCCTATGATGCCAATAATATCTTTGATCATATTATCAAACTACCATATCTATTCAATTTAAATGGGGTAGGAACATATATAATAGGCCTTTTCCAAAATACCTCATATAAAGAAGTTATTAATTAATTTTTCACACTAAACATACTTTTGGAAATCCTTAACTTGCAATTTAATAGCATATTTGGAATCTACATATTTCCGAGGGATTTTCATATATAATATGTTAGATTTGGAGTTAGAGTTTGAAAGATATGGCTATTTTAAAAAGCACATGAATATGTCTGGAAACAAAAGTAGTTTGGAGTTAGGTTTCATCAATATATACACCATTTGCGGGATATCCCGTATGGCACAATAGGTGAAAAGCAATTTTACCATTTGCGGAATATCTCGTGGATGGATTAGTCGCCCACACATACTTTGAGACCCATCATTGATTTTTTTATCGTGCACCATTGTATAGGAGTAAATCCATTCTGAGACCAACACTCTTATTGATGAAACCTTCTGGTACACTTTGACAAAAGAAAAACCACAATGAAACATCCTGAAAACAAGACAATTTTTGCCAAAAAAAGTAGCATGAAACTCAAAGCAACGATAGATCAGTGGATCCATGCCTTGCACGATAGAAAGAACCTGGTGAGGTGGACTCTCAGTGGTAATGGAAATTACACTGTGAAATCCTGTTATAGGTTTATGATACAAACCGGAGATATATATCCACATGAATTTATGTGGAAAATCAAATTGCCTCCGCGTGTTAAAGTCTTTATGTGGCTAACTTTGAGGGGCGGCGGCGGGGGGGGGGGGGATTCTTATGAAGGATAATCTGATTCGAGGGGGGGGGGGGGGTTGGTCTGGGGATAATAGATGCTCCCTTTGTGGGAGGGAAGAAAATATTAATCATCTCTTTTTTCATTGTTCTGTTGCCAGGATGCTATGTATGCTTATGAAATGCTCTTTTAACATTCATGACATTCCTAATAATATACAACAAATGTTTGGTTCTTGGATTAGGAAATTTAATAAAAGTGATAGAGATCTAATGGCAGTTGGAGTTTCTGCTATATTTTGGACCTTGTGGAAACTTAGAAACAAAGTTGTTTTTCATAATAACGGGGTCACTGATCCCTGTGTTCTAGTTAATATGATTGTGAAATGGTTACATGATTGGAATTGCAGAAGAACCTCAGAAGAATAAAGTGAATGACAGCGGACGTAAGGCAAGTTGAACAGGTTGAGAAGGAGGTCTTCAGAGTAGCTCATGGTTGAAGAGTGGGGGCGGCAAGAATAGAAGGCTAAAGCTCTTCCAAATCGAAGTATGCTGAGAAGATGAAGATCTCTATGTTTCCTCGTTAGCTCGTTATTACTGTTTGTTGTCATAAAAACTTCATGGATGTTTCGAGCGTCTTGTTTTGTTTAGTGCCCGTATTTGTTGCTGCTATAGCAGTTCTCCTTCCGGGTTGCGTCGAACGCATGTTGGTGGTAGGTCCGTTTCTGAGGGATGCCATGAGGAGGGGAGGAATGGCTCCTTCTCTTGTGGTATTTCTTGTCTTTTTCCTAGCCCAGTTTTACTTTACATTTGTAGTTTGTAATCTTAAATACATTTTGGTTTCTTTTAATGAAAATCAGAGAGGGAGCTCTCTTTTTCAAATAAAAGAAAGAATGAATGTGTACATCACAATGATGTACATGCGGGGGATTTTAACCTCCTTTTTGAAAAAGAAAAGAAGAAAGAAATCATTCACGAGATGTCCCGTGAAAGGATTTACTATTTTATTTTCTGGGTTTTTCAAATTTTGTGTTGTTTAGGAGTGTTACATTAGGTTTTCCTTTTATTTCAATATGTATCAAAATGATTCATTGTGTACCAATAAATTCAATCTAATAATACAAACACACTCTTATTGTCGGTACGCGACGAAACATTCTCATACACTCCAGTGGAAAAAACACGATGAAACATCCGAAAACAAGACAAATTTTATCAAAAACCGAAAAGGGTAGCGCGAAACTCAAAACAACGATGGATCTTGCATGCTAGGAAAACTACTCTCAGTTCCCTAATTTCATCTCCACAGCATTCACCTTGTCTTTCGTGGTTCAGTGGGATATTTATGATGCCATGAGATAAGGTCATCCAACATGCCAAATGCTAAATGGGATATTTATCTTGGAGCCGGATCCCCTGACGTACGGCCCCCTGCCGTTGGGCCGCTGACGGGTGGGCCCGGGCCCACACGTCAGTGTGTGGGTCGTACGTCAGATGAGCCGCGTCCATTTATCTTACATTGAGCATCAGTGGGCCAAAATATGTCAGAAATGAGTTCGTCGTCCCATCCTCTCTCGGATTCTCATGTATGGCATTTTTTTGCAAATTTTGTTTTGTTTCAGTGTTACATTAGGTTTCTCACTGGTTTCAACATCTATCAAAATAATCAGTTATGCTAAATCTCAGTCGATTGGGACTTCGTTACGTCTTAGTCGATACTATCTTCTTTGATTTTGCATGGAGATTCGTACAAAAATAATTATTTTCAGTTTTTCTTCTTCTTCTTCTTACATACTACTCCCTCCGTTTCCAAATACTTGTCTTTCTAGGCATTTCAAATGGACTCAACATGCGAATGTATGTAGACATATTTTAAAGTGTAGATTCACTCATTTTGCACCGTATGTAGTCACTTGTTGAAATCTCTAGAAAGACAAGTATTTAGGAACGGATGGAGTATATCATTTGGTTAAGTCTCAGTCGACTGAGACCTAGTCACATCCCAAAATAATTTACCGTGCACCATTGTAGTATACCAGTAAATTCAATATGAGACCAACACTCTTATTGAAGAAACCTTCTGATACACTTGAAAAAAGAAAAAAAAACAAGACAAATTTTGCCAAAAAAAAAAGTAGCGCCAAACTCAAAGCAACGGTAGATCGGCGTGGATCCATCGTCCCTTGCATGCATGCTAGAAAAACCACTCCATGTTAGCTAGTTCATCTCCACAGCTGCTGCTTTCACCTTGTCTTTGGTGGCTGCAGTGTCGTTGTCGTCGTCGTCTTCGACGGCGGCGTCCTTCATGCCGAAAAGCTTCCCTATGTCCTCGAGCGGCTGCCCGCGCGTCTCGGGAACAAAGGCGTAGAAAAAAAGCCAGCCGAGCGCGGCGAGGCCGGCGTAGAGGAAGAAGCTGCCGCCGATGGTGATGGCCTTGGACAGGGAGAGGAAGGTCATGGAGATGGCGGCGCTGGTGACGCGGTTGCACGCCACGCCGAGGGCGAAGCCCAGCGCGCGCACCCGCAGCGGGAAGACCTCTGAGACGTAGACGCTGGTGATGGGGCCGAGGCCCATGGAGAAGAAGGAGACGTAGGCCAAGGTGGAGGCGATGCACAGGCCGATTGCCCACGTGATCTTCTCGTCCGGGTGCTGGCCCACGACGGTGAGGCCCGTGCCGAGGCCGATGAGACAGACGAGCATGCCGGCGGTGCTGGTGAGCAGCAGCGGCCGGCGGCCGACGCGGTCGATTTGGAAGGTGGCCAAAAGGATGAAGAGGGTCTTGGTGACCCCCATGGCGCACGTGACGCCGAGCAGGTGGTTGTCGCCGGTGATGCCGGCGCTCTTGAACACGCGTGGGCTGTAGAGCACGACCGAGTCGGAGCCGGTGGCCTGCTGGAAGAAATGGACGCCGAGCGCGGCGAGCAGTATGCGGCGCATGACCGGGGTGGGCGAAAAGATGAGCTCCTTCCACACCTGCTTCTCGTTGCCGCCTTTTCTCTTGGGCACGGCGACCACGTCGCCGTCAAGGTCGTGGGGGATGCCGGCGGCAGCCTTAATTTGGTCAAGGCGCTCGACGGCTTCCTCTGGCGTGTCGGAGGTCTTCTCCAGCACGACCCTGGCGTCCGCGAGGCGGCCCTTCATGACAAGCCAGCGGGGCGACTCGGGCATGCCGAGCACCATGAGCGCGAGCAAGGCCGAGGGGACGGCACCGACGCCGAGCATGATGCGCCAGTTGATGTGGTGCGGGAGGCGCGCGAAGGCGAAGTTGGAAACGTAGCCGAGGAGGATGCCGACGTTGATGAAGACCTCAGTGAAGGAGGTGAGGAGGCCGCGGGTGGAGGCCGGGGCGACCTCGGCCGTGTAGACGGGGGCGACCATGATGGCGAAGCCGACGCCCATGCCGCAGACGAAGCGGCCGAACATGAACATGACGTAGTCGACGGCGAAGCCCATGAGCAGGGAGCCGGCGAAGAAGATGGCGGCGGCGATGATGACGGTGTAGCGGCGGCCGATCCAGTCGGAGGTCCTGGCGCCGGCGAAGGAGCCGAGGAGCGCGTAGACGCTGAGGATGCCCATCATGATCTCCACCTGCACGTCCGTCAGCCGCAGGTCCTCCTTGATGTAGAGCGACGCGCCGCTCATCACCCCGACGTCTGGAGTGGCCGGTCGGATGGAGCAGAATTAATAATTATGCATGCACGCATGGCGAAAAGAAAGGAAGAAAGAAGATGGCATTGGCTTGACATGTACCGTAGCCGAGGACGACGGTGGCCATGGAAGCGGAGAGGGCGCAGGTGCAGGCGTACTTGAAATTGCTCTTCCTCTTGGGCTGGACCGCCGCCGCCGCCGCCGCCGCCTCCGGGAGCGCAGCAGAAGCCATCCTAGCTTCTTCTCAGTGAAGTGCAGTACGTGTTGTGTTGCCCGGTGGTGCTCCCTCCGTTGCTTCCATTATATACGCAGTGCACGCAAGGCGTGTTGGGGAAGAAGAAGGTGGATGTGATTGATGATAATTAAAACAAGAGGACGCCGATGGAGAGAGTGGGAGGCCGGGGAATATATGCGCGTGCGTGATCCTTTCAGATGATATGGACGCATGGTCATCGGTCCTTTGTCCGATCCTCTTCTGGCAGCCAATCAATCAAGGGAAGGGAATAGTTTGAACGAAGCTTGAGCTAGACAGATGCTTGGTGTTCCATCGACACCTAAGAGTGGAATAGATACTCTTACGTTTACAGGTACAGGCAGGCACTGCCAGGCCTTTTATAGCAACCCTAAAAATGTCTTACAATGACAGCACTGCACTACTCCCTCCGGTTTTTTTAGTCTGCATATAAGTTTTGTGTGGAGTTAAATTATCTCTACTTTGATCAAACTTACAGAAAAAAATATCAGCATTTACAATGCCAAATCAACATTGTTAGATTCATTATGAAATGCAGTTTCACAGTGCATATATTTGATACCGTAAATGTTGACATTTTTTAATATAAATTTAATCAAGCATTGCAAAGTTTGATTGGACACAAATCTAATACAAGAAAGGACTAGAGGAAGTACTACGTACTGTTTATGTGGTCTCAGCTGCTCCGCTCCATTTTTTTAAGGGGAAACAGGAACGGCATCTCAGCAACAGTCGAGCATGCTGGGGACGCCACTGTGCACGAGAAACATCAAGGACTAAAAACAACGAAGACGAGTACGGACACTAGCTAGAGTACAACCACCCACACTCGGCAGTGGGGTGGTAACAATCACTCCGGCTCCAGCCCACCAACACCAAACGCCTACAGCAAGAACCAGCACCAAACGAGCACAGGGACCACCTAACGCACGCACACACAAAAGGAACACGCGCAAAAAGAGGCAAGTTCAAGATTTTCTCCACGAAATCCTTTCCAATGAGGTCAGATCCGACTAAACTTTAGCAAAAGGGTCAAAACACCAGAATCGACGGCGACCTGCGACTGTCAAGATCTTCTCCACCTTCTTCAAGCCCATCTCCTCTTCACCGCGACGTCAAGGCGGCAACGGTTTTGAAAACCACATGTGTCGTGTCACGTACGCCCACGGCCGTGACGTGCACTACAGCCACTAACACCAGTCCCGAATATGACGTGCACTAGAGCGACTACAGATGATAAAATGAGACGACATTCTTCACGCGGGAGCAGGGGCGCAAAAGGAAGGAAAGAAGTTACTTGTAGCCATCAACATACACGCTAACACCACCCCCAAGTTTAGGCTACAAGCCACCTCCAAGAACGTCTCCTCTCTTCTCTTCACCCTTCTCTGGTGGCATAGCAGGGCCCTCCACTGCCAAAGGAAAGCAATAATAATAGATTTAAAGAAAACAAAAACATGTGTCACGCCCACCGAGTCGTGACGTGCACCGGCGTGAGAGCTGAAGAAAATAACTTCAAATACATTTAAAGGTTTCAAAATATATCAGTTCGTTTTTGCTACAAAAAATTTTTCTTGCTTCCATCTGAAGGGCTTATGGAATGTTAGTGTTCGCGTTGCCCCTTGAGGGCTCAATGTGACTATCTCGTGCGGAGAAATTTCTTCCATGCCAGCGCGAGAATGCTTCGATATACATAGTAAACTATTAAACTGCACTGAAGAAACAAATGTATGGTGGGCTATTGAAGCTCATTGTCAATACAGTAGAATCATATGTAGCATACTTTGTAAGCTCCCACATGTAAGAAGCATGAACTGATTGCTACCTCAATTGTTCTCGTCTGAATAGGAAGCATAGAAATTCAAAAACATTAAATAACTACAGGGCTAGGGTAACTAAATAAGAAATACTCAAATACATCTAGTTTTGCTGATGATTTGGTGATGAACAATAGTGGAAAGAACAATCTGACAGCCAACAACACAATACTCAGCGTAACATGAACATCTACGTGTAACTTGGCACAAAAAGTAGTAGAAACAAACTGAGAATAATATATGTGTGGGGAATAAGGACAGCCGATGATGGAAATAGGAGCGATTAATGCAATGCGATACCTCTAATCCTAAGAAGGGACTTCAACTTAGGGAAGGAGCCAGCGCCGCTGCTGGTTCACCCGCTAACGGGTGGTACATACACCGGCAGCCGCTTCAATCTCTGCGCAGCCTGGTGAGGCAACAAACACTATGGGCATGGCGGCCGCAGACACCTAATATAAGGTGGGGATGGCGCATCGACGAGATAACCCAGGGCCGCGTCGAGGAGCAGGACGATGCAGAGATCATTGCGTTGCGATGGATCGACTGGTCAACGAGGAGGTGGGAAGGAAGCACGATGCAAGGAAGAAGGACTCTGGCGGCACCATCTGAGAGGACGAGGGCGGCGTGATTGGTGCAAGCTCTGAGGGAGACTAGGAGAGAAGAGAACAGGGATTCAGGAGAGATGAAACAGGCGAGAGATCAGGAGGGTATCTGTACGTGCATGCGTCACATACAGAGATAATTCCCTGTAGATTTTTCTCTAGTGGATCTCAACCATGGGATTGAATAAGAATCAACGGATCAGGACTGGTCTGGCAATTGGTTCCTATCAGACTACAGATAGCAAGGGTTTCTCTATGCGAGCCAGTACAACAAAAATGTACTGGCCCACTGGCTAACGCCCCTGTTCGTTCAGCCACCCACTTAACACTTAAGGGCCGCCACAACTATATCTTGATTACAGCGTGTCGTATGCTACTCTGGCCTCAGGATTATTTATCTTTGAATTGTTCCATAACAAGTGCGAACATTTATTAAATGTCACAACATTTTTTTGAATGAATTAACATTTTTCAAGTTATGCTACAATTGTTTTACACAACACTAACATTTTTAAAATTTGTGGGTATTTAATTAAAAAACAAACATTTTGAAGTGCTGGAATTTATGTGCGTACAATGTTTTAAAAAATTATGAAAATCCCGAATGGAAAAAACGTAGGCCAGTAGCCTATGGAAGACACATGATCGCTAAAGACCTCCACTCTTGCGTCTGTAGCGCCAGTTCGAAACTTCGCGCTCGATCGCCTGGCCTCGGCCCATTGCGTGGACTCACCATGCTCACATTGCCTGGCCTCCTCTTTTTATGTGTTGCGCTCGCTCGCATCTTCTTCCTCAGACTATCATACCTCGTGAAGCAGAGCTCAGCTGCAACAACATCAACAAGACAAGGTGACAGTTCAAAAATGTGTCAGTGAAAGTTTTTTTTAACCGTTTGCACAGGACGGTTCATAATAATAATTAATTAATTAATTATTATTATTATTATTATTATTATTATTATTATTATTATTATTATTATTATTATTATTATTAGTCTAATTGTCGAACTCTACTGTCCATGCCATGATCGGAGATAACACTGGCAATTCAATGATGAGCTCCTCGATGAGGAGCCGGCGTTTTTGCCAGTTGAGCGACCTTACCATACACCCGCGGCTTGCCTCTTCCCTGACGAGTGCAGGACGACCCGTTCATGCCTTGATGAGGTTGTTCAACCAGCAAAACGACGACGATCATCGTCCAAACTAGGCTGGGTATCCGGGTGTTCTACCCACCACAAAAGAAAAGGGCCCCTGCAACCTTGTCAAGAGAGATATTGTTGTCGAGCTTTTAGAGTCTGGAGGTTGTCACATCTGCTCAGTAGCCGCTCAAGTACAATAAAATTGACCATCCTTTGTAACTACTTCCTCCGTCTCATAATGTAAGACCTTTTTTTGATATTAAGCAGAGCTCAGCTCCTAGAACCTCAACATGAGGAGCTCCTTGTTGCCTCGCCTCCATCTCTGTCTCCAATCTTTAAGCAGTGATAGTTAGTTTGCTCGTTCATTACAGACATTCTAGTTCCGAATACAGCAACTAGGTATGCCCCAACGTTACTGCCACCATGTTGATTTGTCATCGTCTATCTTCCCTCCCCACAAGGACGAGCAAATAATAATAGTAATATGATTGTTGGCATGTTCCCAGGTCGGTCTTTATTGTTCATGCCATGATCATAGACGTTGTATATTGTTGGCGAGGGTGAATATGATGATGAGCTTCCCGGTGAGGAGCCAATGTCCACTGGTGGAAAAACAGGCTTTCCGTCCAGCCCCATAAGTCGCGAAGCTGTAGGAACCGCGACCAATGGACCTTTAGTCGCGGTTTCGAGGTGAACCGCGACCAAAGGCCTGGGCCTGTGGCGCCGGTTGGCGGTGGCGGACGGGAGGGCTTTAGTCCGGTTGGCCAACCGGGACTAAAGGTCCTCAGTGGCTCAAGGCCTTTAGATCATGGTTGGCGAGCCAACCGGGATTAAAGGTTAGACCTTTAGTCCGGTTGAAGTCAGCCAACCGCGACTAATGGCCCGAACCTTTAGTCGCGGTTGGCGAGACCTTTAGTCCCGGTTGGTCTGGCCAACCGCGACTAAAGGGATTTGAGGCCTCAAAAACCTAACAGAAAAAAAGATACGGGGCTTTTAAGTTCTGGAGAGGCAAAAAAATTCAAAAAATTTCAAATTGTGGTCAAACTGTGGTCAAACAATGGTCAAACTAATTATTCTAGAATATTAGTGTTACTAAATAATTATTTCAGTTTTTTAAATTTTGGTCAAATCTGGTCAAACTGTGGTCAAAAATGGTCAAACTAATTATTCCGAAATATTAGTGTTACTAAATAATTATTGTTTTTAAAACAATAGTTTCAAACTCAAACAGTGAAATGTGTCACTTCATGCTCAAGCTAAATACCGAGGGTTAATAGAATTGACATCCTACTATTGTCGGAAAACAACAAGTGCAGACTTGGAAACGAGGAGAATAGAACCGGAAGTTAAGCGTGCTCAGTGGGGAGTGGGAGGATGGGTGACCGTTCGGAAGTTAGATGATTTGGAATTATGAGGGTGATTAGAGATTAGAGGAGAAATTGAGCAGTGATGAGGGTGGTGATTAGAGATTAGAGGTTAAAATAATTCAGAAATTTGAAAATAAAAAAAGAAAAAATTCGCAAAAAAATTAAGTAAAAAATTTAAACATGCGGAGGAGGCCTTTAGTCCCGGTTAGCCACGAGAACCGGACTAAAGCCTTTAGTCATGATTCAGAAGAGGCGCGACTAAAGTGTGGGTCTTTAGTCGCAAGATAGTTAGTCGCGGATTGAGTCATGCGACTAAAGGCCTTTGCGAACCGCGACTAAAGGCCTTTTTTCTACCAGTGGTCCTTTTCTGGTTGAACGACCTTACCATACACATGTGTCTTCTTGATAAGTACATGAAGATCTCATCGTTCCTTGATGAAGTCATTCAACCAGCAAAACGGCGGTCATTCATACTCCAAACCAGGCTTGGGCTTCCAAGTTTTGTTGCTTGCGACAAAGGAAAATATGCTATGGAACCTTGTGTAATGGCGGTGAACTCAGTGGCGTTAAAGCTCTCGCATGAGACCAGGCTCTGGACCGCAAGTTCATGGAGGAGGAGACACTCATCTTGAAGCCCTCATCAACCCGAGGTCTATATCAAAATTATACAGTTTCACCCATATATACTAATAAATGAGTGAAACAACAAAAGTGAAAATCTTGAAGGGCTCACCAACCTGAGGTCTAAATCAATATTATACAACTTGGCCAGTTCATACAAATATATACTTTTCGAAAAGGATACAGAGAGAGATATATACACAAGTTAAATTTATATGTCTTCCCGCGTATTATACAGAGAGAGATATACCTCCCATTATGCGAAACTAACAGGTTCCTACCCCCGCGTCGCCAGCCCCTGGCGACACGGGGGGAGATCTGCCGCCGCCGGCCCTAGGCCTTAGCTCCTCTCTCCCCCCTCCTGCCGCCGCCCGAGGTCACGCTGGCGTTGCCTGGCCAATGACGGCGGCGGCGGGGCCCTCCCCCTCGCGCGGTAGTGGCGATCTCCTGTCGCGGCGGCGGCGGCTCATGGATTGGCGGTGCACCGGCGGCTCATGGATTGGCGGTGCACCGGCGGCAAGGAGCAGCCGGCGCCCGGCGGCGAGTGTGACGGCAACGACAACGCAGGCACGTTCTCCCCGCGGATGAGGAGCACCTTTGGCGGCGGCCCAGATCGCGGGCCTCGTCCGCGGGCCGGCAGATCTGGAGGGCGTCTACAAGCGGGCATGGTGGGCCTGACGGCGCCGGCTTAGGCACCGTGGTGGTGCCGTGGCCGTTCAGGCGGCGGCGGCCTGGATCCATTGTCCAGTCCCCGGCAGAGATGGCGGCGATCTGTGCACGAGTTGCTTGATGGAGGTCCTTCGAACAGATCCGGGTGAAAACTTGCTTTCGGCTTACTGCCAAAACCGGCGGCGGCGGCGCTATTTTGCGACATTCCCTTCTTGAAGGCATCGCCGAGGAGAGTTTCAAGGTCACTGTCTGCTACCTCCGGGGGAAACCCTAGATCAGTTGATCGGAAGACGGCGGCGTTCTTATGTCGTTCCCCCCTTGCGGACGTCGTTCTTGGCGGTGTGCATGGGCTCGAGGGACCAGTGGATCGCATCTTTGGTGGAGCGGTGCTTCATCCTACACATTGATGGCGATGGATCTCGACGGCGTGGCGCAGTGCAGATTCGGCGTTCGATGTGGGAGGATGGACTCGCGCAGGAGGACGACACTATCTGGCGTCGTAGTGGCGTCGATGGCAGAAAGACCTGGCATGGTAGATGCAACAATACAGCTCTGAAGATGGATTGGTGGCAGGTGGCTGCGGTGGCTTCATACCTGGCAGGCGTCCTGGTTGAGGAGTGCGCCGGACTGGTGGGTGCCCCATACCCGGCAGGCGTCCTGGTTGGGACCTCAGGTCATAGATGTTAGGTTTGGCTGCGAGGTCTGTTTGGTATTAGGTCCAGACTATCAACATTCCTACATCAACTGGATAAGAGTAGCGACAGATGTTGCCTAGACGGTGGCTTTAGTCTTACTGTTGTATTACTTTTTAAGGTCTTATGTGAATAATTAATAAAGTGGCTGCATGCATCGTTCGGATGCAGAGGCCGGGGGTCCTCCTCCATTTTTTTAAAAAATGTCTTCCTGCGTATAAATCCAGCATGTTCAGAGTAGAGAACTACTCTGGATATTGTCTTTGGAGGCCGAGCTCATGGAGCTCGGTTTTGAAAATTTTGAATTTTTTGTCGAATTTCATATTTTCTACATTTCAAAAAATTCTAAAAAAACACACACATATACATGAAGGCATAACACACATGTGTGTAAATTTTCAGGGCAAAATAAGTTGAAATGAGGGCTGTGCAAAAAAGACAAATCTGGGGCTTTTTAACACATGATACTATTCATCCTTCCATGCCATGAATTTGTCTTTTTTGTACAGGTCACATTTCAACGCTTTTCATTCTGAAATTTTACACACATAGACATAACATACATTTTTATTTGCACACATTTTTTTCAGATTTTTTTGAAACCGAAAAGTTTGAATTTTGATTTGTTTTCAAAATAAGGCCTCCATGGCTCCCGGGAGCCAAATGTCCAGTCTCGAACTACTCCCTCTGTAAACTTCTATAAGACGTTTTAGGTCACTATTTTCATATGTGCGCAATCGATTTCACACGTATCTTTGCAGGTAGTCGGCCGTGGTATGGTCCTTGAGCTTCGTGAAAATGTCGAAAAAGTAAAACATGGCTTCTTGAGAAGAGTCTTGGGTGTGTGTGTCAACAAAATCTTAACTCTATATAAAAGTTATAAGAAATCCAACATTTTGATCGGTCCACTTGGATTCCGTTTCAATGTTAGAGTTTGGCTCCAGAATTTCCAAACGTGTGTATCAGATAGGAAAACTGGAAAACTCTAACCAATGCAGAGTCATATCGCACACAATGGGCATGGTAGTGGGCTTTTATGGGACGGAAGAGGGACTAGATGTTTGATGTCTCCCATATGGCAGATTCGTGTCCATAGTCATCTCTCTATCAATCATAGATAGAATTTGATTATGTTCTACTCTATATACAAATAAATTAATTTGAGTATGTGTATCAGGTCAATAAGTATATATATTAGTCACAAAGAAATAGTTTTAAACGTACCAATATTACGAATTTCTCTGAAGCTTCTTTTTCCGTTGCCAAAATTTTAAGAATGTCATATATTACTACGTTTATGAAATAAAAAATTGCAACTCTGACATGGCTAATGTGAATACAAATTTCATAGTTGTAGGACACATGCAGTGTGCTCGCATATATGCAACCAAGTTGGATAATATTTTGACTGGATTATTTTTTTTCCGTATTTTACACAAAAGTCCCTGTGTTTTTTTGAAATCAACCCGCCGTCCGGATTTAAGTCACACCCGAACCGTTGTTTTATGTTTTTCAAAAACCCTCCTGACGTTTTAGGTAATTCATCCGCG
Organism: Aegilops speltoides; assembly: GCA_021437245.1. Classification (NCBI taxonomy): domain Eukaryota; kingdom Viridiplantae; phylum Streptophyta; class Magnoliopsida; order Poales; family Poaceae; genus Aegilops; species Aegilops speltoides. The sequence continues at coordinate 460,923,987 of CM038141.1, forward strand.
GATCATATGTAAGTCAAACAAATACTTTTTTAAATCATCCATATCTTTTAAACCGTAACTCCGATTTGAACATGTTATATATGTAATTTGATTAAAAAATATGTAGAATATGAATATGAGATTATTTTTACCTATTAAGTATTTTTAATATTATTTTGGAATACATTTGAATAAAACAAATGATTTTCTAAATTATCCGTATCTTTTAAACCGTATTTTCGATTTTAACATATTATATATGAAATTTTATTAAAAAATGTGTGGAATCTAAATATGATGTTAATTTTACCTGTTAAATTTTTTAAAATATTATTTTGAAAGCAAACTTATAATTTCTAGCGCAAGATCCGTTTTTCTTTCGTACCGGCGGCGACCCGGATTGCAAATAAACACCCCAGTATAACCATATAGGCAAAAGAAAACATCAATAACTACACATGCATACCTCTGAAAAATGTTGCGGGGGAAAACAACAGATTTCTCATCGCGAGAATGAGAGAAAGCGCGCGCGTGTGTGTGTGTGTGAGAGAGAGAGAGAGAGAGAGAGGGGGGGGGTGGGCGAGGGAGGAGAGAGGGAGAGAGAGACGCCTTAGGATTAACCATATTCAAACATGTTTTTTTGTTGTTTTGTGTGAACACCGAGGCCATTGCCGACGAGGGTGAGAAGGAGGATAAGCGGCAACACAAATATGATGCATCGCAAATATAAAGGAGATGGACCTATTGAGTGATGGTTGTTGGGTTAAGAGTGTGTGTTATGTTTTTTCTGCCGTTGCAACGCACGGGCTCTTTTGCTAGTACAAATAAATTAATTTGAGTATGTGTATCGGGTCAATAAGTATATATATTAGTCACAAAGAAATAGTTTTAAACGTACCAATATTAGGAATATCTCTGAAGCTTCTTTTTCCGTTGCCAAGATGTTAAGAATGTCATATATTACTACGTTTATGAAATAAAAAATTGCAACTCTTACATGGCTAATGTGAATACAAATTTCACAGTTGTAGGAGACATGCAGTATGCTCGCATATATGCAACCAAGTTGGATAATATTTTGACTGGATTATTAAACAACACACTCACATCTGACATCGACCGGTGCCTATGCATGAGCTATTTTTTTTAAAATAATACATTCTTTTTATTAATTTCCATAAATATTACGCTGGGTAAATTTTTTTCAAAAATAATACACCGTCGGTCTAGTCGGCCCACAGCAGGCGGATTGGATTCCAGTCGGCCTACAGCTGGCCGACTGGCCCCTGTCGGCCCACTGTGGGCTGATTGGGACTGGAGCTAATTGGCTCGCTGTGGGCTAATTGTTTTTGCAAAAAAACTAGGCCTAAAAAATATATGTTTAAAAAAATGTTTTTTGGTGTCAACTTTTTTTATACACATACTATATTTTTTGTATAAATAAGGAACATTTTTTATACACACATTTAACAATTTTTAAATACATGCTTAACACTTTTCAAAACATATTTTTATGTCAACTTTTTTGCATATATATATTTTACATTTTTTGTATACATCAGGCATATTTTTTTATACACGTTTAACATTTTTAATTTACATGATTAACATTTTTTAAACATATATTTTTTATGCCTACTTTTTTGCGAAAACAATTAGCCCACAGCGAGCCAATTAGAATCAGCCCACTTTGGGCCGACAGGGGCCAGTCGGCCAGCTGTAGGCCGACTGGAATCCAATCGGCCTGCTGTGGGCTGACGGTGTATTATTTTTGAAATTTTTTTATCCAGCATAATATTTATGAAAATTAATTAAAAAAATGTATTATTTAAAAAAATAGCTATGCATGGTACATGTCGATGCTAGCTTCAAATTCCAAAGTTACAAGATAGACCTACTTGGCTAATTTTATCCGAGTATACAATGCATAATATATAGTAATGTACTTTGAACCAGGCTGTCTCCAGAAATCCGGGGCCCTAGTGCGAAGTCCGAAGGGGCTCTAAAATCTGAAAGATTTATATCGCTAAACATACTCTCACTTCTTGAGACAAAAAAACATACTACTATTTAAATTATAGAACTTTATACATGTGTTATTTCATATAATATCTTGATATATACTCCTATATCGTGCAAACTATCTTCCCCCAAACAGTCTGACCACTGAGCAACGAACACATAGTATTTTGTTAATTAACTGGAGAACTGATGCATATTTTCAGTATACACATTAGTCAGTAAATTCTTGGATAGGAAAAATAGCCTATGTAAATCAGCTTTGGCGCACCTGATGGACAGGGATAGTTGGTCGATGATGGTAAATTTAATCTCCCGATCGATCTGGCCATAGCCTTGGCGCACAACTAGCGGCTGCTTTCTGCTTTTCTTGGAGGCATTTGACCCCTGCTAGCCCGGTGCTGATTTCTGCTCAAATTCATGGGGCAAGTTCTGCCGCTTGGCCCTGCCCTCTTGTCCTCGCGATCACTCCGGCGGCAAGCATGTACGATCAGGCTGGGGAATTCGGGAAGACCAGAAAAGAAACCACGATCAAATTTATCGGGAGCAGGCCCTGATCGGAAGGTAGTTCGCTCGGAAGAGACTCAGGCTATCGGGCCATGTTGGCAGGCCCAAACGATGCAAACAAAGAACATGGTCTACTAGAAAATATAACTAGGCCCAATACTAAACTGGGGCCCCCTGAAATTTGGGGGGCCTGTGTGAGCGGACAGCTCGCACAGGCCCTTGGACGCCCTTGGAACTAGGCAAATCGTGTGAGGAATTGTATGGTGATGGATAAGAGACATAAGAGGACCCGCCCCCCTACATATTGTGTACTGTACCTGACTACAATGTATGTATCTTTAATGTATGTTTATATATTAACTGTAGAACCTGGTCTCGAGCAGGCGGTCTCGAGCTCTAGGGCTAACGTCTAGGTCAGACCCGAGTGGTTATGCCTAGCAATGGCGTTGCTTCGCACGTCATTATCTTGTTGAAGGCATAGCTCAGATATGCCTCCGATCCAAGACTTTGGCCCAGGTTACCGTTAGGCATAATGATCCGCCTTTCAGAAAAGGGTTGATGAAGATGAAAGTCTCCTTTTTTCAGATGGTAAAAAATCATCGTTGGCAATGGTAACACGACTAGATTTTGGGAAGATCATGGTTAGGGGAGATGCCCCTAATCTTACAATATCTCACTTTATATAATATTGTACAACATAAGGAAGTTTATGTTGCTACAATACTACACTCGGTCCCCCTTAATATCCAATTCAGAAGGTTTCTGGTGGGGGAACGTTGGAACTCGGGGCTGCACTTGGTATGCAGGTAGATGGAGGTTCAACTTTCTGACTAGTCAGACACCATTCATTGGAAATTATCTACGAATGGTAGTTTCTCAGTGAAGTCTATATATGTGTGGATCTAATTGATACTGGGCCAATTCTAAGATCTCTTCATATCCGGAAGATTAAAATTTCGCTTAGAATTAAAATCTTCATGTGGTTCGTCCACAAGGGAGTGATCTTGACGAAAGATAATTTAAGCAAAGTTGGGTAGGTAGTTCTAGATGTTGTTTCTGCGACCAGGATGAAACTATACAACACCTCTTTCTTGATACCCGTTGGCAAAGCTACTATGGCGCACGTTACATATAGCCTTCATCATTAATTCTTCAACTTGCATTAACATGTTATTTGGGACATGGCTAAACGGAGTTGAATCAACTATAGCGTGACATATTCGGGTTGGGATATGTGCATTACTTTGGGCTATATAGAACACTAGGAACGGCATAATCTTTAACCGGAAAAACTTTATCAACTTTTTGCAGGTTATCTACAGGGCCACTGTTTGGATCCGTACGTGGTCGTTACTCACTCATGCGGACTCCAGGGAGCTTTTGGTTACTGGGTGCAACCTTTGGGAGATGGTAGTACGGGTTATCTCGAACCGATTTAGATGGCGAGCTAATAATAGTCTAGCTGTAGGCATCATAGCCTCATACTATTTTCGCCGGCTGTGGCACCTTTTACTTACATGTTTGTTGGGCTCCGTTTGTGAGCCACATTTGGATGTCAAACTATTTGTTACCATTTTTTAATAATATGGCTGCATGCATCACTCTGATGCAGCAGCCGGGGGTCATCCTCCTTTTTTCTAAAAAAAGCTCAGGTATGCCTATACTAATTTTTTGGGTGAAAGCCTAGATTCTGACCTTATGGTTGGATCCGGTGACAGTAACACTTGAGTGTCGCTCCCTTCCTAAAGGCGTTACTATTGAAGAACTCGGATACATGTAGTGTCATTAGATGGTTGATGCGGGTATGGTCATTGTTGTAATTTGCCGAATCGCAGATCTGATCACCTTTGAGGCTTTTTTTCCTCGCCTACACATAACTTTGGTCTTATATGACTTTGCTTGTTGATAGCATATTTTTACATGTGTGCGTGAGTTGGTGTTGGTAGTGCGCATCCTAGCTATCAAGAGCCATGTGTGTGCTCATCGTTTTATGTATCTTATTGATGCTCCGTTTTGAGTCAATATTCATCATTTGTCGAAAAGAACTTTAGATCTCAATGCATATCTTTCTGTCCTACCAAAATCCAAAAGTTGGCATCCCTATGCATCATGTCAAATATACACAGGATAAGGTGACTAATGGTTAATTTATCTTGCACGTTTTTCTATCCAAGGTTAATCCCTAATAGGATCTTCCTGGTTGATTCTTCCCATTAATTATCATATCTTTTAGATTTGTTTTTGTGTTACTAGGTGTAGTGGAACATGTCTAGGTTCATGCTCCCACTAAATTTCATATATTTTTAGGAGGCATTTATTATTTAAATAATATATTATCTTTCCTATTCTCTTTACTACGAGTGATATCCTCAATATTCAGATATTCTGTTTTAATGGTATTTGTTAGGATAAGCACAGGCTTCATGCCATGTATCTATATAAATCGAGTATTTGCTAGGACCAAACACATACCAGTGAGAAGAGTATTGCGTAGTGCTTTCTACTGCTCTCTGTGAACTTAGGCGATGGCAAATAATAGCATCCTCCAGGTCTTCGTTGTTTTTCTCATTGCACAAGTATGCTTACTGATGATGATGGCAGCACCAGTAGCGCAGGCAGCTGGCAGGCTTATGGGATACAATCCCGTTTGCTGTCCTAGGGACATCTATTGTTGTGGGTTCGGCGGTGTGATATCCAATGGAACTGCATCCTCCACCAATCCTTGATATGTTGTTTCACTTTCCTCCAAGCGGGCCTATAAAATGTGCTTCAATTTGGTCGTGTTGTTTCTTATATGCAATTTGTGTTACTAGTTTCAAGAAATACTATGTGTAAGCTATTTTGCTAATAAAAGTGGGAGGAGATTGTTATCTATGTTGTTTGCAATGTGCCGCAAAGAGATTTGAAATTATGTTTACTTTAGTGTTTCTAGAGGATCATATCATCCTATATTTTCTAGCCCATTTTTGCTTCATCTCTTTTTCAGCGTTCTTCCCAATGCCTAAACCCCGACCATGCATGTGTACCAACCCAATTTAGGTGAGGCACAGTGGCCAAGGCGTCATGCCTGCTCATGTATTTGAACGCTCCGTCCAGCCGATTGTTCCTGGCACTCAGGAGGAGGACCTTAAGCTTCTTGGGCATGTGCCACCCTCGATGGATCTCGACGTGACAGCTCCATTAGGATGTCCACCTTGGGGTGTTGAGACTGAGCAGATCGAGCGCGTTTGGCAAAATGCTCAGGTCAGGGGCGCGTTCGTCGTCTACCAAACCATGGAAAGGGTCCTGTCCTCGTGGTTCCAGCTCATGGTCGAGCTCTGGTTTAATTTCCTCGTGTATTGTCCCCACTGCTGTTCGAGCAGGCGTGGTGTGATACGGTGTCCATGAAGGTCTGGATGTGCCTAGGTTAAGATTAAGCCTGTCCAACGGTGGACCCTTAAAATTGACACAATATTCGTCTGCGGACTCATCCAGATTTGCCATGGGTCCGGATACAGGAACCATCCAACGGCATGCCTAAAACATCCGCTTCTATTGTTATTACTTTTAAAAAATTGTAACCTGTCACCAAATAGCTAAAATCAACCATCCGCCAAGCAGCATGCCACATAAAAACCAAATTGATGTGTGTTGCCTATGACCTCCCGCCAAACAATGGGCTAGGAGTACATGGGAGCAGAGCATCTACAATCGGGCGCCTCAAACTCCTTCATACACCCGGACGGACGGTTCGGTCAGTGACCGGTCAGAAAAAACCAACCTAGACAGACGCCTCAAATGGTCTCAAACGTCCGGACTGACCGGCACCCGTCATATGCAGCCCAAATATGAGGCGGATATGGCGAGGACCGGACGCGTCCGCCACATCGGACTCGGCCCACGCTGGCCCACCCAAGCCCACATATATTCGTCCACATCCCTACCCTAGACCAAACCCTAGGCAATCCACTCCTCCACCCAAGCTCCCCTCCAGCGATCTTCGGCCTTTTCCGGCAAGGCGGATAGCGGATCCGAGTCCTACACCTCCAGATCCGTCGACCTTGAGCTCATTCCACGCGGCCCTGAGGAGGAGATGACCATCAAGCTTGCGCTACGCCGCTCCCGGGAGGAGGCCGTACAACGGCAGCGCTCGGACTCCTTCCGTCAGGAATCCACCGCGTCCTCCCAAACGGCTCATGGATCCTCCGCTAGGTGTGCCATCGCAGCCTCATTAGACGCGATGCGGTCAGTCTGTAGTCAGACGCACAACCGCTCCGTTGGTGCGCCAAGGCGGAGGACGCACCATGGGCGTCGTCCCATGCAAACATGGCGCATCGTGCCCACCGTGCAAGGCACCGAGCATGGGAGGCGGTGGAAGCCCTGGCGGCAGTGGACGTTGGCCAGGTGGAGTTGCATTATCTGACGCCCCCGTATGGTGCACTAGTCCGAGCGCTGCAACCGTGTCGTGGTGGATGTCGCCGGCTCATCCAGGACAGATCCATCATCGATCTGACGTCCACCGGCACCGTCAGGGCTCTGAGCTCTGATGAGGAAGAGTAGGGTATGAGAGAAGACGGCGCCTTGAGTCCCGTGAGCCGGCCCATAATTATTTGTACAACTTCTTTTAGAGATTTTGTAAAGAGCCTTTGTCAAGTTTATGATCATTATTTCCCTTTTGACTTCGATGTGTTTCTACCTTAGTTTTCTCTGCTTTTCTTATTTTGTATTTTCTTTCAATTTTCTTGTTTAATTTAAAGGAAATTCAAACATCATGCACTTTTCAAAAAGTTGAATGCACTTTTTTCAAATTTTACTCTTTTTTTAATTCTACGAACTTTTTTCTCAAATATGTCACCTATTTTTTCAACTCGTGAATTTTTTTAATTTCATGAATTTGTTAAAATCTGCGAATACACTATTCAAACTCATCACCATTTTTTAGGACCACAAACATTTTTAGAAATTTGTAGAAAAAATCAACTGCACGACCATTTTTTTCTAGTCTGTGATCTTTGTTTTTTCAAATTTATGAACTTAAAAAAAATCATGGATGTTTTTCAAATGTGCGGTTATTCTTTTAATGTGCAAATTTATTTAGCTATAAAAAAATGAAAAACATTTTTCTCTTTCTAAATCAGTGGAAGCAGTTGCAGAGCTTCACCGGGGCTAAAGGCCCCCCTCCTCAAGTCTAATTAACCCCCTCAACAATCTTCGTCAAGCTCTGCTAGTGAGTGGTGGCACCAAGCGGCCAAACAAACGAGGCAACCACGCGGCGATTACCGGAGGGAGGCGGGAGACCGAGCAACCACGGCGAGAGAGTCGAATGTTACTGGGTTGTGACCAACCTAGCATCAATGACGAGGGCTCCTCGTCAACGCGTTCGTGGGCCGTCCGAAAACATCGCCTAGTTTGGTATTCACCAGTCATGGTTGACTAGTCTCCCTATTGAATTTTAAAATATGCAAAAAATTCCATGAATTTTAAAAATTTCATGGTAAAATAAACATACATTTTAAAATAGTTCAAAAAACACGATTTTGAAAAAAGTTCAAGTAATTGAGAACAAGTTCATTGATATTTTAAAAAGTTCACGAATATTGCGAAAAAAGTTTGCGAATTTGGAAAAGTTCATCGATTTTGTTAAAGTGACGGATTTTGACAAAAAAAGTCCATTGGTTTTGGAAGACATGTTCATGAAGTTTGAGAAAATCGTTTGCATGGATTTCAAAAAATAAGAATGATTTCTGAAAAAAGTGCATGGAGTTTGAGGAAAAAGTTTGTAGATTTCAAAAAAGTTCATCGATTTTCAAAAAAAATTGACAATTTTTAAAAAGATTCCCGAACACAATTTTTTTAGAATTTATCATTTTATCAAAAAAATTGGAATTGGAAAATACTTTATGGATGTAAGTTCATCGATATTGAAGAAAATTACACGAATTAAAACTTTCTTCGATTTTGAACATAAGAGCAGTCCAAAAGCTGACTAGTGAACCGACAAAAAACGGCTTGGGACGCTTGTGGAAATGTGGCAAAACCGAGGGCTTTTGCGAACTGAAGAAAGAAGAAAAGAAAAGGAAAGCAAATAGGCATAAGTGTTAAGATATCCTATCCAACTAGGTCCCGAAATCAAATCTCATCGCCCGCACCCTTTTTTGAAGTTGATCGAAAATAAAAAAGGTAAATGGGCCGGGACAGCGAGGAGGGGAGTGCGCCGGTTGGGGAAATAACCTTTAACCGATGCTGAAATCGCTAAATAGGGTTTGGGATGAATGATATGTATTGCCTATTTTGCGATACGTATCATCGCCATCGCTATGCATTGAGACACATAGGTTTGCACCAATTTCGGAGGCAACCATACAGATTTGGGAATCCTTAAGCCTTTCCCCTATTTCTTTCTTGCTTTTATGGTTTCCTGGTTTATTTTTTAATTAAATTTTTATTTTCCCTTTCTTTTTTACTTTCAGTTTTTCTGTTCTTTCTCAGTTTTATTAATTCATGAATATTCATTCAAATTCGTGAATCCAAATTCGCCAAAAATTGAGTTTGCGATAATTCCTGAATTTCTGAATAATTATTGACATTTTCGAACATTTATTGTATTAGTGAAGATTGTCAAATTCATAAACCGTTTTAATCCATGTTTTTTAAAATTAATCAATATTATTCAAAATCATCAGCATTTTTTTATTTTATGAACTTTGTTGAAATTTGTGATCAGTTTTCCAATACGGGAACATATTTTAAATTGATAAACAATTATTCAATCTGTGAACATTTTCTGAATTTGTGAATCTATTTTGAATGACGAACAGAGTTTCATTCTGTGAACATTTTCTGAATTAGCGAGTCTATTTTCAATGACGAACAATTATTCAATCTGTGAACATTTTCTAAATTTTTATAAAATGTAATTACAATCATTATTTCAAATTCAAAGAGCCATCTAAAAATAGTGAACATTTTTCAAGTTGAAGGGCATTTTTCAATGTCAGGAACATTTGTTTAATTGAGTAACTTCTTTTTATTGACCAACAATGTCTAACAGGGACATTTTTTAATATGTGAATTGTTTTTAATTTATGAACATATTTTCAGTCCATAATTGTTTTTGATTTCATGAAAACTTTGTGAATTCCTAATTTTGTTTTAAATTTTTCTAACATTTATGAAAATCATAAACATTCTTTTAGCTCTTGAGAAATTTTTGTAGTCATGAATATTTTTAAATTCATAGACATTTTTGTAACTTCATTAACATTTTGTAAATTCAGGAACATCATTCGAAGTTGATCATTTTTGAACTCAAAAATGTTTAAATTCGTGAACATATTTTCCAATTGGGAACATTTTTGGAATTTGGGAGATTTGTCCAATTCACAAAAAAAAAAGAATTCAAGAACATATTTTGGAATCACAAAAAAAATATAGTTTTGAACAGTTTTGAAATCCAGAAAATTTTGTCACTCTATAAATGTCTTTAAGATTTGTGAAAATTTTCTTGAAATTAGAACAAAAATAAACCATTTTTTATCATTTTGGACTCACTGATAATTTTTGAATTAGCTATTTTTTAATTCTTGGCTTGTTAAAAAATCTCATTTTTTAAAATTCATTAAAGCATTAAATTTATGAACATATTTTTAACTAAAATAAAAATGAAGTGAGTAAAATTAAAAGTAAAATTAAAAGTAAAATTAGTGATTTAGAACTACGTTTTGGGAAAGAAAATAAATGAGCAACTAATTGCATTTAGCCTGCAGTAGCTAGCGACCTACTAGTTGTGCACTAATGGGTCGCCGAACCAAGTACCGTTTGTCTATACGATAAGTCTAGAGCCTTCTATACGTAGCCTTGTGATGCCTATTTCAAACACATGAGCTCATGGGCCTTCTTGAGACCTGGGCCCTAGGAGGTGGCCCCTCCCGCTTAGACCCAGAACCGACTCTACGTTGATGATAGCGTGCGGTGTCGACATGGTCCCCTTGTGTATGGCTACGCTTTAGTTCTCGGCTTGGTATGGTCCTGGTGTTGTGCTCGACCATTTGGGTGGCAAAGTGTGCATCGACAACGACTCATCGGTGTATGGTCTACGTCGAGTCGAGTAGGCAGTTCAAGGGCCAACACGGCACATGGTGGCGAGCGAGGTGGCCATTGTCCGAAGTGGCTACATACGGGTTACGACGACCGCGTTAGTATAGGAAAGCTCCTGGTATTTGGGGCGAAAACCTTAGGTATGAACCGAGATAGTTTTACCTGGCAATGCTGATGTTTTGCATTGTTACCTTATTGAAGTCATTGCTCGAATATGCATGGACTTGTTCTTTAGCATGAAAACCTAGAACCTGGCATTTGGTAATTGGATCTAGTGACAGCGATCGCTTGAGCGTTGTTTTCTTTGTGAAGGTGTTGTTGTTGAAGAACATTTGTCGTTGTCCTTGTGGTGTCAAGATATGGTTGGTTTGGATTTGGTCATCGTTTGTCGATCGATGTTTTGGTCATTTCGTTTTTCTTTCTTTTTCCTGCTTAAGTTTAGTTTTGATCTTATATGACTTTGCTATTTGTCAGTATCTTTATTTATGTGTGTGCCTTGATATTGAGTTGTGCATCCTATAACTATACAAAGATCGAGTGTGTGCTCCTTACGCTTCTCTCACTTATACTTCGTTTTGAGTCATAGAAATACACTCTTTATCGGAAAATGGTAAGCTCCCAATGTGCCTCAGTTGGTTAAGCTAGAGCATCGATCTTGAAGGATGAATACAACTGTTGCTCTGATACCATGAAGGATGAATAAAATTGTTGCTTATTTGGTGCGGTATACAAGAGTATATAAGAGGGTACGATCTTGAAGGATGAATACAACTGTTGCTCTGATACCATGAAGGATGACTAAAATTGTTGCTTATTGATTGATTTGGTGCGGTATACAAGAGTATATAAGAGGGTACAAACCGACTCGGGGTAGGGTTACAAAACTGACTTGGACTAGAAGTCATATACCATAATGACTACTCTAACAGATCTGTTTAGCTTAAGATTTATCCTCTGAGTGCACGAATGTCAAGGAGGGTTGCTTAGTGGCATTTTCTCACCTCGAACTGAATAGGAGAAGGGAGTGGTTGAGATGAGACAAGAGAAATACTTACTCCGTCCCATAATATAAGAGTGTTTTCGGCACTAAACACTTATATTATGGGACAAAGAGAGTCGTATTTGTTCGTTGTCCTGATCAATTGATTGCCACCGCAAGTCGAACGGTATGGGAGAAATGAGTGGACATCACTTACATAAACACGCATACACCGTCCATATCATCGAGTCAGAATAGAATTCGCCGGCTCCCAGTCGGCCTCCTCTTTATATACCTTGCGCTCCCTCGCTTCTTCTTCCTCGATACACATACTTCGTGAAGCAGATCTCGGCTGCAAGAACCTCAACATCCAACGACGAGGTTACTAGTGGCTACGCTCCGTCTCGCCACGCCTCACACAAGTAAATACTACCTCTGTATCAAAATATAAGACGTTTTAGTAGGCTAAATTAGCTTACTTAAACAACACATATTTTAGTATGGAGGGAGTATATATGTATGCCTGGTCTTTTAACAATGATCGCCCGTTCGTTCGGTTGGTAAAGGAAACAATAACAATAATAATAGCATGATTCTCCACATGTTCCCGTCCCAAGTCGAACCCTACCGTTCATGCCATGATCGAAGACGTCTGCAAGTCTGAATACGATGATGAGCATCCTGACGAGTAGCTAGCATTTTTGCCGGTTGAATAACCTCACCATACACCTGCCTCTTTCATGACGTGTACAGAAAGATCTTCTTGTTTTTTTTTCGAAAAGGGGGGACTTCCCGGCCTCTGCATCTGAGTGATGCATACGGCCACATTTACAAATAAATAAAGTGGTTCAACAATATCTTGCAATGTGCCACAACAAAGGAGGCTGGCTCACAAAGAGCTAGCGAAATAAAACCAGGCCCAGAAGCCACAACCGGCTGGCATAATATAGAGAGATAGGTAAACTAACCGCCTATCCTATTACATGACCGCCATCCAAACCGGTTGAAGATATCCCGCGCTACCATCTCCCACCGGACAGATCCAGTAACCAAACGGGCCCTGGCCTCCGTCGGAGTGAGTAATGACCACATACAGATTAGCGAAGTAGCCCGGAATACAACCTGCAAAAAATGAATAGTTGTTGTTCTGTTAAAAGCCAAATCATTTCTGCAGTTCCAAATTGCCCATAACAACGCACATGCTCCTACTCGAATTTGTCTAGCTGTTTCGGCCTCTATACCGACAAGCCACGTTCCAAAAAACGACCTGACTGAATTCGGAGGAGTAATGTTAAAGGCAATTTGCACCGAGCGCCACAACACCCTCGCCAACGGGCAATCAAAGAAAAGATGCTTGATATTTTCATCCCGATCACAGAAACTACACCTAGTAGAACCTGTCCAGTCGCGCTTAATCAAATTATCTTTCGTTAGAACGACTTGTTTATATACAAACCACATAAACACTTTGATTTTCAGAGGAACCTTTACTTTCCAGACATGTTTGGAACTAGGAATAACACCAGAGTTGATGACATCAATGTACATCGACTTGACTGTGAATTCACCAGATTTAGTAAGCTTCCAACACAACTGATCGGGCTGATGAGTAAGCTGAACCTCCATCAGTCCACTCACCAGATGAATCCAAGCCTCCCACCGGTCACCAACAAGCACCCTCCTAAATTGAATGTTAAGAGGAGTGGATTGCAAACTCGTTGCAACCAGAGCATCCTCTCGCTGCACAATACGATATAGCGACGGATACTGAAGTGCCAGTGGTGTATCACCTAGCCAAGTATCCTCCCAGAATCGAGTGTTATTGCCATCACCAACAATAAACTTTGTTCTATTAAAGAAAGTAGCTTTGACCCTCATTAGCCCCTTCCAGAAAGGCGAATCAGTTGGTCTAGCTGTCACCTGCGACAAGGTCTTAGAGTATAGATACTTGTTACGAAGAATCTGTGCCCAAGTTGCCTCAGTCTCCGCAGATAACTTATATAGCCACTTACTGAGTAGGCATCTGTTCTTGACTTCCAGGTTCTCAACCCCAAGACCCCCTTGGTCTTTTGGTCTACAAATAACATCCCATTTGGCTAGACGGTACTTTCTCTTAGTTTCATCACTCTGCCAGAAGAAACGTGACCGATAGAAGTCCAACCTTTTCCTAACTCCAACTGGTACTTCAAAAAAGGATAAAAGAAACATCGGCAAACTCGTGAGCACCGAATTAATGAGAATCAATCGGCCTCCATACGACATGAGTTTGCCCTTCCAGCAGCTCAGTTTCTTCTCAAACCGGTCCTCGATACACTTCCATTCGCTGTTAGTCAAGTTACGATGGTGAATGGGTATACCTAGGTAAGTGAACGGAAGAGCTCCCAAATCGCAACCAAACAGTTGCTTGTAAGCATCTTGTTCCTCTTTGGCTCTACCAAAATAGAACAATCGCTTTTATGGAAGTTGATCTTCAGACTGGTCAATTGCTCGAAAAGGCACAATACCAGCTTCATATTTCTCGCTTTAGCCAAGTCGTGCTCCATAAAGATGATTGTATCATCAGCGTACTGCAGGATGGACACACCACCATCGAATAGATGAGGCACCAAGCCACCTACTTGCCCGGCCTCCTTTGCCCGACCTATCAATATTGCCAACATATCATAGACGATGTTGAATAGGATAGGAGACATTGGATCACCTTGTCTCAGGCCCTTGTGTGTCTGGAAATAATGACCTATATCGTCATTCACTTTAATTCCAACACTCTCATTTTGCGTGAAGGATTCTACTTGGCGTCGCCAAGCTTCATCAAAACCCTTCATACGTAATGCCTGTTGAAGGAAAGGCCATTTGACTTTATCGTACGCTTTCTTGAAATCCACCTTAAAAACCACTCCATCCAGTTTTTTCGTGTGAATCTCATGGAGCGTTTCATGCAGGACCACCACCCCTTCAAGGATGTTCCTGTCCGGCATGAAAGCAGTTTGAGTAGGTTGCACCACAAGATGCTAATCTGTGTGAGCCTATTCGTTCCGACTTTGGTAAAATTTTTGAAACTAACATTAAGAAGACAGATTGGCCGGAATTGCTCAATCCGCACTGCCTCTGTCTTCTTTGGAAGAAGTGTTATCGTTCCAAAATTCAGCTGAAAAAGGTGAAGCTGGCCAGCGAATAGATCATTGAACAGAGTCAATAGATCTCCTTTAATAATGTGCCAACACTTCTTGTAAAACTCTGCCGGGAAACCATCCGGGCCAGGAGCCTTATTATTCTTCATCTAGGAAATGGCCTCATATACCTCTTTCTCAGAAAAAGGAGCATTTAAGATATCATTCTCAACAACCGTCAGTTGAGGCACATCCTCAATCCTTGACTCATCCAGCGACACACAGTTATCCTCTGGAGGCCCAAACAGCTGCTTGTAATACTCAGTAATATACAGCTTTAAATTTTCCTGACCAAGAATCGTTCCCTCATCTTGTTCAAGCTGAAAGATCCTCTTCTTTCTATGCTTACCATTGGCAATCATGTGAAAAAATTGTGTGTTCACGTCCCCCTGGACGACCCTTCGGACCTTAGCCTGAAGCGCCCACTTTAATTCTTCCTCACGAAGGAGCTCTTTCAGCCTCATTTCAGCATCGAGCTTGGCCTGAAGCTCCGAGGCTGGCAGGATCATGGTCTCGGCTTTTACATCAAGGGACTGAATAAGCGAAAGGAGTTGTTCCTTCTCAATCTTATAGACCCCACTGACATGTTTAGCCCACCCACGTAAGAAACTTCTCAAGTGTCTAATTTTATTCTGCCAGCGCTCAAGTGCGGTTCTACCTCCTGCACCCTTAGCCCATTCTCTGGCAATGAGATCGAAGAAACCTTGTCTCTCAAACCACGCAAGCTCAAACGAGAAAACATTCTTATTTCCCACATGGATGGCCTCCCCCGAGTCAAGGAATAAAGGCGTATGATCAGAAATTCCACGAGTAAGTGCCTGGACTGTTACACATGGAAATTTCTGTTCCCATTCGACGCTAGCCAGTACCCGATCCAGCTTTTCAAACGTCGGATTTGGCAGGGCGTTAGCCCAGGTGAACTTCCTGCCCGAAAGCTCTATCTCACGCAGATCCAGGCTTTCAATAATTGTGTTAAACATGAACGACCATCTGCCGTCGAAATTATCATTATTCTTCTCATCACGCCTCCTGATGATATTAAAATCACCCCCACCAGGATATGCAGTTGCTCAGAACCGCAAATCCTAACCAGATCAGCCAAAAAATCCGGTTTAAGCTCAGGCTGTGCGGCTCCATATACCGCCACCAAAGCCCAGTTAAACCCATTGGTCTTCGACCTCACCCTAAACTTAACAGCGAAATCTCCCATGACCACGCTTCGGACTTCTAACAAATCACATCTAACTCCGAGTAAAATCCCACCCGATCTTCCTCGCGGCGGTAGACAATGCCAATCAAACTCAATACCTCCTGCGAGCGTATTGAGAAATTGAGGTGAAAAGTCGGCTCTACCAGTTTCCGATAACGCAATAAAGTCTAACTTATGCTCGATAGAAGCCTCAGCAAGAAACCTTCTTTTAGCCAAGTCTTTCATACCTCTGCTATTCCAAAAGATTCCTTTCATATCTCATCATGGAATTTTTTAGCGGTTCTAATCCGCGCGCTCCTACGCACTGCGGAGACTGGGTAAATCTTCCGCTTCCATTTGCGTTTAGGAATGTTGAAACTCTCTAGCTTGTCCTCACAACCAGTCTCAGAGGCGCGCACTTCTACAAAATCCACTCGTTCATCCTCCTCCTCAGGCTTAGGAGACGAATGAGCAAGATCCGCACAAAAATTATCGAGCACCCTTACCCCCAAAGCATCAATCTCAGAGTTATTCATGGGTTTAACCGCAGCTAAGTTACGAATCATCTCAAGCGCCCGCTCGGCCTCTAAATCCAGGATATCATTAATTGAATTTGAAATTTCACTATCATTACAACCTAGTGAAATTCCAAGCTTATTTGCATTATTTATAATCTCATCATTAGAAAAAATGCAAAATAGAATTAGAAGTATTGACGGACATACCAGTAGTGACCTCCACGTCACGAAGCTTGGCCGCCCTCATAGCGCATCGCTGCTGAATGTCGTCCACTTCCGGATGGTCCTGGAGACGGCTACTCAACCGTCGCCCCTCAGAGACCGGATCCGGGATACCACCGAAAGCAATCACCTCCTCCCGAGAAGCTCTACTGGACTGCACCAAGCCGGGGGAAGGTGGAGCTATGGCCTCCTGCCCGAGCTCCCCATCCACCCCGGCCCAAGGGCCAACAGGCGGCAATGGCGCCGTCAGCGAGCAAGCCCCTCTGGGTGCCACCAGAGAAGAGAACCCCGAGGCCACCTGCCCCGAGTCCTCTCCGAGACGCGACTCCGGCGCTAGCGTCGCCGGTCCTGTAAAAAGGGAGGACGGTGCCTGGTCAAGCAACCTCGGTCTCCCTCCCAAAGAATCAAACTGGACAATCGGAAGCTCACCCATCGCAGGCCCTGATGAGGGAACCGAGGCCACCTGCCCCACGCCCCCATCAGCAGCTGGTACCAGCGGCTGCACCTGCTGCGACATCGCGACCACAGGGGAGGAGTCCAAAGTCACCATCTTCAGACTCTCTCCTGCGAGGACTACCTCCTTTGCCTCGTCCCTGACAGGGATCGGCGACTCCCCCAAGAGAGGAATCACAGGCTCCTCAAACTCCAGAACCGGAAGCGAGTGCTCGAACACCTCATCCGACTCCACCCGATCACTCCACAGTCTCTGGGGTGCAGATGCCGGCTCGAAAGAACCGAATCTGAGAGTAGTCGTAGGCACCGTGGAAGTAGTAGCCATTCCATCCGCAGACGTGTGAGAGTCAGCACCCTGCTGAGTGGACAACTCACGTCCACTGTCAGCTACTGGTGCCTCCTTAAGTGCCGAACTATCATCATCCTCGTGCATATCAGTATCAGTATCTTCTTGTGGCTTGATGAGGTCGTTCAACCAGACGCAACTAAGATTCCCGTGTCACTCCCGCGGGCGGCCCGGGAGTAAACCCTAGCTGCCGCCGCCAGCACCACTCCACCAACCTTTCTCCCCTTGCCGCCGCCCGCATGGGTCGCTGGGCAAAGCCCGCGCAGCCTGGCGGCAGCAGGGCCCTATCCACCTCCGTCTCGGGGCAAGGCGGCGCGGGCCGTTGGTCCTAGAGGAGCTCGTGTGGATGCGCGTGCTCGAGCCTGTGCGACAAGACGGCGTCGTGGCGCTGGTTGGCTCGGGCGCACAAGTCGCGGTGCGGACGCGCGTGGATCTGGCGCCTGGAGGGCGCGCGGTGAGCGGGGTGACTGCGTCCTGGTTGTGCAAGGAGGTGTCGTGCATGCGCACTAGGTGTTCGGGCGGCCCAGATCTGGCGCATGTTGTCGCGCAGCGGCACCGGTGGTCGGCGGCGCGGCTCCCCCTCACTTCCCCTGACGGGATCTCGTCCGCCGGGCTTCTGGCGGCGCGGCGCGCCTAGGCTCTTGTGGTAGCCCTGTTCAGCGGAGGTGGTGGTGGGCTTCAGCTTCGTCCGGATATACAAATACATACATAAATGAGTGAAACACAAAAGTGAAATTCAATGTCTTCCTGTATATAAATCCAACATGTTCATATTAGGGAACCACTCCCTCTTAAACTTTTATAAGACGTTTTAGGTCACTTTTTCATATATGCACAACTGAGATAGATTTGATACGTATCTTCGTAGGTGGACGACCATGGTAGGGTGCTTGAGCTTCGTGAAAATCTCGAGAGAGTATAACATGGCTTCTTGGAGAAGAGTCTTGGGCGTGGGTGTCAACAAAATCTGAACTCTATATAAAAGTTATTAGAAATCCAACATTTTGATCGGTCCACTTGGCTTCAGTTTCAATGTTAGATTTTGGCTCTAGACTTTCCAAACGTGTGTATCACATAGGAAAACTGGAAAACTCTAACCAATGCAGAGTCATATCGCACACAACGGGCATGGTAGTGGCCTTTTATGGGACGGAAGAGGGACTAGATGTGTGATGTCTCCCATATGACAGATTCATGTCCATAGTCATCTCTCTAGCAATCATAGATCGAATTTGAGTATGTTCCATTCTATATATAAATAAATGAATATGTGTATGCGTATCAGGTGAAGAACTATATATTAGTCCCAGAGAATAGTCTTAAACAGACCAATATTATGACTATCTCTTAAGCTTCTTTTTCCGTTACCACAAAGGTTAAGAATGTCATATATTAGTACATTTATGTAATAAAAAATTACAAATCTGACATTGCTAATGTGAATATAAATTTCACAGTTGTAGGAGACATGTAGTGTGTTCGTATATATGCAACCAAGTTGGATAATAATTTGAGAGGATTATTAAACAACACACTCACATCTGACAAAACAAATCGCCAACCCGTGCCTATGCATGGGACATGCCGATGCTAGCTTCAAATTCCAAAATTACAAGATAGACCTACTTGGCTAATTTTATCAGAGTATACAATGCATAATATGTAATGTACTTTGAACCAGGCAATCGCGTGAGGAATTGTACGGTGATGGATAAGAGGACCAACCCCCCTACATATTTTCTACTGGACCTGAATACAATATATGTATCTTTAATGTACTTTTATATATTAACTGTAGATCCCGGTCTCGAGTAGCCAGTCTTGAGCTCCGCAGCTAAAGACTAGGTCAGACCCGAGTGGTTATACCTGGTAATGGCGATGTTTCTTACTTTATTATCCTGTTGAAGGCATTGCGATATGCATGCCGGGACTGATTCTTCAGGTTGAAAGACTAGATTATGACCTTATGGTTGTATCCGCGGATGACGGCGCTTGAGTTTTGTTCCCTTCCTGAAGGCGTTGCTGCTGAAGAACCTCGTCATCCATGTGGTGTCATGAGATGGTTGATGCGGGTATGGTCATTGTTGTTGTTTTTCGATCCTAGATCTGATTGCTTTGGAGCCTTTTTTTATCGCCTAGACATAACTTCGTTCTTATATGACTTTGCTGGTTGTCGACGTGTGTGGGAGTTCGTGTTGGTTGTGTGCATCCTAACTATGTATAAGCTAGGTGTGTGTGTCATCGTGTTATATATTTTATTGATGCTCCATATTGAGCCAATACAATTCATCATTTGTCAAAAAGAACTGTAGATCTCAATGCATATCTCTCTTTCCTGGCAAGATCCAAACGTTTTTTTTCTTTTGAAATTTCCAAGATCCAAAAGTTGGCATCCCCATGCATCCTGTCATATATCTACATGGCCAGTCTTAAGATTTCAGGGCCCGGGGCGAAACTAGGACTAGGGGCCCCTTAATATTGACCATCATCTATAATTTTTTTGTAAACCTTCGTGGCAAAAATTGCATAGTGAATATAGCATAGGGTTATTACAGATAGAGAGTTAGAGACATGCATACCTTCTCTGAATTGCGTGGTCTTTTCTCAGTATTTGTGGTAGTGTGGGGGCTAGCAATAAGTTGTCTGTGGCCATAAACCAAATCTGCGGCAATGCCACCATCACAGGTAGGTTGTATAGGGGAATCACAAGGGAGCAGTGTCGTAGGAAAGGCAATGTTTTTGCACGGTGACACGAGACAAATAACTAAAACATGGTCGGCTGCTTAATAACATGAAGATAAGCTTGCCACGCCTATAAATTTGTTGACAAAATATCATGTCAAAGCAACTATTCAGATTTAGTATTCTACAGCAAAACAAGATTTAGTACTCAAGGTTTCTGTGACAAGTACCTTCAACAGTAGCATCATGTCTTTTTCTTTTTATGGTATTATTACTGAACTTGTATCTTGATCCATAGTCACCTAACTTTTTTTGTGTGGGAACCATAGTCAGCTAACTCTTTACAAGAAATTTTTGATCAGCTGAAGGAACACATCAAGAAAGCATCTAATAAAATCCAAAATTGTCAATGAGCACAAAACATGGTTCTTCATTGGGAAATAATTTATGAATTCATATGGTGCTTTTCTTGTTTTTAATTAGTACACGGCAAGAAGTTTTTCCTTTGAACCAATTAATCATGGCAACGAAGTAGTCAAAATAAAGAACACGACTGATTTTAAAAAACCTAGATCGATTTCGGTTTGGATCCACCGAACGGAACTTGGGGAACAGGTCTAGCGGGGTGTGACTTTTGATCCTTCGATTGTCGATGATTAGGCCGGCTGGGTCGTATTGGAGAAAAATTGGAAGATCAAATTGCAGATTTGGGGGGACTGGAGAAGAAAGAATCGAGGGTTTGCTTTCTGTACGAGAAACCTCGGCTATACGGTAGACGCCAGTGCACCGGGTCGCTAGCCTAGAATTTTTTTTCCTGAGTGAATTCAGATTGTTTTTTGCTGAGTGAATTCAGAATGCCAGCCTGCGCTGTGTGGAACTGTTAAAAATCACTAATTAAGGAGTACTCCTTGTAAAGATCACTTGTCGTGCGTCCAAATGTCATACTGTTTTCATTGTTGGATTTCTTGCCTTGAGATCTTCAAAACTAGATCGCATGTTGATAGATTTTGACGAACTTTTTTTTCACGGAAAAACCGGACGAAAAAAACGAACTGGGAGCACTTTTTTGCCTTTCTGAAAGAGGCACGCCCGTGCCTCTTGCGGAAGCAAAACCGTGCCTCTCGCGCAAGAAAAAAAAAAGAAAACATGTTTTCCTTTCCGTTTCCGAGAGGCACGACTGTGCCTCTCACAAAAGCAAAAACCATGCCTCTCGCGGAAGCAAAAAAACGCGTTTTTTCGCACAATTTTTTTGGCATCCAAAAACTAAGGAAGACCTGTTAAAAACCAAAATGTCAAAAAAAAAACCCGTTCAAGAAGCCAAAAACGCTTGCAAAAAAATAAAAAAATCTCGAGGGAGCGCCCAGAGCGCGACACGTGGCAGTGGCTGAGAGCGTGCCAAGTGACGCGATCGTTGTGAGGTTCCTGAAGGAGCGCTCGTCAACTAGTTGCTCCCCCAGGGCCCGGCCTACAGGATACGGTAACCAATGGTTAATCCCTAAATAGGAGAGGATTTGCCTTGTTGATTCTTCCCATTAGTTATCATAGTTGTAGACTTGTTTTTATGTCACTAGATGTAGTGCACGTGTCTAGGTTCATCCTCCTGATAAATTTTCATATACTTTTTAAGAGGCATTTATTATTTAAATAATAGATTATCTTTCATATTCTTTTTACTACGAGTGCTATCCTCAATACTCAGATATTTTGTTTTAATGAAATTTATTAGGATAAGCACGGGCTTCATGCCATGTATCCATATAAATCGACTATTTGCTAGGATCAAACACAAACAGACCAGTGAAAAGAGTATTGCATAGTGTTTTCTACTGCTCTATGTGAACTTAGGCGATGGCAAATAATAGCATCCTCCAAGTCCTCATTGTTTTTCTCATTGCGCAAGTTTGCTTACTCATGATGATTGAAGCACCGGTAGCGCGGGCAGCTGGCAGGCTTAAGCGACTCAATCCAGTTTGCTGCCCTAAGGAAATCTTTTGTTGTGCGTTCGGTGGCATGATGTCCAATGGAACTGCGTCCTCCACCAATCCTTGATATGTTTTTTCATTCTCCTCCGAGCTATAAGCTAGGGCTAATAAAATATGCTTCAACGTGGTCGTGTTGTTTCTTATATGTATTTTTTACTAGTTTCAAGAAATATTATGTGTAAGCTATTTTGCTAATAAAGGTGGGAGGAGATTGTTATGTATGCTATTTGCAATGTGCCGCAAAGAGATTTGAAATTATGTTTAATTTAGTGTTTTTAGAGGATCATATCATCCTATATTTTCATGGTTAAACACACGTTACGATAATAAAGGTACCATCCGTAGTTGATTTCAGTTTACTACTTATCATAGCAGTTGACCCATCACATGAACTCACAGTTTCACTTTTTCTTAAGGTGTCTTTGTTCTTTTGGTAATTTTCAAAATTTACATTTTCAATGGTGTTTCTTTTTTCTAGCCCATTTTTGCTTCATCTCTTTCTTAGCATTCCTCCCAATGCCTTGACACCCCAACCATGCATGTGTACTGACCCAATTTAGATGAGGCACGGTGGCCAAGGCATCATGCTTGCTCATGTATTTGAACACTCAGTCCGGCCGATTGTTTCGTGGCACAGAGGAGGAGGACCTTCTTGCTCATGTGCCACCATTTGAAGGATCTCGGTGCGGCAGTTCCACCAGGATGTCCTCCTGAGAACATCTACAGTCGGACTCCTCAAATTGATCGGGCGGGCACGGGGACCACTGAGCGGATATGAGAGAGAAACAAAAAGTAGCAAAAGGTTGACCCAACCGGATCCCTCATATCATCCATATACGCCCGGGCTGTCCTCGCGGACGCGCCCGGGCGCGCCCGGTCAGTCCGCCACATAGGATGAGTCCCCACCCGGACCACATTTTCTCTTTCTTTATTCATTCTTTTCTTTCTCTCTCTTCATCTCCACCAATCACATGCACGTGACCGAACATATGAGGAAGAATAGCATACCCCATAAAAGCCACATAAACCCAATTTAGTTTGATTTATGCCAAATTAGTGTTTGTTTCCTATGACCTCCCACCAAGCAATGGGCTAGGAGTACATGATTTCCGCCAAATATGTCATGCTGGTCGGTTGTTTCCCTTCCTTCAAATAGCACCGGCCTTCTGCCATCCTACATGGATGAGGGTACATGAGGACTTCTGATTGGCCAGGCGGATGTCCGGACACCCGCAAAGTTCACACAACTTCTTGTCCTATTTGTGGGATTCTAGACAGTCACACGAGTCCACGAACGTACGCAAGATGGGTTGGACGGCAAGCTGCGTCCAGACAGTTCGGTCCTGGTTACTCTCCCCTCCACACACCCTCCGACAATGTTACATGCACAACCGGGACATGGGTTAGGGGGAGAACCTCATAACATATTCAGGGAGACGCCACCGTCGCCTTGCCTTCCTGAACCCTAAATCTTAATCTCCAAGTGCAGGCATGGGGGACTGCTGAGTGGCCTTGGCTCTCCTCGAATCCATTCATAGAAAGGGGGAAGGATATGGGATGGTTTGAGTACAAAAAATCATCACAATTGGGGCTAGATCTCATATACCACTAGACTTACTAACAATCATAATAAAACAATCAAAATTGAGACAAGGTTGTAATATATAGCACTACTCTGTAGCTAAACGTTCTAACATCGAATCTGACCAATGGGACGACCCACTTATCATGATGACATGGCATGTACACGTGGATGGTTTATTTGGTTGGAGGTCTCACTAGTCATCTTGCCATCTTATTTCCCTCTCTTCCCCTTCTTTGTCCATGAGAAGCCAGACATCGACGAAAGGGCAGACGAACACTGGGAGGTAGGGGTGATTGGCGAACCCAATGCTTACTCTCCCCTTCCTCCCCACCGCTTCGTCCTGGAGGTTGAAGCACCGCTAGAGATGGGAGCAGCGGTATTAGGATTTGGGAGAGAAAGAGAGGGAAAGAAGATGGAAGGATGACAAGTGGGACCCTCGGCCAAATCATCAAATTATCTATGTTTAACAATTTTCAAATGCATGATTAACATTTTTAATATATTTGGTTTTTACGCCTACTTGTTTCCACAGACCTTGTACATTTGGTTATACATCATAAACATGTTATGTATATATTTTAACAAAAATCAATACATGATTAATATTTTTGCATACATATATTTTAATATCAACTTTTTTTCATGCACGTTGTATATTTTCCATATACATTAGAATGTTTTTTGTATATATGTTTAACATGTTTCAAATGCATGACTAACATTTTTATTTTTTGACATAAATTGATATTTCTATCACATATATTTAGAATATTTCCAAATATAACTAAAAGCAAAAAAAGAAATTAGAAAACAAAAGCAAAATGCGAAAAAATGAAAGAAAACGAGAGCTTAATGCCGCACGCGCAGGGCTGGCCCTGTAACGCAGGTTAGAGGTTCCCGCGCCCACACGACTGCACATATGGACCAGGCCATCGCGTGTGACACAAGCGCTCAACAGCGGGAAGCTCGTTCGGTTTGGGTCTGGTCGAAAACAAAAATGCTCGGTCGCTTTGGGTCTGGTCAACCATTTTGAACTAAAAAAACATGTATCAGAAAAACCAAACAAATAGCCAAATGCGGAAAAGATTTGAATTCAAATAATTCCATGGATTTTGAAAAAATGCAAAAAAAACTCATGATTTTGAAAAGGCACTAAATTTTAAAAAGTTCAAGATTTTGCTAAAAAAATTCATTGATTTTGAAAAAAAAGTTCATTGATTTTACAAATAATCATCAATTTTTAAAAACAACCATGAATTTTAAAAAAGTTCATCAATTTTTTAAAAAATATAGAGAAATTAAAACAATCAGTGGATTTTAGAAAATCATCAATTTCAGAAAACAATTCACTAGTTTAAAAAAAGTCCACCGGATTTTAAAAAAAGGTTCATGTATTAGAAAATAATTCATCAATTTTGAGAAAAAAAGTTCATGAATGGAAAAGGTTCATCAATTTGGAAAAAAACATGAAATTGAAAAGGGTTCACCGATTTTCAGAAACAAATCATAAAAAATGAAAAGGTTTATGAATTTGAAGAAAGTTTGCGAATTAAGTAAATAAAACAAAAAAGAAAGGAAAACGAGAAAACGTAGAAAAAAGGCCAAAAAGAGCAAAACACGGGAAAGAAAAACCATGAGGCGTGATTTTTTTTTTACTTTACATTTGCCTCAAGATGAAAAAAAGAGGTACATGGGAACAACAACCATGTTGGTGCAGTGGTTAACACCACCGTGTCGGAGCAATGACTGCTGAGTTTGAATCCTCTCCATCTCGCACTTTTTTTAACCTTAGAAAGAAAGGAAAAAGGGGAAAATGAACTGAACCCAGGACGGTGGGGGTGTGTGCGCCAACTAGCACAAATCACTATAGTGGAAGCTGAAGGCACAATATAGGAATTGTTGAGTGCTCCTGCCGTCTCGCATGAACCACTACTATGTATCGTTATAAGCGACTGTGTGAGCTTGCTCGCCTACAGTGACCCCTTCGTGGGCCTGCCCAGTGAGGAGGGCGACACCCTCCCAGCCCCGAGCCACGTGTGGGGCATGTGACATGTACATCTCGCACTTTTTTGAACCTTAGAAAGAAGGGAAAAAAGGGAAAATGTGTCGAGCCTAGGACGACAGGGGTGTGTGCGCAAGTAGTAAAAATCACTATGACGGAAGCTGAAGACGCGGTATAGGAATTGTCGAGTGCTCCTGCCGTCTCGCGTGAACCACTACTATCTATCGTTATAAGCGACTGTGTGAGCTCGCTCGCCTACAACGACCCCTTTGTGGACATCTCACACTTATTTGAACCTTAGAAGAAGGAAAAACAAGGGAAAATGGGTCGAGCCCAGGACGGATTGGGGATTGTGCGCCAAGTAGCAAAAAGCACTATGACGGGCGCTGAAGGCGCCATACAAAAATTACCGAGTGCTCCTGTCGTCTCGCGTGAACCACTACTATGTACCATTATAAGCGACTGCGTGAGCTCGCTCGCCTATAGCGACCCCTTCATGAGCCTGCCCAGTGAGGAGGGCGACACCTTCCCAGTCCCGACGAGCCACGTGCAGGGCATGTGACATGGATGTCTTTTTATTTCTTTCTTTTCAAAAATTAATTTTTGTTTTTTCTTCCATGACCGGTCTAAAAAATAAAATAAAATGTGTTTATACTTCTAGCTATTGATAAAGTTCGTGAAAATTAAAAAAAAACTGTTTCTGGGAATAAAATTATCCCTCTAATTTAAATTTAAATCTACAAAAATGTTTTTGATTCCTAAAACTGTTCATGAATTCGGAATGTCCATGAAGTAGAAAATATATTCATGATTTGACAATTTTTTCGCTAATTCATTAATTTTTCATGAATATAAAAAATGGTTGTGATTCAAAGAAAATGTTCGTGAATTCAAAAACTGTCCACGACTTAAAAAACGGTCCACTGATTCGAACAAATGCCCGAGAATTCATTAAAATGTTCATGATTTTTAAAAATATTCACAGATTTTCAAAAGATAATCGAATTTGATTGTTTTAGAAATTATCACTAATTAGTAAGAAAAAAAAGGAAACAGAAAAAATAGGAAGAAAACTGAAAAAATTTCATGAGAAAACAGAATAAGGGAAAAGAGAAGAACCTTCTGGAACCTTCCCAAAACCGACCGGAAGGTTCGGAAAACCGTTCCTGTTTCTGGACGTGAACAGTTCACGTCGGACCGTGAGTTGGCGAGTTCTTGCTTAGTGCTCACTAAGGTGATAGATATCATTTCTGACATAACATGAACAGCCTATATGGACCTCACTAAGGTGACGCCTATTTTAAAAACACGATCTCGTCGGTCGTCATGAGGTGGTGCATGGCTGCTCTTCAGTGCTCCACCTCCACGCGGTGTAGGGCCCTGTCGGGAGGTCCTATTCGGCGTTGTAGGTGTCCGAACCTGAAAATGGCGCACCTCGTGAAGCAGAGCTCGGGTGCAAGAACCTCTAATGTTCAACGACGAGGTTACGAGGGGCTACTTGTCGCCTTGCCTTGCTACACCTCACACCAGTAAAGTACAGTATTTATGTCTCGTCTTTCATCAGTGATCGTTCATTGGAGGAAATTAACAATAATAAAAGTTTGACTGCCGACATGTTCCCACTCCCAGGTTGAACTCTACTGCCCATGCCAAGATCGGCGACGTCAGACTGCACATTGTTGGCAAGGATGAATACGATGATGAGCTTCCTGTCAAGGAGCCGAGGTTTTTGCAGGTTGAACAACCTAACCATACGCTTCCTTGACTAGTATCTTACACTCTCTCGCACCTCCCCCCCCCCCCTCCCCCCTACACACACACACACACAAGGGCACAAGGTCCTTGAACCTCAACACGAGGAGGTCCTTTTCTCGTCCCGCCTCCATGTCTGTCTAATG
Source organism: Aegilops speltoides (assembly GCA_021437245.1). NCBI lineage: Eukaryota > Viridiplantae > Streptophyta > Magnoliopsida > Poales > Poaceae > Aegilops > Aegilops speltoides. Next base: position 460,951,594 of record CM038141.1, read on the forward strand.
TTTAAGGAATTCTAGTTCGTTCGTTACAGAAACTCTAGTACCGAATACATCAACTAGGTGTGCGCCAACGTTACTGCTACCATGTTGTTTTGTCATTGTCTAACTTCCCTCCCCACAAGGCCGAGCAAATAATAATACTAACTAACAAAAAGGCCCGTTTGGGATCGCATCTGTTAGCCCCCCGCGTCGCCCCCACTCGGGCGACTCGGGCGGGATCTAGATCCCTAGCCGCCGCCGGTCCCCTCCCCTCCCTTCCTCCCCTCCCTTCCTCCCCTCCCTCCGCCGCCGCCGAAGGACGCCGCCGGCGATGGCCCGGGGCTGACGGCGGTGGCGGGGTCCTCCTCTTGCTCGCGCTGGTGGGGTGGTCGGCGCCGCATGCATGGGTGGCGCGCCGATCTAGCTGGCGGCGCGGCGGCTGCCTCGCCAAGGGCCGATCCGCCTGGCGGCGTGGCGGGCTCGCCCGGCGGCGGCTGCCTTGGCCAAGGGCGGTGATGGTGGGGCGCGGCGGCGGTTTCGCCTCGGGCTGCGTGGCGGCGTTCGGCGGCGGGCGGCTCTGCGGCGACACACCATCCGACCTCGGATCGGCGGTGGCGGCATGGAGGGCTGGTGGTTGGGTCGGCATCATGCGGGTTGTGCCCTCCGGACAGATCTCGATCGGCGGTGCGGCTCGCTTCGTTGTCAGCGGCGGCTCGGATCGGCGGCGACCGTGCACACATTACGTGATGGAGGTTCTTCGAGCGGATCCGGGTGAAAACCTTGTGCTCGGCTTCATGCCATGGCCGACGTTGGTGACACTCTGTTGTGTCATTACCTTTTTGAAGGCATCGCCGTGGAGAAGCTCTAGACCTCTATCCGCTACCTCCGGGGGAAACCCTAGATCAGTTGATCGGATGACGGCGGCGCATTGGTGTCGTTTCCTCCTTGGGGGCGTCATTCTTGGAGGCGTACACGGGATCGAGGGACCAGCGGGCGCCTTTTTGGTGGAGCGGTGCTTCATCCTTCACATTGATGACGGCGGATCTCGGCGGCGTGGTGCGGTGGAGACTCGGCGCCCGATGCGCGGTGATGGACTCGCGCAGGTGGAGGTAGTTGTCTGGCGTCAAGGTGGCGTCGATGACGGAGTGACCTCACAAGGTAGAAGCTTCAATATCTGCTCTGAAGACGGACGTGTGGAAGATGGCGGCGACGACACATGTGAGTGCGTCAGACCAGTTTATGCCCCAGACCGAGTATGTGGCTCGGATGGGGCTTCTGGCTTTGGATGATAGGATTAGGTGAGTAGTCTGGGTATGTGGCCCAGGTAGCACCCCTGCATCATTTGGATAGGAGTAGTGGCATATGTTGCCAAGATGGCGGATTCAGGCATATTGTTGTAATACTTTGTAAGGTCCTCGAGAATAATCAATAAAGTGGCCATATGCATCTCCCAGATGCAGAGGCCGAGGGTCATCCTCCTTTTCTAAAAGAAAAAACAAAAAGGCCCGTGCGTTGCAACGGGAGAGAAAATACAACACGCTCTTAATTTACAAAAAATGTTCTATAATCTGAGAATTTGTAGCTATTTCTTAAATACATGAAGAGTTAAAAAAGTTGTTAAAAAGATACAAGATTTTTTAATCATAAAAAGAGATTTTTTTTTGTCTGGAAAAGAACATTTTTTAGTCTTATGTTAATGCAGGTACTTGCGTCTCTATTTCATCACTATTTCTTGCCATACATGTCGTAGGTATTGGTCCCTGTTTCACCACTATTTATTTCTTATCAAACTTGTCTTTTATTTTATTTTTTGTCATGCATGCCTCCTTTTTACTTTTTTCATGCATGTCCTTTCCTTTTTCTTCTTATATATAGGAGAATAGCGCAACATCTCATCTTTATCGGATCTCCTCTGCATTTTCTCTCTTTTTTTATAGCGGACATCCCATCTTTGTTTGGTTCTTTTATTTCTTGTAATGCATGTCCTTATTTATTGGTGTCTCTAACAAATTTATCTTTAATTTGATGTCCAATCCTGATTTTGCTGAGGTGTTCATCCCCAATCTGAACCAGTACTGGTATGAAAAAAGACGGATAATGCATTGTTGATTAACATTGCAGCCTAGATAGTATTTTTTAAATTGTTAACAGGTAAAATAACATCACATTTAGATTCTACATATTTTTATTATCAAATTTCATATATGATATGTTAAATTTGGAGTTACGGTTTAAAGATATGAGTATTTAAAAAAAAACATTTGATATGTACTGCGGGCTTAATGTCAGAAACATCAGGGGTTTTTCTACAAAATAGCATGACGGACTATGAATACCTATTTCTTTTATTAGTAGGTACTAGTAAGTGTGCACGTGCAACGCACGTATGATACCATGTTTCTTTTTTGTAAATTTTGTCTTAATCCCTGCACTTGTAGGGGTAGTTTGACCTGAATTCTGTTCATGTAATCACCAAAATCGGGAAAGAAACTCACTAATTTCAATTATTAGCATCACATATCACATTTTCCAAGTGGATTGTCAGATTAAAGTCGGGCTCAAGGCACTCTTGGGCAAGTCACTAAGCTCGCTCGAGTAAGTCACGATCCAAAGTGGTGGCAATGTTGAACGAAATCTAAGGATCCAGAGCAGAAGGAAGAGAAGAGAGGAGAGCGAAAACCAATAGACGATGAAAGGAAGAGGGGCGGCCATTGAAATTCAGGAGGCAGGAAAAGGGAAAAGACCATCTCTTGACGTCCGGTGCATTTTCCACAAGTGGTGGCCGATGATGGATTTGATGAAAGAGCGGCATTAGTAGATATAAGCATTCCATGCTTAGGGCACCATGCTAGTACGTCAGCTTTCTCACAATGAGGCTCAAGTTATGGAGCGTGTCATGGTGTTACCTTTGCTGTGCCGGCACGAGATGGGCATTGCTGGACGAGCTAGTACGTGAAGTTTGTGATACCCTTTTACTTACAGGATCCTGATGTCTCACGTCAACATGTCTGATCTGCTTGCTACTTTCTCCTAGGATAGATCAAAGCTGATAGTTTGACGAATTAAATACGTTACTCAATATCTCTGATCTGCTTGCTACTTTCTCCTAGGATTAGCTGATCGCAAATCTCACATGTTACCATTCACATTTACATATGCAACAGAAACAAATAGATTCACAACGCCGGTACTCATATATGTAATAAGATATCGCTGGCCATTCGAATTCTGCAAAGGATACTTGTACATTTGGCATTATGTTGTAATTTGCAGTGATCATATATAAAATCTGGTTAGCAGAGATCATACTGCAACCCCACAAGGGAAAGATTACATGATGGTGTGGGAAGAAAGTTTGCATAAAAATAGTAATACAAAATACAATGCTTGTTCTCCTTTATCCTTGACCAGTTCTTGATCAACATAAATCCAATTGCACAAGCTTCAACAGGGTAAACTAATGTTAATCTCGATATATTTGATACCATGTATACACTTCAAAGGTTAATTACTGCGTCTATAAAAAAAGTGGCCAGCAGCACAGGTACATAAATTTTCTAGTGATAACAAAGTACATGACCTCACGTACCGCAGTCAAAATTGCCTACACACTCTACTGATGCTATAAATCATCATTCTTTGTGTTTACAATGGACAAAAATAATTGGCTATATGATATTTTCTAATTGGAAAATATATAAATTATGTTACAAACAATAATCTTTTACTGCAAGAAAATAATAGTTGCATTACTTTTTAGCAACACTTTGCATGCCAAATTAATGACATCAGTACATGCCTTGCAAACAAAATTCGAGGATTATTTCCTCGGTACTACACTACTATCTCCCTTATGGCGATTCAACAGTTTAGAACAAAGTTAATCAGCATATTGTCCGTCAGAGTTTGCTCACACGTCGAGAAAAATGTTATATACAGGAGCACATTGAGCAGGAAATATAATACCTGTAGAGAGCTTCAGTTTTACAACATTTTAGCAAATTTAATTAGGAAGTTGCCATTTTTTCAGTTTAGTGATAACAGTAAGTGTGGCTTGACATGCACATCAAGTAGTGCAAGTTATATGGATCTTGTCAGCTGCAAACTGTACTGAACCTCTATACGTGATAAGAAACAACTTTTGAAACAAAGGGCCCAACATAGTACTCCCTATGTTCCTTAATATAAGTCTTTTTAGAGATTTCAATATGAACTACATACGAGCGAAATGAGTGAATTTAGCGAGTATATTTGTATCTAGTGACTATTGATATCCGTATGTAGTCCGTATTGAAATACCTAAAAAAAATCATATTTAGAAACAGAGGGACTATATTTGTATCTAGTGACTATTGACAAACTAATTTCTAACTTGTTTTCATTTAAAGCTAGAATGAGCTGATCACCTTTGCTCTATTGTGTACCAAACTGAGATTGACCTCAACACACACAACAGCACAAACGTCCATGCTCAGCCTACACCATTAGAATTTCTCAAAAAGGAAATGTGATGCTCTGGAAGAAAATATACATAACCAGATAAGCATAAACTACAACACAATCTAGCATATCGACATCATCTGCCCTAGAAGCATTCAAAAGCAAGTAAAATTAAATTTGGGTGCAGAATCTGATTACCTGAGGTACTCTACAAGCCCATACTTGGTTTGGCAAATCTTCTATACTTTCTTTGCCATGTTGACCATGCCAACCATGCAACTCTAAATTCCAACAACAACAACAATCCAAGATTTGTCCTCGAATAGTTCCAGTCATTACTACAGAAATGTCAGATGATGGGCTTGAGTTTTCTACTGACCATATACAACATAAAGCAAAACAAAGAAAGCCACGCCAAAATAGCTATAGAACAAAATTGCACAGAAACAGTCCGAATCTGATTCAAGAAAGATGTAGTTGTATTGTAAAATAAATTAGCATCCAATATAACCTGAGATAGCAGATTGACTTAGTGGCATCTCACCAAGTACCTGTAGGGTGAGGACTATCATAAATCACACAGTTCATTATGAAAGCCTGCTCCCACATTGACAAAAAGAGGCCCAATTGTCGTGCATATGGGAGAACATATTGAAGCAAAATTGGAAGATATGGCTGCACGCTTCAGTAAAAAATAATATGAACTTACCATTATGCAGAAAATGTGGAACGTAGCATTACATGAGGTATTTTAATGGAGAAAAACAGGTACCCATGCGGCAATTCTAATCGAGACAATACTTAAATTTCTGTGATAATATAATTATGTATACGAATTCAAGGCAATTAGGTTAGAAGCGAAGTCAGAAATTTGCTACTGTGAGCTAGATTGTATGCAGGAGTTATGGCTTTATGGGATGCATGAAATCTACAAGTTAATTGGAATAGTCTCACTTGCAACATCAGCATATCACATATTCACATACACGATGCCATATTACAAAGCGTGCAAGCAGTTACCTACTGGTCCGGAGGAACCGTGCGAGGGGGAGGAGGCGTTGCTGACCTGTGCATCTTTCAATTTCTGCATCTCTTGTAGCAGCCGCAGTCCCCTAGTGCAGGAGCCAGACGGCGAATCGATGCCTCCCGTCGCCCTCCAGCGCCCAAACATGAAGGACGTAGGTGTCCACGTCACCCCGCTTGACACCGAGGGATTTCTTCCAGAAAGAGCGGTGTCGGCCTCCAGAAAGAGCGGCATCGGCCTCGGCAATGAGCGCATCCACGCGCAGCTCCAGAGCGTGTACCTCACAGCCGCCTCCTCGTCCTGATCCTGTTAGATCCCATCCCCACACCAACACCTCGCAGGGGAAGAATGCAGCGAGCCAGTGAGGAACAGATTCCACTCGCCAAAGGCGGCCACCAGAGGAGACGCGTGGGGAGCGGGGAAGAGGCGAGCGGGAAGGCCAGATGGGTGGAAGGGGAAGGTGGAAGGAGGACCGGTGCTACGCGTGGGCAACGGCAACGTTTTCTTGGAGGGCGAACGGATATGGGAGAGATTACGGGATACAGGGGCGAGATTAGCGGAGCGGTGGCTGTGTAGGGGCCTGATATCCAGATCGAGCGTGGGAAATTTCGTCCGCTCGGTGAAGCATGGTCAGCCAACAGTAATTGCTACATGCAATTGTGACCCCCGGTCAGATGTATTTAGGCCATTAGATCTCATTAGGTGGGACAATCTGGCGGCAGAAATTAGCCTGGGTACACACAATGGGGTGGCCTTAAAAAAGAAAATGTTTGATTGTTTAATAGTAGTATAGAAGTATAGATAGATATAGATATGATTGTTGACATGTTCCCAGGTCGGTCTTTATTATACATGCCATGATCAAAGGCGTTGTATATTGTTGGGGAGGATTGATATGATGATGAGCTTCCGGGTGAGGAGCTGATGTTTTTGCCGGTTTAAGTACATGAAGATCTGCTCGTGCCTTGATGAGGTCATTCAACCAGCAAACCAGCAAACGACGGTGATCATGGTCCAAACTCCAAACCAGGCTTGACCTTCCAAGTGTTGTTGTCTGCGAAAAAGCAAAAGGTGCCATGTAAACATGGGTACATAATCAAATCCGAGAACTCGTATATATATATATGTGCAATTGAGAAAGATTTCACATGTATCTACGTAGGTAGTCGACCAGGGTAGGGTGCTTGAGCTTTGTAAAAATATCGGATTAGAGAACTAACATGACTTTTTGGAGAAGAGTCGCATGTGTGTCAACAAAATCTTAATTCTTTATAAAAGTTATTAGAAATCCAACATTTTGATCAGTCCACTTGGCTTCAGTTTCAACGTGAAAAAGAAATCGTGAAATATTCTATGTAAGATTTTGGCTCTAGCCTTTCCAAGCGTGTGATCACATAGGAAACATGAGAAACTCTAGCACACACAAAGTCATCTCTCACAAAATGTGCTTTTATGGGCCGAAAGAGAGGGACTAGATGTGTGATGTCTCCCATATGGTAGATTTGTGTCCATATTCATCTTTCTATCAATCATAGATTAAATTTGAGTATATATGTTCCACTCTACGAATAAATAAATAAATGAATCTGAGTATGTGTATCGAGGCAGTAAGGATATATTAGTTAAAAAAAACTAGTCTTAGACAGACCAATGTTGTGGCTATGTGTGCAACATCTTTTCTCGTTACCACGAATGTTAAGAATATTGTCATATATTACTACATTTATGAAAACAAAAATTGCAATCTCGCATTGCTAATGCGGATATAAATTTCACAGTTTGTAATAGACGTGTATAGTGTGATTTTATATATGCAACCAAGTTGGATAATATTTTGATTTGATTATTAAACAAAACACTCACATCTGACTAAACAAATCGTCAACTTGTATTATGCATGGGACATGTCGACGCTAGCTTCAAATTCCAAATTAAGTTACAAGATAGCACCAACTCGGCTAACTTTTATCGGAGTATACAATGCATAATAATGTACTTTGAACCGGGAAATAGTGTGAGGAATTGTGTGGTGATGCATAAGAGGATCAGACCCCCTATATTGTGTACCGTACCTGAATACAATATATGTATCTTTACTTATTTTTATGTACTAGCAAAAGAGCCCGTGCGTTGCAACGGGAGAAAAACATAACACACACTCTTAACCCAACAACCATCACTCAATAGGTCCATCTTCTTTATATTTGCGAGGTATCATATTTGTGTTGCCACTTATCTTCCTTCTCACCCTCACCGGCGATGGCCTTGGTGTTCACACAAAACAACAAAAAAACCGTGTTTGAATATGGTCAATCCTAAGGCGTCTCTCTCTCTCTCTCTCTCTCTCTCTCTCTCTCTCTCTCTCTCTCTCTCTCTCTCTCTCTCGATGAGAAACCTGTTGTTTTCCCCTGCGACATTTTTCAGAGGTATGCATGTGTAGTTACTGATGTTTTCTTTTGCCTATATTGTTATAGTGTGTTGTTTATTTGTAATCCGGATCGCCGCTGGTACGAAAGAAAAACGGATCTTGCGCTAGAAATTATAAGTTTGCTTTCAAAACAATATTTAAAAAATATTTAACAGGTAAAATTAACATCATATTTAGATTCCACATATTTTTCTAATAAAATTTCATATATTATATGTTAAAATCGAAGTTACGGTTTAAAGATACGGATAATTTAGAAAATCATTTGTTTGATTTAAATATATTTCAAAATAATATTAAAAATACTTAATAGGTAAAAATAATCTCATATTCATATTCTACATATTTTTCTAATCAAATTTCATATATAACATGTTCAAATCGGAGTTACAGTTTAAAAGATATGGATGATTTAAAAAAGTATTTGTTTGGCTTACATATGATCCGCCGATGAATTACCTAAAATGTCAGGTTTTTTTCAAAAAACGTAAAATAACGGTTCGGGTGTGACTTAAGTCCGGATGGCGGGTTGATTTCAAGAAAACACAGGGACTTTTGTGTAAAATACGAAAAACAATTCATTTTGACTTAAAACAGGACTGCGGGTTGACTTCTCTAAAATAGAAGGACTTTTCTAAAAAATGCCATGACGGACGAAAGAAACCCAATTTGCTTTATTATTAGGTAAAGATTAATTGTAGACCTCAATGCAAATCTCTCTATCCTGCCAAGGTCCAAAAGTTAAAGTGAACTGAGGGAGGCTTAGATGGTTAGGTTTCATGTAGTGGAACTAGCCCACCAAAATTCAAGTCCTAAATTCGGCATTGCTGATCATATTTTTTTTGGATTTATTTCATGCTTTCTCGCGATGTACATTCTGTGGGAGGAGATGTTCATGTTGATTATGATTTACGAGACGCCTATAATGACTTCGCCAATCTCAAGATGCCATGTCGCCTTAGTATCTCGGAGGTGCTCATAGTGATAGTATGTGTGCACACGCGCGTTCATAGGGATGAGTGTATATATGTGTATGTGGGCATCTGCGATTGCACTGTGTTCAATTTTTTTTACAAAAGTTGGCATCCTTAGATATCGTGTCATATATCTACAAGATACGATCGCTAATGATGAATTTATCTTCTACATTTTTTATTCATAAGTAATCCCTGAATTAATACAAGAGGATTTGCATGGTTAATTATTCCTGTAATTATCAAATCATGTAGATTCGTTTTTATATCCAATCCGACGGGCACTAGAAGTAGTGAACGTGTCTATATTCATCCTCCCATTAAATTTCATATATTTTTAGTAGGCATTGATTATTATTACTACGATTCAAGAAATATATTACCTTCCCTATTCTCTTTACTACCAATGATATCCTAAATATCCAGATATTCTGTTTTAATGGAATATTTTAGGATAAGCACAAGCTTGATGCCATTGTATCTATATAAATCGAGTATTTCCTAGGATCAACCACAGACATACCAGTGAAAGGAGTATTGCATAGTGTTCTCTACCGCTCTCTGTGAACTTAGGCAATGGCAAATACTAGCATCCTCCAAGTCTTCATTGTTTTTATCATCGCGCAAGTCTGCTTACTCATGATGATGGCAACACCGATAGCGCAGGCAGCAGGCAGGCTTATGGGATACAATCCAGTTTGCTGCCCTAGGGACATCTACTGTTGTGGGTTTGGCGGTGTGATGACCAATGGAACTACATCTTCCACGAAGCCTTGATATGTGGTTTCATTCTCCTCCGAGCTATAAGTTGTGTTGTTTTTCATATATGTAATTGTGTTACTATTTTCAAGAAATATTATGTACAAGCTATTTTTCTAATAAAAGTGGGAGGAGATTTTTATATATTACCTGTCTCAATGCATATCTCTCTGTCTTGACAAGATCCAAAAGTTGGCATCCCTTAGATATTGTGTCCTATATCTACAAGATATAGTGACTAATGGTGAATTATCTTCTACATTTATTATTTTCTATCCAACATACCCTAAATACAAGAGGATTTTGCTTGGTTAATTCCCCCCATTAATTATCATATCTTGTGGATTTGTTTTATATCCAATTCGGTGGTCACGAGATGCAGCGAATGTGTCTAGGTTCATCCTCCCAATAAATTTCATATATTTTTAGGAGGCATTAATTATTATTACAGAGAAATATATTATATTTCCTATTCTCTTTACTATTAAGTGATATCCTCAATATTCAGATATTCTGTTTCGGTGGAATTTATTAGGAGAAGCACAAGCTTCATGCCATTGTATCTATATATATCGAGCATTTTCTTGGACCAAACACGGATATACCAGTGAAAGGAGAATTGCATAGTGTTCCCTACCGCTCTTTGTGAGCTTAGACAATGGCAAATAATAGCATCCTCCAAGTCTTCATTGTTTTTCTCATCGCACAAGTCTGCTTAGTCATGATGATGACCTTGCCGATAGTGCAGGCAGCCGGCAGGCTTATGGGACATGATCCACCTTGTTGCCCTAGGGACCCCTGGTGTTGTGGGTTCGGCCGCGTGATGGCCAATGGAACTGAATCCTCCACCAAGCCTTGATATGTGGTTTAATTCTCCTCCAAGCTATAAGCTATGTCCTACAAAATGTGCTTCAACAGTGGTTGTGTTTTCTTATATGTAATTTGTGTTGCTAGTTTCAAGAAATGATATGTATAAGCTATGTTGCTAATAAAAGTGGGAGGAGATTGCTATCTATCTTGCTTACAATGTGCCGCAAAGAGATTCAAAAGTGTTTACCGTAGTGTTTTTAGAGGATCATATCATCCTCTATTTTAATGGTTAAGGACATGCTACGGTCATAAAGGAACCATCGGTAGTTGATTTCAATTTATTACTAAACATAAAAGTTTAGCCATCACATAGAGTAGCAATTTGTTGCAGACATGTACCAAATACCATATTAATTCATTTATGCCATTGCATCTCAGCATAACTGATGCGGAACCACGGAGCTAGTGTTATTCGCACAAGGGGGTCTCTTTGGGCAGCCCGACGCTGATGTATTTGCTGGACCGTGTCAAAAAATCGTTCAAGAGTCGACATATTGATTATGCCCCCTGCATCATACCTTCGTGTGATGCCCCTGATTAAATCATACACTAATCATAAACGCAAATGTGTACAAGTAAGATCAGGGACTCACAGGAAGATATCACAACACAACACGAGACACAAGTTTAAAATAGTACAAGCTTTATATTACAAGCCAGGGGCCTCGAGGGCTCGAATACAAGCTCGATACACGAGCAACTTAACCCCATGCATGTCCCTCGACCCTCGCCAAAGAAATCTTATCAACCGAGCTTGTAAAACTACAAAGAGAGTCGAGCAACTTGCCAATCTATGGGAACATGCCATCCGGCCGATTGTTTCATGGCAATGAGAGGGGGTGGAACTTCACTCATGTGTCACCATTCAAAGGATCTCATCAGCGCCAGTTCCGTTAGGCTGTCCTCCTGACATGAGTGCGACACCTTGGGGTGATGAGAAAGAGTAGAGCATGCAAATCAGACGTTGGAGAAAATGCTTGGATCAGGCACGTTCGTCGTGTGCCAAACCTTGGACAGGGGCGTGTCCTGGTGGTGTGCTTGTTGAAGTTCCTGGTCGAGCTCTGATTTACTTTCCTTGTTCATAGTCTTTGGTGTTGTTTGAGCTAGGCGCGGCGTGGTATGTTGGAGGTTCCGGGTGTGCCTCGGTTCACTATTTGGGCAATATGATGTACCGTAAAAAATCTCCTGAGATTATGCTTTCATTGCCAGGCTCAGCAGCATGCTCATACCATCCCGCCTGTCACTAGTGCAGAACCGGGCATTAGCACCGGTTCGTAAGGCCCTATAGTGCCGGTTACATAACCGACACTAATTTGTGGTCACTAAAGGCCCCCACCCCCTTTAGTACCGGTTCAGCATGAACCGGTGCTAAAGGGCAACCACGTGGCACGAGCCAGCTCCGGGGGCCTGGAGCCCTTTAGTACCGGTTGGTGGTTGGTAAGACCAACCGGTACTATAAGGTTTGGTGGGTTTTTAGTTTTACGATTTCTTTTTCATTTAATTTTGTGTTTCCATTTTAATTCTTTTTCGTTTGCTGGTATTTTACGATACTACAGATTGTACACGTTATGCATCATACATTATGCATGCTTTGTTTATCAACGCTGCTGCTATGTTCATTGCACCCGCAGATATAACATGCTCATGCATGCTTTGCATCATTACATCATCATATATATATAATAACAAGTCCTACTAATCATGCATCATCATACAACTTCTACTCGTTATTAATAATAAGTCATACGATCATCATCCTCATATATAGTCATCGAACCCAACCCTACATAATTGTTCTTAGCACATGATCATCAGTATCAGGTAGGACCTATAAACACACTTAAGGTAAAATAGCATAAAACAATATAGACCCTGACTCTCCATTATGAAGAATGGCGATCATCCTGTCTCCAATTCTTGCCTTTCGCTGCTTATTGCTTCCAAGAAGCTCCTTACGACTGTCCATACATTTTTTCCATTCTTTGATTGTTATGTCTCCACTTCTTTTAGAAACCCGGTATGGACAGTTGAGATTCAGAGGACGACCTGGTCGTATGTTCAAAATATGAAGGCTACCACGCGTATACATCGATGAGGCACACAATCATTCGGGATTATCTGTTGAAAACATAATAATAACTTTGTAGTTAGCAATGATGTACTAGTTTTAGAAGTGTGCAAAAAGATGCACGGATGTTGTAATAGTAAAAATAATCTTACCAGGTATCTCCATGGTAGTTATCAGAGTTCAACACGTGCACTAGTGGCACGTATTGACCATAATGTTGAGGAGTTTGATTGTAGATATTGTAATTCTTAAGATCAGTACAAAATCCGACCAGATGATTTTTCTCCTGATAAGTTAATTCGGAGCCTTCAGTGTAGTACGTTCTGTCTACCATCTTCCGCACATTCTTTGAAGAATGAAAATAAGCTATCAATGGAGATAAGTTGTCAACATTATATTTCGAAATAAACAATATAAATTACTTAATAACTATGTTTAGCTCACATGAGGGAAGAACTGGAGGTGTATCCACAAAGACCCAAATCGAAGGTGTCTCTTGCTCGATTGTAGGATCACCAAGATCCATGGTGACAAGCATACCCTCATCAAGACCATACATCTTGCAAAATGCATCCCAATTTTTGCAACCAAAATGGGTTACACTCTGAGCATTGTACAGTTTTACTTGAAAATCCACACCATGTTCGGTACTTAGGATAATTTTTTTGGTTTCGAAATTTTCATGGTCTTCAAAACCCATCCTCTCCAAGACATAGCGTCTTGCAAAGCATGGGATAAGCTAGTCGAATTGGAAAAGATGAAAAATACACGTTAAAATAGTTGAAGTCGTGCTTAATTACGAAAAAAAAACTATTGTCGCTGCTATGCATCAGTATGAACATCGCAGGTCTCCTCGAGCTTAATGCTGAATCGCCGATCTTCGCCCAGCTCAATGAACTGTCGCAGATACCTCGGTCGTCGTGGCACCAGTCCCACTCCCAGGCGGTTTTCGCCGTCCGATGAGTACGACATTCCGCCCACGCTCATAATTTAGTTTTATTAATTAAGTCAACTATCTAGTTCAACTACTAAGCACTTACTATAAATAAATAAGTAGTACTTACTAAAACAAACTACTTCTATATATAGTAAAATAAATTAGTTTATTAAATCAACTAGCTAGTTCAGCTATATATAAACTACTTCTTCTTTTTTCCTTTTCTAAATACTATGAACAAAAAATCACTAAAATTCTATGAACAAAATTAATTACACAATCTAAATATCACCAAAAAAATCTATTAACAATAATATCACCAAACATGCATATTCAATAATAATATCACCAAAAAAATCTATTAACAGAAAAAAAAATCTATTAACAGAAAAATCTATTAATTCAACTAGTTCAACTAAGCATTTACTAAAAATAAACTAGTTATATTAATTCAACTAGTTCAACTAATTAAGCATTTACTAAAAATAAACTAGTTCTATATATTAATTCAACAAGTTCAACTAAGCATCTTCTAAAAATAAACTAGTTCTATATATTAATTCAACTAGTTCAATTTCCAGGTCATTTAGCTCAAAACAAATCATTAAATACATGAAAAATATCAAATAAGGCAGAAATGGTTGAAAGTTGATGGCGTCGCTTTGAATGATGCATACTGAATGCACAAAAAGTTTGGAGTTGTAATAAGTTTAAAAAAATGAAATGCCTTTGTAACAGATGAGTTTAATTTAAATCTTAAACCCGAATACTTGAAGAGATTGTCCAGTTTGTAAACAAAGTGCATCTAGTTTTTGCCGTAATCCTCTCTACTTTTTTGAACAATCTATGTGGGTGAAATGATGATACCATGCCAAGTTTCAACTTTTTCAGAGTTCATTTGTAGTGTTTTTCAATTTCCAGGTCATTTAGTTCTCAAAACAAATCATTGAATGCATGAAAAATAGCAAATGAAGGCAGAAATGGTTGAAAGTCGATGGCGTCGCTTTGAATGGTGCATACTGAATGCACAAAAAGTCTGGAGTTGTAATAAGTTTTAAAAAATGAAATGCCTTTGTAACAGATGAGTTTAATTTCGTCAGAAACCTGAATACTTCGAAAGAGATTGTCCAGTTTGTAAACGAAGTGCATCCAGTTTTTGCCGTAACCCTCTCTACTTTTTTGAACAATCTATGTGGGTGAAATGATGATACCATGTCAAGTTTCAACTTTTTTCAGAGTTCATTTGTAGTGCTTTTCAATTTTCAGGTCATTTAGTTCTCAAAACAAATCATTGAATGCATGAAAAATAGCAAATGAAGGCAGAAATGGTTAAAAGTTGATGGCGTCGCTTTGAATGGTGCATACTGAACGCAAAAAATATAAGAGCATTTACATCACGATGTTATATTTCTTTAGAGTCTAAACTGTCAATATGATCTTATAACATCAAAAATACTTTGATCATCAATGATCTTTGTGTGTACAATCTAAATTGTCAATATGAGTCATCAACGATTTATAAACCGATGAAGACTCATATTGCGGCCACAAATTCTACACATAGAGTTCAATGAAGACCAAGTGCTTGTAATAGTTTGAGGAATAACATATTTAAGGTGGTAAAAGGCTTGTTAGGGGAGCGAGGTGGGACTAAAAACAGCTTGCCATAACCTCATTAGTACCGGTTCGTGGTACGAACCGGCACTAAATGGTGATGGTGGGGCCATAGCCTGACCGCAGGCTGACACTTCCCCTTTAGTACCGGTTCGTGGCATGAACCGGTACTAAAGATTCGCCACGAACCGGTGCTATTGTACACATTAGTGCCGGCTGAAATTCAAACCGGCACTATTAAGCTTCACGTATGACCCTTTTTCTACTAGTGTGTGCTAGAATCAATCACCCTGCATGGTCATGGACAGGAAGCCCTCCTTGTCCAGCCTGCTCCGTAATCTCCCTGCATGGTCATGGACAGGGAGCCCTCCTTGTCATGGACAGGCCATGAACTCGAATGTAGGGCTGGAACTTTAATTTAGTCGTTGTTCAGTCTTTAGCTACTCCCAAAACAACTTCGCCTAGGTGCACTCGAAGAAGGCATATATGTGCCATAGCTTCCTCTACTCCGCATGGTTCGTAGAACACAGGCCGCATGATGTGTCTATCTGGTAGGATCGGCCAGCATGGAACAAATTTGTGGATCACCCTCAACAAGAAGTTACATACTTTGGGTGGCACCGCTAGCTTGCAGAGCCTTCTCTCCAGCACTTGTTCACCCTCTCCCCTGAAGCTCGAGGCCCTCATAGTTTTAAATAGCTGGCTATAGCTCTGCTATAGCCCGCTATAGCCTTTTCAGTAGGGTGCCGCTAAATGGCCGCCTTCACAAAATAGCCCGCTATAGCTCCGCTATAGCTGATTTGGAGGCCCGCCGCTATTCTCCATAGCCCACTATTTGAAACATCGGGACCTACCATTATCCACACTTCTTGACACCAATGCTCTGTAAGCAGATCGTACGGTGAATTTTCCAAATTTTCTTGAGATTCCAAGCGTAACTGTCCTCGGCAAAATACTCGACTGGCATCTGCTTATAGCCTCCACATCAGGTGCAGTGAAATTCGCCTCAATCACCTCCATGTTCAAGTGCTCTGAGTCATGATCAATAAGTTCATGCACAGCTTAAAATCCTCCCAAACTCTGATTGAAGCTCCATCGCCCACGTATGCGACGACTTCGTTTCTTCGTGGTTTGCCTGTAGTATCTGGAGGTGGCAAGCCATGTCCTGGAGACCGTAGACCACATCCGTACGAAGACGTCTTGATTGACGTCTTGTGATGCAAAGCTGTGCTAGTCTGGTCACGACCAAGTCATGGACACCGAGGCCTGTGGCAATCCCCGCGACGGAGACCCACATAGGCGCAGCCACATCCTCAAGGTGGAGAGAGACCTATCACCTATGATGAATTGGGCTTGTCGATGGCAATTCTTCTTCTTTGGTGTGCATGTGTCCAGAGTGTAGCTTTTGAATGTGAATCTAATGGCATTGGTGTATAAACACTGTAAGCTGGTGGTGAATAAAAATTTCAGGAGGACAGGAGTTTAGTTTTTGCGTTGTTGTCTAATATATTTGGTCAGACTGTTATGCCTTCTAATTTAGGGTGTTGCTTGGCTGATAGATGCTGTAATTTTGTTTTAGAAGCAAAGAGAAAAAAAACAAATTCGCTTTCCTTGTTTGTTCTATCACATCTGGCACTCCCTCTGTTCACAAATATGTTATGTTCTGTTCGGGGTCAAAAAGCAAATATGTTCTGTGTATTTCAATATGAACTACTCCCTCTGTTCACTTTTATAAGACCTTTTAGACATTTAAGACAGCACCTAAAACAGTTCAATTTCAGCTGTCCTAAACGACTTACAAAAGTGAACAGAGGGAGTACAATAATACAATGAACTTCACTGCACATAAAGGATAGCACAATATAACGAGAACAGATTCGGATTACAATATCCAGACAACATGCCACTTCTTTAGTGATCTATAAACGATCAGCGGGAGTAGTAGTTTTACACTCTACATTGGGGTGAATTTCTTTAAGGAGAACACCTTTTATTGGCCAAAGGTCTAGAAACTGAACTTTTCTTTAAGAGAAATGCACCCTGTTGAAACAAGTCAGGCTACAATAAGTGCAGTTCCTTCACATTCAGCCAATAAAAAGTGTACCGATAAGAAATTTACTCTGATAACACACACTATATAGGCTTCAAACATTGGGCTAGATAAGATAACTAGCTACTAACTCCAAGGATATCAGCAAACATCTCTTTCCATCCATCCGAATCCAGATACATCCAAGTGGCAAGCATTGTAGGCAGTCCATATACCAGGCATTTATTCAATCTTTCTCTTGCACGACAGAAGCGCCTAAAGAGGAGATTACCAAACAAGATACGCATCAGTATAATCAAATTAGGGAGAGCGGATCAATCTGTATATGTAATTTTGTGGATCATACCATAGGGTGTCAGTGGGATTGGGCTCAATGTGTCCGAAGAGATGGTGGATAAGCTCCCTGTTTTCTCGGAAGTACTTGTTACTCGAGGGGAATCTGCTATCAAGCTCAGCGAGCTTGTAGAAGAGGTCGTGTTTTATGGTCTCGATTTCAACTATCTGACTACGGCCCCATGCTCTCTTGGCGTCGAGGTCTAGCGCAGGCTTTGCACAGGGTTCCTGGCACACAGATCGAAGATCACTTTAGCAGGGATTACCAAGTAGCAGCAGTACTTAATTGCTCACATATGCTACCTCCGTCCTAAAATTCTTGTCTTAGATTTGTCTAGAATTAGTGTTAGATACATCCGTATCTAGATAAATTTAAGACAAGAATTTTGGAACGGAAGGAGTAAGTATTTCGTTTCGTAACTGGTGGAAAAAGAAGCTGTAGATCTCGGAAAAAGATTTATAGTACTAGAACCGAATATATGATATATTCTACAACCTCCATCCCGAATTGCAGTATCTACATACATCTAATCTGAAAAAGCTAATTCACGACGGAGGGATGTGCAGCGTGGATGATGAACATACATAGGTATACAAAAGTTGTGGATCTTGGGTGGTATACCTTCAAAGCGGTGTTGCAACCGGCGCCGCCCGAGGACATAGATCTTTGAGGAAAATACGCAGGTCGGCCGCCGTTGATGAGCCTTGGCATCAGCCGGCGATGCTCCTCCTCAACCAGCGGCGAGACGACGACTTTGTAAACGGACTGGGCTCGCTGGCCTCCGGTGAGCCTCCTGGCCGCAACTCGCATCGCTGCAACCATAGCCTTGAATCTGCGATTTGCCTTTTATTTTTTTATTATTATATAGGGTGGGAAATCGAGCGATGTTTGCTGCTTCGATTTTCTTTGCCGGTCTGGGTCGGGTCCCTCTTATATCCTCCAGCGCCAGATTTTTGTTTTGTTTTTTGAGATGAGATTAACCTCCAACGCCAGTTACGTCAATCTGGGCCGCACATAGCCCGTTCTTATTAGGTACTATGCGTTGGCGCACCGGCCCGGCCCACAGCTGTCCGACTCGTGGATCGTAACCGTCCGACGCACTGCATTTTTTTCGCCCGTCCGTAAGAAGGATCCCCTCATCTCGTTGATCCCCTTCATCTCGACGGGGCACACGCTCTATGGAAGTCGCCCCTCCCCGGCCGTCCTCGTCGCCGGTCGCCGACCGTCCTCATCGCCCGTCAAGGCCCTCCCCGGCCATCCTCGCCGCCGGTTCCACCCATGCCGCAGCTGCACCCCCGTGGTTATAGCTTCGTGCGACCACAGCTGTAGCTCCGGTGGTGACAGTAGTAGCTTGCCGGTGCGCTCGCCACCGCAGCAAATTCCCCCCCAACGACGCTGATTTTTGCTTGGAGCAGTGCCGCCCATCCTCGCCGACGTGTCGACACAAACTCAAATCGGGTTTGCTCACTGTCTATCTGGACGTGTTCACGGCCTAAATTTGTGTTCGATTTGCGTCTACATGCACGAGATGGGTCAGCATGTCGGCCGCCCAACTACCCCACGCGGTTGTAGTCAATGTCGCCATCTAACTCGGACTCGCATGCCAGCGGCCGGAAGCATCTAGAGTCCACGCTTGTTTTAAGTGGCAAGCGGGGGGCTCACCCACTTCCCACTCCTGTCCACATCTAGCCACACTCGCTCCCTTGACGGCGACACAAACCCTAGCCTGTGCCGTCGACATGGGGTTCTTCAACAAGGGAAAGGCAAGGGCAAGGTCGACGACGGCACTGACTCATCCCGAGTGCCAACGACGCAAGGGCAAGGTTGCATTGGTCACACCTGCGGGGAGGACTCGCCGGCCACGAGACCTAGTGTACATCCCAGTGCACCACACGAGGTAATGTCGGTGCTAAATCCGACATATCTTGAGGTAGGGGTACTAAGTTAGGCGTCCTGGAATGATGGTAACATGGACACATGATTTTTTACCCTCAGGCTCTCTCGAAGAGATAATACCCTACGTCCTGCTTTTGATTGTATTGATATGTGGATAGTACAGAGTACAGGTATCTACCACGAGATTGTTATAATTAATATGAGATCATCTATTGACTAGCCTAGCCCCGGTTATATAATGCACCAGGGGCCTAGGGTTACAGGAGTCCTTGTCTTTGCGCAAGTCCTATGGAAACCTCCTTGTATACGTCATGGGCTTTTCGAAGCAGCCCATTAGTGAACCCCATGGGGTCCTCAACCCGATCCACCTTGTCGGGAGACGACGTGATAAGTACCTCATATTCTAGGACTCCATTCGTAGCCCCTTGAAGTCTTCTAGTTGGGGACGAATTGGCATGGGGGTCCCCGACGCGACCCATCTGGTCGGGAGACGACGTGGTGAGTACCCCTTATTTCAGGACTCCATCAGTAGCCCCTTGAACCGGTCTTCAAGTTGGGGACGCTCCTTGGTTCTTTTGATCTGTTCTTCGTCTTCGGTCGTCGGTCTTGATAGCTAGTTCAACAAATATTCTTATCTCCGATATCGAGGATCCCGAGGTGTATCCGAAGAGTTCACATATCGGGCATCCGAGGAGCCCCTTTAAGTTCTCTCTTTTATCAATGCCTTGTTACTTTTTATGCCGCACCTCAAGTTCAAAGTTTTTCCAGTGCGGTAGTGTCCTCTTGCAACCAAGCCCCAATGCAAGGCTGCATCCGAGGTCTATTTTTGCAGCCGAGCTCCAACGTCATTCTGCATCTCAGGTGTCACATATCACCTCGGTCTTGAAAAATTTGGAGGAGTTCAATCAAGCTTAAGGCCAGAAAAGTCCTCTGTGGAGCCAGCCAATCGCGTCCGAGTTTCATGCCGGATTGGCTCCAAGGTGGTGCACCACCCCGGCCTTGGGCTGATTTTTTTCGGAATTTTGCAATTTATTCTCTGCCGAAATGTATAGCCAGTAGCCCTCAAGGTGTGTGTCGCCCTAAAATCCGGGATGCACCTGAAGGATAAAATAAAACCGTTGATCTCGGTAGCCCCCGAGACTCTGATCGATTTGCGAAATCGTCTTGAGGATCAATCCCTAGCTCGGCAACATACTTAGGAACAGAAATACAGTGTGGAATAGCTCCTGAGACTCAAGTTGGGTGCGCCCGACCAACCTGAGAATCATAATCTCCTCATAAACCGTTTTGCACTTTGAAATGTCTGCATTGAATCATCAATGCAGTAGCCCCCCGAGACTTGGGTTGGGCCACATGGCTGACCCTAGGATCGTATCTCCTCGGGAACTTGTTCGGTCAGTGTTCGGGTGTTGCCATCACCGAGGTGCAGCTCGGCAAGGAAAATGCCGAACTGCGCCTACGAAATGATCTTTATTGAACAGAAGTACCAATCGATACAAACCAAGCAAGTTCTACGGGTCATTGGTCGACCTGCGAGACATTGGCCTGGAAATAATTTAGCCATCAACTGCATGGATTTTTTGTTGTAACAACTCCTCGGTCTACTGGCGGTCGACCTACGAGATGCCGCCGTGGAATTTTTTTGCTTTCATGGCTGAATTATGACTTTATATATATATGTACTTGGCCATTTTTATGCTCATATCTTTAGATGTTATACTCCGTTAACCAGCCATCGGCTTCCACCTCCTCAGCCAGAGGTCGAGAAGCGTTCCCAACATCAGCCTGATTCCTCAGGCAACGTTTGTTATGGAACGGGGCAGTCCGTCCATATAGTCAAAATGTAGACCTTACAAAGAGTTATGTTATATTGCTTTTTAACGCAAGTCACATCTTCGGTGAAAAATAGTTCCTCTAGCAGTTCGTTTTCCCTGGGTGTCATGTTTATCACAATGAATTAGCCATTATCCCAATATACTTGCCCGAAGGGCTCGACTCGGGAATATCCTCGGCGTAATAAGTAGGGTCTACACCCTACGTCTAGTGCTCTTTTTAAAAGGCCTTTATTTTCACTTCCTCCATTGCCAACCAATTATATTCTTATGACCGCTAGCTTTTAGCTTCACCAGTTTGAGGTACTTGTCAGTTTTACCTAAAGTAACAATCGAATCACAAAGGTGCTCCCTTTACCCCTTAGCCAATTTTTTTGAAAACTTAAGGGGTAAGCACAGGAGCCAGGCAACCGAGCTTGGCAAAAAATCTCAAGTCAAATTGATGCATATTATGGCTTTATAACGATTTGTGGGAAGGCAATGCTCGTATATTGAATACAAATGTTGAGGATATGTTGGGCTCTCTAGGAGTCCGGAGGTAACTACGCCAAGGTGCCTCAAGGAGTCCCCGGTATGATTTATTAGACTCTTTTATATGTCTGAAGTGTTTTATACCAAAATAATTTGAGGTAAGTATTGTGTAGTTTTTTCAAAGACGGCTGAACCAATTTTCTACTAGTGACCTGCAAGAAGCCGAGCACCTTTATGAAAGCAAGCTTTGTGATTATCAAAAAGTTATTTGTTTTACATAGGCAACATTTATGGTTTAATATTTCTGCTCGATCGATCGAATTTGTGCATGTTGTGACAGTCATCTTTTAAGTTGTATTTTCAGCTTTATGCTATATCTTATTTTGACTCCACCATGACTATTTAAGATGTGTAGCTGGTCAGTCATTGGCTTCCACCTCTTAGTAGAAACTACTTAGGGTGTTCCCTTTCTAATTGCAACCTTTAGCCGACGTCTCGGTGCCCGGAGGTGATTGTATCAGTAGAAATAAGGCAATTAGACCTTAGGGCTAAAACATTTAGATACATTACAACCGAGCGCCTTTCGAGCCCTCTCATGCCCTCTGCTTTTCTGGCCGTCCGATCTCACACCACAGTCAGTTTTGATCGTTGGATTCTGATGTTGTTCCACGTTTAATGTTTAAGTGGGCCGGCTGTCCTAAAGGGCTGCTACTCCGGTGGAAAAATCGCTGCACTCTCGTGAATTGGGCCCCGGCCATCAGGTGAAGCCCACGTACCCATTGTAATCATCTCCACGGTGCCTCTCGTCAACCCTAACGGAGGAGGCACCCACCCAGTCTACCGAGGGGATGGCAAAGGCGCACGGCGCGGTGGCGGCCCTATCCCCAGACGGCGGGTACATGGCGGACACGCACGAGGAGGATCGACCGCAAGAAAAAGAAGGAGATGGCGGACGATTCGCCGCCACCGATGCAGGTCCCAAACCAGTGGGTCGCCACAACTCCCTGAGCGACCGCGTCAGCGAGAGCCTTTGCATCTTCGAGGAGGAAGATGTCGCTGTCGACGACCAGAGCTCTCAGCGACGACGTGGCCCGCCCGCGTCCCATCGAGGCCGTGGAGGCGTCAGTTAGTAAGGGCCACGAAGTGTAGAAAAGGGCGAGCGGCCATGCAGGTACGATGATTTACCACTCCTATTCCTCTGCATCTTGCAATTCTTTTCCTTTGTCCGTTGGCTCTGAATCTGATGTGCCGATTGGATTACCACAGGAGGCAAAGAAGGCCACAAGTGAGGCATCCAGGTCGACTTCGCCATGCGGGTCGCGCTGCACATTCGTCCCATCGCCGGCAAAGCATTCGTCAGTTGGGAAGGTGAGCAAGCAGGTAATGCCTTACGCTTTTTGTTGTTCATTTTCCGTTTCATTTCTTGATCAGCATTCGCGTCACCACTTCAGAATGCAGTTATCTGAATCTTATCTTGTCTTCTTTGTACTCAAATATATTGTGAGTACGCCATTTTATATTATTTCTTAGATTCTTGATCGGCCGAGTAGATACTTTTGGAGACAAAATGATTCTTGTCTGAAACTTATGCTCTCCCCAGTGTACTTACATTTTGGTAGCATGTGCACTTCACAATTATATTAGTAGAAGCACTGCTCATATTAGTACTTCATACGTACATACTCTCCAATTCACCACGCTTGAACATTTTGATCGGTGTATCCCGATAATTTCTTAGCTTTGTGAACATATAGTTTAGAAGCCAAATATACTGTTATCTAAAGCTTATTATCTAATCGGTGAAATTAGCACGCTGATGATTGTACTCTCCAGCTCTCCAGGCTTTAACATTTTGGTCAGTGTAACCTGATCATTTCTTAGATTCTTCATAATTGATTAGACCATCAGATACTACATCGCTAATTTTCATCAATGGTTTTATACTGGAGCTAAAATGGTTTGCTTTTCTGTTCTCAGGTTCTACAGCTTGATGGTCAATGCTGATGATTGGGATTCCATGGATCCATGCAATATATGTACATATTTGATCATGTCTCCTGGATCTGATCAACCTTGGTAGAAGAAGACAACAATGTGGAGCAGTGCAATCTCTCTGCCACTTAGCCCTTGTAGGCACTGTGGTAATTAGCCAATTAAACTCGAATTATAAATCTTAAAACACATGGTAAAATACTTAGCAAACAATTATTATTTTCCGGTACACATCAAATTTCAGGTTTGAATGTTGTATTATTGCATGAAACCAATACTATAGGTACTATACAATTGGCATTTAAATTTCTCAATGCGAAGCAATTTCACACCAAATACGATTAAATTTGACATTTTGTGCTTACCTCTTTGTTGGAGCTTGTAGGATTATTGTGATAGACTAAATGTAGAATTCTCTTGCGGGCGAGAATGTGTTGTACAAATTTTCCGAAGTATTTGTATTGCCTATTTATTTACTCAAATATATTGTTTTTCCCTCAATATTTCTACTTTTGAGATTTTACGAGGGGGGCCTTTGCGAGAGAACTCTTTCTAGGAGCCAAAAGTGGTCACGATAAATCACAACATGTATCCAACTATCGATCAACCATCCTAGAGACTAATACACTTGAGACCCAAACATGAACCAGCTACAAGTCCATCAGACCTATGAAAAAAGATCAACACACAACTTTCTTGCAATCCAATAGGACTCCTCTCTTCAATTACATACCATGATTTGTAAAATGAAAGAGAGAAGCACGAGATGCAAGAAAGCACAACACTACTCCAAAGCTTTGCAAACAATGATATACAGATTACTTCGTGTCCCAAAAAATATAGAGCAAAATTGGACGGGCGCGGCAACGCGCGCCATCAATGATCTAGTACACTTAGTCTTAGGAGCATTCGTTTGGGGGGCAACTTAATAGCCCCCGGTATATGTCGAGCCTTTGGATCATCCGGGATGGAACCACCTACACTTCGGCTCTTTCGAAAAAGAAAAGGCCTTCATTTTACACACAATATACGCTATCAGCTATATGTAGTTTAACACTACCTACGGTCCGCCGACCGATTTACACATGTTGTGACAGTCAGCTTTCGACCTTATCCATCTAAGGTACTTGACCGGTTAAACCATAAGTAACAATCAGTGGTTCTTCATTTGCACCCTTAGCCGAATAAAGCGGAAACGTAAGGGGTAAGCACAAGAGCTGGGCAATCCAGCTATTGACCAAAGACAGAAGTCGAAATCGATGCATATAAGTGCGAAATACCGAGGAAGTTTTGCCGAGGACTCCATGGAGTACCTTGGCTTTTGGTGTGTTCGGATCTAGTCGCAACCCCCTTTAATATGGTTGATACTTTAAAGGCGTCTGGCATTGTATTGCTAGAGTTATGCTTGGTATTTTTAAAAAGAGAAAAAGGATGCACCTCGAAGATTCAGGCATCTCTTGGTGCCAATCCAAAACTGGTTTTAAAAGCAATTTATGCTTTTGTCGTGCTTTAACATGATACGTCCAATCTCTAGGCTTCAAGTTGGTCAGCCTTCGGCTTCAACCTCCTTTTCGCAAAGGAGGAGTGCTTCTCAGACCAGTTTAGTGAGCTAAACTCAAGCAGCCATATAAAGAAGCCAGATTATGGGATATTGACCGTAACTCGTGCCAAAAAAGGAGTAGTAGGAAAAGACTTTGCAACGACTAAGAAGAAAATATTTATTATAAAATGGCTCATATAAATTTAAGAGCCCGAGTTAACATGAGAAAAAAGAAGTGTTGTTAACAAAGAAACCTTTTTAACAAACTAAGCTTTTAACAAACAACTTTTCTGCTTAAGACAAATATAACGCTTGGTTGAACCAAATAAAAATTAAAAAATTGAAACATTTTGAGCATGAAAGTGACTTAGTTAGTTAATGTGCTCGATGTTGATGACGTGGTCTAGGCTTGAGGCGGGACGAGGACGCAAAACAAACTTTGACAGATCTGACATGGTGCATAGTCCTCAACTTGACCGAGGTCCTAGTCCCCACGCCCGAGGTGACCGAGCGAGGAGCTCAGCTTGACGAAGTGGCGATGCAGCATGGACTATGTGGCAAGGTGAAGCCCCTGATCCATCTAACATGAAGCTTTTCGACTAGTGATGCCGAAGTCCCCAGAGTAGATTGATGAAGAGATGGTGAAGCCCCCGGTCCAATCAAGGTGTCGGAGCAAGTCGGCGGTGAGACGTCGGAGCCTCTATGCCAGCCGACGTGTCGAAGCATGTCAGCGTGTTGGAAAATGTGTATGGCTAGAGGTACTTGAGCATATCGGGTAATGTGGTGCACCCCATCAGGAGCATATATGCTTATTTTTAATGGCTTATTACAACTCAGAAATAAAAAGAAAAAAATAAATATAGCAGAAAAATAAAAAAACTATATAAAAAACTACTCAGAAATGAGCTGAGATGCGCTTATAGAGGAAATTCAACTTAAATTCATAACGAATTTCAAGAGAAATCTGTATGAATTTATGCTAAATTCCCTATACAAGCGCATCTATTTTCATTTTCAGAGGAGCTCAATAAGGTAGAGGGGGAGGGGCTTATAAACCGGTCCGATTCCCCTTCGGTTGGCGAGGTGGGACTAAACTCTGGTCGCAACGGTACCAACCATTTAGTCCCGGTTGACGGCTCGAACCGGGACTAATGGGCAGCCCATTGGTCCCGGTTCAAGCCACCAACCGGGACCAATGGTGTTGGGCCAGGAGCGAGGCCCATTGGTCCCGGTTCGTCCCACCAACCGGGACCAATGGCCCACGTGGCCCGGCCGGCTCCCGGGCCTCATGAACCGGGTCCAATGCCCCCATTGGTCCCGGTTCTGGATTGAACCGAGACTAATGGGCTGGAGCGGCCTGGACCATTGGCCCCTTTTCTACTAGTGAACATCTAGTACTAGCTATGAACCCTAAATTAACATCTACTACTACTAAATCTAGTACTAACTAGTGGCAGGGGGTGGGGGGCGACGGAGAGGTAGCTAGGAGCGGCGAGGGCTGGATCGGGATCGGGAGGCGGCGGTGCTGGGTGGGCTTGGGTGGCGGCGGTGAGGTCGAGGGCGGTGGGAGGAGGGCTGCCGGCGAAGGAGGGAGGAGGGGCGGCCGTAGGCGAAGGGAGGAGGGCAGCGACAGAGAAGGGAGGGGCGGCCGCAGGCGGAGGGAGGATGTGCGAGGAGGAGGGAGGAGGGACGAAAGGAGGGGAGTACCTCGGCGGCGGACGGACAAAGACGGCGGCGGCGGCGACGCACGACGACGGTTATCGGCATGCGGGCGAGAGTGAGAGTGTGAGTGAGAGAGAGGGTTGGTCGTGCGCGTGGGGATAAGGTAGGGATAGTTGTAGCGCGTTTGCCCAAACGCGCTACAGCTAATCTGAATAGCAGTAGCGCTTTGCATATAAACCGCTACTGCTAAGTGTAACTATACAAAAAATACCTCAATGCAAAAATAAATTGGCCATCAATAATCTTTTTGTGTACAATCTGAATTGTCAATATGAGTCCTCTCCGGTAGGAACCGGAGAGGACTCATATTGCGGCCACAAATTTTACACATAGAGTTCAGTGACGACCAACTGGTTCACTACTAGGAAAAGGCATGCTAGTGGCGCACTGGTTTTGCCTTCTAATGGCGCACTGCCAGTGCGCCACTGGCATCACGCCACTAGAATTAAATTCTAATGGCGCACTACTGGTGCGCCATTAGTATCTGGTGTTCTAATGGCGCACCACGTAGTGCGCCATTAGTATAGCCCGCAGTGCGCCATTAGAATGCCTCCCAGGGGCCATATGTACAAATGTGCTATGGCATTCTAATGGCGCATTGGCAGTACATGCGCCATTAGTGTGATGATCACAGTGCGCCATTAGTGTCTTTTGTGCTGCGCCATTAGTATGAATATTAGGTTTTTTTTTGCTTTTCTGATTTTTGCACAGATTACAAAATATATTATTGCATAGAATATAGACAGCAGCACACAGCAACATCAAATTCATCAAATACAATAGAAGATTAGTCTCCGAATACAATTCATCATATTAGTCTCCGGATTCAAAAGACCGGACAAAGATAAAACATTACAAGTCTCAAGACCGCGAGTATCGAGTTTGCCTTCACATTACAAGTCGATATCGATCATCTAAACTACCATCACATAGAAGAGAGCTGTGGTCATCACGATGAGCATCATCGCGATCAAACTGGTCTTCATCCGTTCCTCCAACGCCCTCCTCTCTCCCGCTAGATAGCGGGCGATCTAGATTCGCCTCCGCCCTAGTGGTGTACCTTTGTAACTATTACCGCTGAACGGTGAACCTGTCTCCGACACTCCTCCCACCATCGAGACTCAGGAACCTTACCCTTGTACACGACATACGACGGCATCTCTATGCACAAGCCAAACAATGACAATACATAAGCAATGTGTAAGTATGCAACAAAAGGATCGGAAGAGAAAAGCAAGACATTAATAGCACGATTCATGGTCCTACTAATAAAATAGCATCGATTACATCTAAGTTGAACAACCGTCCAAACCAAAGAGACATACGAATTCATTAAAAGTTTAATTACAACATGAGCCAATCAATGTTTCGAACTACACATCACTACTTTCGACTCGACTCATCGGACAGAGCGTGGATGAAGCCGCCGTCTGTCGCGATGGTCATGAAATCGCGGTCGTTGTCACCCCGCATTTGTAGCATTCCATCTATCTCACCGTTGGACGGTTGATTTCGAGGAAGAACTGCCCCGACGTATGAAGGACATCTTGATGGATGATGTCCGCAAACTCCGATCGGATGCGAAGAATTCTTGTCCGAGGTCCGCGCCTGGACTGCCGACAAGCTCGCGCCCAATCTTTGAGATTATCTGGTAGCGAAGGTGATGATGGTCCTTACGACGCCTCGCATGTGATGGAGGGCGTAGTAGGCATCCTTCGATCGCCAGCGGCTGCTTGACGCAGCAGAACTTCAGACAGTGAGAAGATGTGCTTGCCGTACATTTAACTGTCCCGTGAAGGTGCCTCCAGATTTGGCGTAGCCGGGGAGAACATCATCAAGAACTTTCTTCACATTTGTGTAGTCTATCATGGAGTTACGGTTCGGGTCGAAATACGTGGCCATGGAATATTTCGGGCTTAAGAGGATGAGTGTGCAATGTGTGTCACTGCACAGAACATGGAATGTTAGAAAAAAAGAACGATCGAAATCTAAGAAATCATATGTTACGGGGCGGTTAAGGGATGACTTACTCGGGAAAGTAAGGCACAAGGAAGTTATCCTTATCTGCGTTTGCCAGAATGACGCCTTCGAGGTGTGAACTCGCAACTTGGCGGTCCCCAGCGCTGCTCAAGTGCTTGGCACGCATGTAGAAGGGGTCGACTATCACGATGTCCGGGGTATTGTCTCTAATGATCCGCATCTGCATGCTCAACGAAAACAGCCGAACGAAGGTGTAGTGCAACGGATGAAGGTTAAACATAGCAAAGATGTCATCAAACCGCAGGACGATCATACCCCCGATGTCGCCATCCACAAAGCCCTTGCTCTCTGGCACCTTGGCCACGAAAACCGGTATGCCACATCCTTCTCTCGAGACGCCGCTTCTCCAAAATCGAACACCGTCATGCAGACTCCGATAGCACCGGTTGCAGATTCAGCATATTTGGCGGTAGCATCGCCCTACCCGCCACATGCACCTCCTCGAGATATCCTTAGGTGAAGGTGGCCCGCCCCGAGCACGGATCGAACTCGGTGCCGGCTGGCTCGCACCGCGCCCTTGTTAGTCTTTCGCTTCCGCCCTTCTTCTTGATCTCCTGTAATGGGACCGAGTTCGCTCACGACCGCCTTCTTCAGCGTGTTGGGGCTGATAATATTTCGCGCCTCAGCTATCTCGAGGCTCGGTGAAGACGGAGCCGGAGGCGTGTCTCGAGAACTGAACGCCGACGATGCTTGTTGCAATTGATTTCTCCGCCGCACCAGCTAGATCGCGGTGGTCTTGGCTGGGTTC
The DNA here is from genome assembly GCA_021437245.1 of Aegilops speltoides. NCBI lineage: Eukaryota > Viridiplantae > Streptophyta > Magnoliopsida > Poales > Poaceae > Aegilops > Aegilops speltoides. The sequence goes on from CM038141.1 coordinate 460,981,309, forward strand.
TTGAGAAAGAGGCCCGCAGAAATCGTCGGCGCATCCATGTTCGCAAAGTACTTGTCAACTTTGGTAAATGTACCGTCGTCGTTGTCGCCGCCGTCCGGATCTGTGCCATAGGGCTGTCCGGATCCCGTGCCATAGGGATGTCCGGCAGGTCCGTAGCGTTGCTGCGTTCTTGCCATGGCTTGGCGCCGCACGATCGGGCGGTCTTGTCGTGGGGTGGTGTCCCCGCCCCAAACGAATCCGCTCTTCGCCATAGCAGGGCCGGTTTATGCAGTGCCGAGGGTCATCTCATCTTCTTCGTCGCCCCGCCGGTCGAATCGAGGTAACAACTCGTTGCAGCTGGCAGCACCCGGACCACTTCAACCCTATACATTGTGGGTGGCATCGGATTACCGTGGAACATGGGGTTGCCGGTTGAACGATTTTGCCCTTGGCGACATCGACCAACTCGGCGCCCACGGCGCGTAAGAGTGCAAGGAACGCCGGCGGTGCCTCGCGAAAACATGTGTAGGGCGTCAGGATGCCCACCAAAGGCAAGGAGATGAAGTCATCGGCCGAGAGGCTTAGTTACCGTGATGCCGTCAAGCTCGGCTAATGTCGAGGCACCGCCAACGGCGGGCGTAATCGACGGAGGGGGCGCATCGGCGAGGTGCCGGTCGGCGACACCCGGTGCATTAAGCTCCAATACCGTGCGGTGCCGGAGACACGAATACCGCCCCGCCGGAGACACCAATGGCGCGCCGCGGAGACACCAATGGCGCCGCCGCCGGAGACACCAATGTCGCCGCCGCCGGAGACACCAATGGTGTCGCCGCCCAGCGCGAGTTCTTGGCCATGAAGCCGGGAACCGGGAGGACCCTTTGGCCGCCCGCAATCCACGCCGTCAGCCCATGAATCAACGTAGGCACCATGGCTTCGAGCTTCGCTTCCAGCTGTTGTTCCACTTGCTCTTGGACAAGCTCCGAATCCGCGCCACTTGTGCCTTGAGTGCTTCAACCTCGCGTCGCTTTCCGAGCTGGCCTTTTTCTCCTTCGCACACCAGCGGTATAGTATGACCCCATTTTGTGGACAAGCCTTTGCCGCCACACGACCACCGACGCCGGCTTATCGAGCTTATCCTTCTTTTTCATTACGCTCAACGCCCTATTTAAAGGGGTGTCGAAGGGGAGCTCTTAGACGACCCCGCCATCGCTTTCATTGTCCCGCAAAAGGAACATGAGCCATTTAGAAATATTGGTGATTAATTAGAGTGCAACCATATGGAGCTAATTACGCGGGGTGTATTCCTTACGTAACAAGCTCAAGCGCCTGGTCTTCGGATCCGTGGTAAGCTCCTTTGTTATCGGGTCCTCCTTGTACCGGCCCCGACATAGTTCCCGGTCCGCTTGTCACCGCTGTATTTCTCAAGCGGGCGGTAGGCCTTGCTCGGCACGCCCGCGCCCTCCTTGTCCCATATAGGCTCCGCCACTCTATAACCGCCGGGACCGAGTTTGTGTTCCCTAAGTTCAACTCCGCATTTCTTTCCCCATCGACTTGATTCGAGCTTATGGGCTCGCACTTGATCTTGAACTCCTTGTACTCATCTTCGCCATCAAATGATATTTTGCCTTGATCTTGTCATAACTATCACCTTTATCAATCATTCTCTTCACCGCGCTTCTCCAAGTAGACAGGCCGTGCTCATCTTCGTGAGGGCGGCATTGTTCACTCTATTCCCCGAGAGGCGGTGTTTTCCAATTCGTCGGGAACTTGTATCGCTCGTGCAGCCGGAAGAGGAGGTTGCGCAAATTCCCTCGGTCCTTATGCCTAAGGTTCTCGGTGTTGATCGAGACGGTGTTCCGGAGAATGCACCCGAGCTGAACCCCTGCACTTTGACTATATGTTTGGGCTTCGTTGGATTCCCGCCGAGTCCACTTGAGTGAATTCTCCTTGACGGTGCGGAGCGCATTCGGCGCCGGTCCTTCCTTTGCTTCTTCGGTTGGCTGCCATCGTGTGTGCGCCACCATCATCGATGGTGGCATCCTCGGCAGCACCATCGGTGGTGTCATCCCCGACGCCACTAGGGGTTGTGTAATCAGGATCGGTGTCTTCCGCGGCGCCATCATAGCGGTGAGGTTGTTGTTCCTCCAACTCTTGGGACATCTCCTAGAATTGCTTGTCGCCCAACCACCGGCCTCATCGCTGTGGGCCATGTTTCTCTCTAAATAGGAAAAAGTTTGGTCAAAAAGATGGTTATTGTCAAGGAACAAGATCATGGTCTCATGATTTAGGGTTGGGCCTAATCACTTGGCTCTATTGCCACCTATGTTGGGTTTATCATCTAGGGTTTATCGATGCTAAGGATAATTCTAAGTTGGGCCTAATCACTTGGCTCTATTGCCACCTATGATTTAATGCAGCAAGAATGGCAGGGCAGTTGATCCTACTTAACTAAGTACTAAGATAGCCCTGCCCATGCATTAGTCGCAGTATTTTATATGTCCTATTTTTAGCAAAGTCATGCTAAAATTCACGGAAAATTTCAGCATGACCTTTGCTGAAAATAGGACATATGGAGTACCCGAATTTGCCGGAACGGAAGTTAATCGACATTCCGGCAAACTCAAGGGCCTCTCGGGTACTGCAAATTCATCACGACACAATGGTCGGAGACAAAACCCAGCAACTTTACAAGTCTTTCACAGATTTGTTTGCAAGTTCTGATATGTAATAAAGATAAGCCTCAAAGATGAGCCTCCAATGCTAATTTGTTTGCTTCAAGACAAGATGAACCTCCAATGCAACAGAAGTAAAGAAATCTATGCATCCTGTAAATTTCTCTTCCAATGGCATAGACAAGGTTCAGACATCTTTTTACACAGAAGGTGATGCCTATTATTTTTTACTGAATTAGATGTATACACTATAATGAAGAACAAAAAAATCATCCTAATTAAGCAAGTTACAGATTGTCACACCCAAGAAAACGCCCGTCCGCACAACAGTGAATGTTGATTATGTGTGTACGGGCCAACCGGCCAACTGGGTCAACTTGCATGCCTATACATGTGGCTGCAATGAATCCAACATTCTTGCTCTTGAAAATCAATTCTCTTGATTGCTGCGTGCCAACCACCACCAAGTGCCAGATTAGTTTCTGTATGTATGGCCTCACTTGTTTCATTTCTTTCATGAATAACTACTTAACATTCTTGCCCAAATGACACAGTTTAATCCAGTTTCCTCAAATTTCTTACTTCAGTATCTTAGTAATTCACAACATCAAATGCATTGGTAAATTTACAGAACACAAGAAAAAGTTAATCAAACTATCTAAAACAGTTAACAGCCATGGCCCTAGGGTTTGCAGGTGAGGGGTGGAGGAGAAGGAGGAATCACCTGGGGGACGGCGAGGGCGCGGGCGGGGGGGACGGCGAGGCTGGAGCAAGGCGGGAGGGGGACGGCGAGGCTGGGCGGGCGGAGGGGGGACGGCGGAGGCGGGCGCGGGCGGAGGGGGGACGGGCGAGGAGGCTGGGCGCGGGCGGAGGGGGCGGTCGTCGCCTCTCTGCTCGGCGGCGGGCGGGCGACGGGCGACGGCGCGAGAGGAGGCTGCTGAGGGGGGATCTGGCGAGGGAGGAGAGAGGCCAGAGGGAATAGGTGAGGAAGCTTTTAATGGCGCACCACACGCCGGTGCGCCATATAGTACGATTGTTCTAATGGCGCACCACCCAAGGTGCGCCATTAGAATGTTGTTTTAATCTACCACAAGAGCTATATCTACTGCCCAACCCTTTCTACAATGTAACCCACCCACTAGCCCGACCGGGTCAAGACGTAGCACACACACTGGGAGGTCCTGGGTTCGATTCCTGTGATCCCCAATATTTTTTATGCATTTTAAATGGTGTTTTTATATTTATTTGTGTTTAAATGTGTTCAAACTTGTTTAAATCATAACAGTAATATTTTTATGCATTTTAAATGCTGTTTTTAATATTTATTTGTGTTTAAATATGTTCAAACTTGTTTAAATTATAACAGTAATATTTTTAGAAAAATAGTAAAAAAATTTAAAAATATGTTCAAAAGTCTTGGAAAGGGGGGCGGTGTGCTCGGCGGTGGAGCGGGGAGGGTTGCGATGGGTGGAGCTAGCGGGGAGGTGCGGGTGCGATCGAGATGGAGGGGATCGAGATCGAGATGGAGGGGAATCGAGATCAAGTGTCCTCATGAATTCAAAAGTGCCCATGAAATTTAAAAATATTCATGATATCAAAAGTGCCCATGCATGAAATACAATCGAGAAATGAAGACTACGATTTAAATACAATCGGTCTTAGCTAGCTATCTCTGCTCACAATCTTCTTGCCCTTCTTTTTCGCAAACGGAGTTCTTCGTGGAACGGACGCCCTTAGGTAGGGTGGTCCCGCTTCTTCTTGTGGTGTGTGCTGCTACTTCATCGTCGTCGCCATGTTCGATCTTCGGTCGCCGACTTGTCAAGTCTTGCTCATTGGCTACTCCATCCATTCCGATGATCTTCCTTTTGCCTCTCCTCACGACAACACGACCGGGCTTTGGCGGGTCGGTAATGAAGAAGCATTGGTCCACTTGGGAAGCCAGCACCATGGCTCATTTTTCGCGGTGACGCTTATGCCATGGTCTTGGATTTGGCTTCGGTATAACCATGGTGGTGAAATACCGGTCTTCTTTTATGACGTTTTGGCCCATCGACACGGAACATCGGACCTTCTCTCCAACAGAGCTCAGCTCCCAGATCTCCTCGATCCTTCCGTAGTATCTGTCCTGTCGTTACCGTGTAGGATTCCATCGTTACCCGGAGTTCGATAACCATCGCTCTTCATGTCCTTGTCCTCGTGTAGAATGTGTAGTCGTTGATATCGTGACGCCTCATAGGTCATCGTTGTGCTCGCGCCTCGTGACAAGGCGAATAGTAGTTGTTCTTCCGCGAAGAATCCTCATTAAAGGGTACGACGAAGCTTCGCTTGAACCAACGCGTGAAACATGAGTTGTGCTCTTTGAGTATATCTCCGTCCGCCCTCCGCTGGCCTCGGTCATTGTACGCCTTCTTAATAAAGGTTTTGTGCTCTACCACCCAAGGATCGACCACGCCTATGTGTTGTAGCGCGACTAGGTTTGCTCTTTCAAAGTCGGCGAGTCGACCCTCGGCCGACATGCATTTCGTGGCGACCCTCATGGTGACCCCATCCAGCGAGCCTGCCGAGGTGCTCGCTGACGGGCGAGACCAACGGGTTCTCGATGCCTAGATAATTCGTGCAGAGGAGATGCACTCTTCGGTCGAAAGCCCTCGCTATGCTTCCTCTCGACGTGACATGTTGCGAACGTATCCTTTGATGACACCATTCATCCTTTCGAACGGCATCATGCTATGCAGAACGCCGCCCGAGTTGGATGATATCCTCCACTATATGGACCAGCAGATGCACCATAACGTCAAGAATGCGGGCGGAAGTACATCTCAAGCTCGCATAGTATCACCACGATCTCTTCCTCTGTAGCCTTCTTAGTTGCCTCCCGCCAATCGACTTCCGAGATGACGTCGAAAAAGTTGCACAGCCAAATAGCGTTTCACGGACGTGCGCGCCCATGATCCCACGGATTGCAATCGAAGTATTCTGCGTCATCAAGACGTGATATCGTGAGACTTCATCCCGCTGAACTTCGCCACTGGGTCTAGGTATCTCGCTTATCTTCCCCGCAGAATCAGAAGGAAGTTTTACTCCTAGGAGGCAGGTGAAAAACTGCTCGATCTCCTCGACTTAGAGTGAAGCACGCGGAGGGTAGTCATTTCCGGTCTTCTTGGCCTTTTGCCTTTGCGACGATTTACTTTCCGTGTCTGCTTCGCCTCATCATCATCATCATCATCATCATTAGCGTGAAGCTCCTGCCGATGCCCATTGATTTCAAGTCGCCCTTGCTTTCGCCCATCTTTGGTCCTCTCTCGCATGTTGAGCAGGGTACCAAGCAGACTCGCACACGTTCTTCGTGATATGCATGACATCAAGGCTGTGAGGCACATGGTGGATCTTCCAAGACGGCAAGTCCCGTAAAACAGACCTCGTTTTCCATACCTTCAGCAGCTGCTCTCGCGCCTTTCGCATCTTTCGGCAGAAGGCGTCTTTCCAATTTTTCAACAGCTTGTCTATTTCTCGCCGCCTCCTCACATCGGCGCTGGGTTCGGTTTCACCATCGAACAGATCCTTGCGTTTCTCCACGGGTCATCGTCGCGAAGCCACCTTCGATGTCCCATGAACACGGTTTTCAAGACCCGGATCTCTATCTAGCTGGCGATCGTTGTGTCATCCATGCACCTTACGCATCCGTAAAATCCGTGGACTACCCGCCCCGCGAGATATCCGTGAATCGAGATAGTCGTGCACCGCCGTGAGCAAAGGCGGCTCTCATAGGGAAATATTCTTTCTCTGCGGCGCCCCACGTATTGGTGGCGTTTTCCACAGCGTGTCTAGCTCCTCCTTCAAAGAGCCCCAGACATGATTGATGTCGCTCCCTGGTTGTTTCGCCCTTCAATTAGCATACTCATGTGAATGTACTTCCTCTTCATGCACAACCAGGGGAAGGTTGTACATCCACACAAACACAGGCCAGGTGCTATGTGTGCTTCTCGCTGCCAAACGGATTGACTCCATCGGTGCTCGCGCCAAAGACGATGTTCCTTGGATCCTTCCCAAATTTCGGTCTTCGGTTCAACGCTTACACCGCTCGCATCCTTAGGGTGACTCAAAGATCTTGTCTTTTTATCTATATCCGGATCATTTGCGCCATCTTCTCACTTCTTCTCCTCCCTATCCGCGTGCCAACGCAGGAGCTTTGCTACCTTAGGGTCCGCGAAATACCGCTGCAGACGAGGAGTGATCGGAAAGTACCACACCGATTTTCGAGGAGCTTTTTCCTCTTCTTGTATCGAGTGACGCCAAGACACCGGACATATGGTAGACTCGCGTGCTCGTCCCGATAAATGATGCAATTGTTCATGCACACATGGTATTTCACGGCGGTAAATCCAGAGGACACACGATTTTCTTCGCCTCGAACTGGTCGGGCACTTGTTCCCCTTGGGAAGACGTTCGTGCGTAATGACATGTTCTCGCCGGCACGCGCCGGTCATTTTGTGTTTTACCTTCATCTCCGAGCCATGAGCGTTACTTTCAGCGGTATCCTCGGCCTGCATCCTTCATACAATGGAGTAACCGCGTCTATCTCCGGTTGATCCAGCTTGGCTTTCTCTCGGCGGCAGCTCTTGCGTTATCCGTCCGCTTGAGAAGCAGCTCTTGAATATGAGGGTCCTGCACCCAGCCTCCATCGCCGTCCGCTCCGGCATCTTCATCTTCATGATCATGCCCTTCGCCTTGATCTTCCTCATCATCATGTACGACATCTTCTACATGATGATCGTACAACATCACCGCCGTGATCATGTCCCGGAGATTCTTCGCCTTCTCGCCCGCCCCGCCACGGTGGTACTTGTCTTGTCGCTCTTCCTCATTTCTTGCCCGCCCCGCCATGGACGACTTGATAGTCATCTTCATCACCTTGCCACCGATAGCCATCCATGAAACCACGCAAGAGCAGGTGGTCCCGCACCTGCCCGAATCCGGTCCGCAATAAGGCTCTTCAACTTGCATCTTCGACATGGACATCTTATCTCCGCCTCGCTCTTTTGAAGCATCTCGGCCTTCGGAGCTCAAAACCTATTCACGATGCCTTGGTCATCATGCGGACCATGGTCGTCATGGGTAGAGCAAAACGATATGTTAGAACCAAGAAAAAATTGGCATGACCTTCCCTAAAAATAGGACCAAAAAGAATGCATAGTGCCAAAATTCTCATTAAACGGAAATGAATCAAAACATTCCGCAAAATATTGGCAACTATCGATATTTCAAATACCGTACCTTCAAACACAAACATATATGCAACACCACAAACACTTGCAACACCACAAACATACATAGATCTAGCTAGGCCACAAAAGTGCATGTGCACGTTGTTGGAGCGAGCTAGGAGAAAAAAAGTAGATCTATATCATGAAGATAGCTTTCCTTACTTACCTATCAAAATAGGTAATTTCACCACTTAATTTTGTTGAATCTATGGTGGAAATGAGGTGAGGAGGAGGAGATGGTCAAATCTTGGAGAAGGAGGTGGATGGAATGAAGTGGGGAAAGTGAGTGGGTAGGTGTGGGCTGTCCAAAATATCTTGTTGGTCCTAAAGAGCATGGCGCACCTCTCCTCATGCGCCATTAGTAACCTGGTTACTAATGGCGATCGAAGAGCGTGCGCCATTAGTAGTTTTGCAAAAAAGAATAAAACAAAATTTAGAGTAATGGCGCACTGCCTGCTTAGTGCGCCATTAGAAGTTATATATAGTAATGGCGCATTGTAGATGTCATGCGCCATTAGTATGTATGGGAAAATGAAAAAAAATACACACTAGAGGCGCACCCTGCCCACGGTGCGCCATTAGAAGTTATATATAGTAATGGTGCATTGCAGGCCTCATGCGCCATTAGTATGTATGGGAAAATGGACAAAAAAAAATTCATACTAATGGCGCACCCTCTCCACGGTGCGCCATTAGTGTCTTCCACTCTAATGGCGTATCTGGGGCAGGTGCGCCATTAGTATATAGTAGTGGCGCACTGCCTCCACGGTGCGCCATTAGAGTCAATCCTATCTATAGGCCTTTTCCTAGTAGTGGTTGTGATAGTTTCAGAAATAACATATTTAAGGTGGTAAACACCCTGTTCACGGAGCGAGGTGGGACTAAACTTGTGGGCTGATCTTAGCAGTAGCGATTTTCTTCGAAGCGCGCTGCTGCTAACTTCCATAGCAGTAGCACGGTTCACTATAGGGCGCTACTGCTATAACTAGCGGGGGGCGAGGTCATGGCAATTAGAGCAGTAGCGCGGTTTGTGGTGGACGCACTACTGCTATTTTCCTTTCAGCAGCGCGTTTTGCTATCACGCGCTGCTGCTAAATAGCAGTAGCGTTGTATTTTGAGGAGCGCTGCTGGTAAGATTATGTGTATAGGCTTTTCCCTAGTAGTGTAAAGTAATTCCATAAAAGTGCCTCCCGCGACCGAATCTAAAAGATTTCTAGAAGCAAAATTCAATCCGGCATAAAAAATTTATATAATCATCCTTAAATTCAAACCATGTGTAGGGCAATTTCTTATCATCAATTTCATCCTCTCCCAAGATTGCGCAACATGTTCATGATTAAGTTGCTTAAGATTCAGAGTATCGTTCCTAAGGGAGATGATCTTAGCGGGAGGAAAATACTTAGAGATGAAAGCATCTTTACACTTGTTCCATGAATCAATACTATTTTTAGGCAAAGATGAAATCCAAGTTTTAGCACGATCTCTAAGAGAAAACGGGAATAGCTTCAATTTAACAATATCATTATCCAAATCTTTCTCCTTTTGCATATCACACAAATCAACGAAATTGTTTAGATGGGATGCATCATCTTCACTAGGAAGGCCAGCAAATTGATCTTTCATAACAAGATTTAGCAAAGCGACATGAATTTCACAAGATATCGCATATTGACAAGAGACCCGGTTGTTGGTGTTGGAAAAATTACACAATTTGGTATTATCTTGAGCCATCGTGACAAAGCAAGCAATCCAACACACGAGCACACACAAAGCAAGCGAAGAAGACAAACAGAAGAGGGGCGAACAAAAGGCAAATCTTTTCAAAAATCATTTTAGAGGTGGGGGAGAGGAAAACGAGAGGCGAATGGCGAATAATGTAATGCAAGAGATGAGAGTTTATGATGGGTACTTGGTATGGCTTGACTTGGCGTAGATCTCCCCGGCAACAGCGCCAGAAATTCTTCCTGCTACCTCTTGAGCTTGCGTTGATTTTTCCCTTGAAGAGGAAAGGGTGATGTAGCAAACTAGAGTAAGTATTTCCCTCAATTTGAGAACCAAGGTATCAATCTAGTAAGAGACAACACACAAATCACCGAATACCTGCAAAATAATCAAACAAACTTGCACCCAACGCGATAAAGGGGTTGTCAATTCCTTCACGGTTACTTGCAAAAGTGAGATCTAATAGAGATAGATAAATGGTAAAATAAATATTTTTGGTTTATAGATCGGAAAGTAAAAGATTGCAAAATAGTAGATCAGAAACTAATATGATGGAAAAGAGAACTTATATAATGGAAAAGAGACCCGGGGGCCATAGGTTTCACTAGTGGCTTTTCTCAAGATATCAAATAATAGGTGGGTGAACAAATTACTACCGAGCAATTGATAGAAGAGCACATAATTATGATGATATCTAAGGCAATGATCATGAACATAGGCATCACGTCCATGTCAGGTAGACCGAAATGATTCTGCATCTACTACTATTACTCCACACATCGACCGCTATCCAGCATGCATCTAGAGTATTAAGTTCATAAAGAACGGAGTAACGCATTAAGTAAGATAACATGATGAAGAGGAATTAACTCAAGCAATATGATGAAAACCCCATTTTTTATTCTCGATGGCAACAATACAATACGTGCCTTGCTGCCCCTACTGTCACTAGGAAAGGATACCCCAAGATTGAACCCAAATCTAAGCACTTCTCCCATTGCAAGAAAAACCAATCTAGTAGGCTAAACTAAACCGATAATCTGAAGAGACTTGCAAAGATATCAAATCATGCATATAAGAATTCAGAGAAGATTCAAATAATATTCATAGATAATTTGATCATAAATCCACAATTCACCAGATCTCGGCAAACACACCACAAAAGAGTATTACATCGAATAGATCTTCAAGCACATCGAGGAGAACATGGTATTGAGAATCAAAGAGAGAGAAGAAGCCATCTAGCTACTAGCTATGGACCCGTAGGTCTGTGGTAAACTACTCATGCTTCATCGGAAGGGCACTGGTGTTGATGTAGAAGCCCTACGTGATCGAATCCCCCTCTGGCAGGACGCCGGAAAAGATCCCTAGATGGGATCTCACGGGTACAGAAGGTTGCGGCGGTGGAAAAGTGTTTTCGTGGCTCTCCCTGATAGTTTTGGGTTATAAGAGTATATATGGGCGAAAGAATTAGGTCAGGAGACCCATGAGGGGCCCACAAGACACAGGACACACCCTACCCCCTGGGCGCACCCTCCACCCTTGTGGCCGCCTCGAGGCTTCTCCAACTTAATCTCCAAGTCTCCTGGTTTGCTTCTGGTCCAAGAAAGATCATCGCGAAAGTTTTATTCCGTTCGGACTCCGTTTGGTATTCCTTTTCTGCGAAACTCAAAAACAGGCAAAAAACAGAAACTGACACTGGGCTCTAGGTTAATAGGTTAGTCCCAAAAATAATATAAAATAGCATATTAATCCATATAAAACATCCAAAACAGATAATATAATAGCATGGAACAATCAAAAATTATAGATACGTTGGAGACGTATCATACTTCGTCGACACTTGTTCTTCAACTGTGTAGATGGTTCGGATGTTCAACATGTATCGCCAGGACAACAGCGACGCTGAGTTCAAGTTCATTCACGTGTTCTCTAGGATCGAGTCTTGCGAGAAGTGGAGGTAGGTCCGACTCACCCTTGCCAAGGCCAAGGAGACGTACAAGATGGACACCCCGACCCTGGGGGCGGCGGATGGGTGCCCTGATGGCAACAAAAGAGCCAAGGTGGCGAGGGACGTGGCACCTGCTGTCGAGCGGCTGCAATCATCGATCGAGGAGTGCATCACCGACTCCAAGAACAACACCGCAAAGAGGGAGGAGAAATCAGACGTGCGGTGGTCGGCGTTGATGTTGAAGCAGGACGTGAATCTCGACCTTCTCAGGACCAACGTCACCGCGAAGAAGAGGAACACCAACCTGGCGTTCTTGATGGCGGCATACATGTCGACGATGGACGAGCGGGTCAAGAAGTGGTACCTGGTAGACCGCAGCCTCATCTTGAACCAGATGCCTTCGACCACCACCCCTACGCCCATGCCGACCCCAACGGCGGCGCGCAGTCCGAGCAATGAAGCCCCGGCGATGCCGACCACCAGCCCGAGCATGCCGACGCTGACGCCCAGCATAGAAGCCACGCCGACACCGACATCGACAACTAGCCCGAGCGATGAAGCCCCGCCGACACCGGCCAGCCCCAGGCTAGAAGAGCCAGCCGTTTGGTGCGTTCCTTTGTCTACGCGTCCTTCCTTTTGATCGTCGAACTGTGGCATGGTGATCGGCGAACTGTGGCATGATAATCACCGAACTTGGGGCATTTTTAGGTAGCGGGAAATACTGGTTTGAATTTTTGGGCGTCTGGGGACCGAAACCTGGGGCGCGGCTGGGAACTCGATCGCCCCCAGGGAGAAAAAACCGCCGGCGCTTACGCCGAAACTCAATTGCCGGGTGCGCCGGGGGGGGGGGGGACGAGTGGAGTTGCTCTAAGGTGAGAAGCGACCCACCGGCAACACTGCCGCAAAAAACAAAAGAAGCATAACAACAAAAGGGGCGGAAAAAAGGGGGGCTATCTCCCCGGCGCCAAGGGTGGGAGTGGCGCCCCTCCATTCCATCTCTCTGGGTTGGGATGGAGAAACACTCTCACCTGGGTTGGTTTTCTGGGGGAAACGCACCCAGAATTCAAGATGGGAATGGGCCGACCCGGACCTGGCCCTGTGGCCCCAAGGCCAATATGTGAGGCCATGGGTCGGCCCATTTCATCAGAAATTTATGACCTCACTGGCCCGTTGGGTACATAAGGCCAACCCAAAATCCAGCAAATTAACACTTACAACTCTCTTTTTACAAATAAATAGCTGGGCATGCCAGCCTAATGGATGACCAAAATAGTTTTCGAACCATAGTACTCCAATGCTACCAGGCATTAATCAATACGAAGTTGTTTTGAATAGATATACGGTGTTGGATGTGAGGTGTGTAGGTCATGTCTTGTCTTCCCGTGGAGTAGGCTGCAGTAGGCTGGGCATTCAGACTGCAAACAGTAAATCTCTAGTGCACTCATGCAAGCTAAGCATAGCAATAACCTCTCATGCATTTTATAAAGAAAAATCTCGTGCATTCAGCTCGCTGCTCACGGATTGGACTATGTATATGTAAAAAAGTTACTTTAGGCAGGATGGGCCACGGGCACACTTTTACCCCAACATAGCTCGGTCGATGAACGCACAATACGTCTCTATAGATGTACTGCCAGTAGGTTCGGGGGAAAGCATCAATATCTGGACAGACCCATGGTTGCCGCGGAAAATGCCAAGACATACGCTGTCACAACAAGGAACACACTTGCTCACACGTGTCTCCGAGCTGATTGAGCCAAACACACATACATGGGATGAGGGGCTTGTACGGCAGACTTTCCATCCGATGGAGGCAAGTATTATTCTTTCAATACCGGTGTTTGAACAACATGACGATTTCATTGCATGGCATTTTGACGCAAAGGGGCTCTTCTCTGTAAAGTCTGCTTATCGTGTGCACACAGATATGATGATGAGACAATCAAACATCAGCCAAGGAGATAGCGTCGCCGGGTCGGGGTGGAGAAAGCCAGTGTGGGCTGCTATTTGGAAAGTGCACTGCCCAGGGAAAGTACATCATTTTATGTGGAGATTCGGACATAATAGTCACCCGCTAAATATGAATATTGCTAGGCGGGGTGTGGAGTTGGATACACGTTGTGTGGTGTGCAATAAATATTTTGAAGATGGTGGACATTTCTTTTTCCGTTGCAAGGCAGTCAGAGCTATGTGGCGAGCGGCCGATCTGGAAAACGAGAGACTAAATATCATGCAGGCTCCCACGGCGTTGGAGGTGCTGGAGAGGATTATGGCATTACCTGAGCAAAAGAAACTAAAGGTGATTTGTCTCCTGTGGCGTTGGTGGTCTGAACGCAATAGAAGAAGACATGGGGAGGGTACGACTTTGCCGCCGGAATTTGCAAGACAAATATCAATGCTTACTGAGGAATGGATTCAGTTCCATTCTCCACCTACCAGACCCCCGAAAGTGCAGATTAATCAGTGGGAACCCCCTCCCCAGGACTGGGTTATGTTGAATTTTGATGCTTCTTTCATTGGGGGCTTGGGAACCGGTGGGTGGGGTTGTATAGCGAGAGATGCAGCCGGCGAGGTCGTATGTGCTGCAGCTGGCCCCCTGGTGGATGTGTCTGATCCATTGCATGCAGAAGCACTTGCTCTAATGAGGACTATCAATTTTGCAGAGAATTTTGGTATGGGCCGGATGATATTTATGACAGATTGTTTACCTTTGAAGCAAGCCATAGATGACAGTAATGCAGATCGTTCACAGCTGGGGAGTCTTTTTCGTGAGACCAAGTATCAACTACAGATAGGTTTCATCCAATTTAAGCTAGTTCAGAAATCACGTGAATGTAATATGCCTGCGCATAAACTAGCTAGTTTTGGTTCTAGGATGGTGAGGGGTAGTGAGCGTATTTGGCTCAATAATTTACCTCCTGATGTACTCAGTGTCGTGGCAGGTGATTTAACCGTGTCCACTGGTTAATTGGAATGCATGGTGTTCCAGGTCAAAAAAAAAAAAGATGTACTGCCAGTATATGAATGGGTCGACCCGTGTGACCCATCGGGTCGCACAGTGCCGGCCCCACTGGCCTGTATATCATCTAGGGCCAAGCCACTTAACCCATTGGCCCTGAATTTTTGGGCCGGGTTAGTGACCCAGCGGGTCGACCCGGCCCATTCCCATCTTGACCCAGAATCAAGTGCTGAGATTCGGCCATAAAATTTGATTGAGCACGAAAACAAAATTGGTTGAAAATTAGAACAGTTTATTTTTGTAAGAGATGTGCTACAAAAAGAAAGAAAAAAAAGAAAAGCAGTTCCTTGACATTAGCCACCACAAAGTGTAAGTGTATATATCTCTAGTGTTTCCACCATTCTAATTTTCTCTAATATTTCAATCTTCATCATAACATACTCGGGAGATGGGACCATGCTTTAAAAGCTCAATTCCAAACAATAACATGACCACTCCATTTCATCTTGATATTAATGGAGAGCTAGGCTTACAATATCCACTCACATATTTAGATGAATGATGGTGAACCATTCACTTCACAAACTTACAAAGGATCCAGACCGAATAATACTATAGTGCTAGAGTAAATTTGTTAAAGTCATTTTTTTTTTGTTGGCCAAAAGTCAGGAAATTGCATTTTTTTTAAACAACGCTGAGATAAATTAAACATTTCCAAACAGTGCTAAAAAGCTGCACTCTGAAATCTACCGAGAGACCTGCATCTAGGCTCCATGCAAGTAGTCTGGGGCGAGGTCAACATAAATTTCTACTGGGGTTAGTTTCGCTATGGATTTAGGCCCAATTTTCTTTTTACAGCTTGAAAAATAAGCAGCCCCCCTTCCTCACCTTCTCCCATAAGCCGCCTTCCCGCAAATTTTAACGGAGATAGCTTATAGGAGAAGCTGTAAAGGGAACGGTTTACTTTTTAAGCTGCTAAAATAAGAGCATCTCCAACTGACGCGTTAAAAGACGCGCGCGTGATAAACTGAGGTTTTAGCGCGCGGCAACTTTTCGCGCGCTTCAGCAGGGGCGGAAAACTATAGCGCGCGGGCGGGAGATAGCAGCAGCTCGCGCGGTAGATTTGGCGCGGTGCGCCGCTTCGCGTGCGCCTATAAAATGCGGCGCTCGTCACACGCTCCACCACACTGCAACGCGCCCTTCCCCTCGCCACCTCGCCACTTCCACGCTTTCTCGCCGCTTCCAGCGTCCCGCCACCACCGCGCCACCATGCCGCCGCGCCGCCGGGGATCTTCGGGCTACCGCGGCGTCTGCGAGCACCCCAACGGCTGGTACTCCGCCGAGATCCGGTCCGGCGACGTCCGGCTCGGCCTCGGCTTGTTCCGGACTGCGCACGAGGCGATCCGCGCGTATGACGCGGCGGCGTGGCGCCTAGAGAGGCCCCCGTCGCAGATGAACTTCCGGGACGTCCACACACGCGAACAGGCGCAGGCCGTCGCCCCTCCGCCTCGTCTGATCACGGACTAGAACCGTGTGGACCACATTCGACTGCAGCGCCGCTCCTAATCGCCAAGGAGGACGAGCGAGCCATGGCGGAGTGGCCCCGCGCCACCAATGAGCGCGCCTACTGGGCGGAGAGGACGGCAAGGCGCCGCGCGGAGCGGGCGGACCGGCGTCGGCAGAAGGCATTGGCGATATCGCAGTGCGATATCGTTGAAGCAGGTGGGAGGTCCATCTTCATGTCAGACGATGAACGTTAGGAGGACATATGGATCGATACCTTGGACAACACCTCCGAGGATGAGGATAATTATGAGATCTCGTATTAGTTCTAGGTGCACCGTGGTTTTATCTAGTTGCACCGTAGTTTATTTTATATAGTTCAGTTTTATCTATCTATGCTATGAACTTGTTTTACCTATTTGTATCGTCTATGCTATGAACTATGTAAAATATATTTGTATCGTTTTTTAATGTCTATGTGAAATTTATTTTTGTGTCCAAAATGCAACAAATATGGACTTGCGCGCGCTACATTTTAGCTCGCTGTATTTTAGCGCAGGTGCTGGAGCCAGCGCTGTGCGCCGCGCCAAACCTGGCGATGGGCGCGCATCAAACTACTTTTTAGCGCGTCACACGTTGCGCAGCTGTTGGAGATGCTCTAACTGCGTTGCAGGAAGTGCAGCCTCTTGAAACAAGAGACCACAAAACAAAAGTGCAATTCCTTGACATTTAGCCAACAAAAAGTGTATTTGAACGAAATATACTTCAGTTACAATATCTGGACTCATGACATAGTGAAATCTAGTCTAGTGACCAATTCCAAGTGCAAAGGCAAACATACTTCTCCAACTCTCCCAATCCATGTACATCCAAGTGGCCATCGCGGTAGGCATTCCATATAGCAGACAATTGTTGAGTCTTTCTCTTGAACGAGCGCGGCACCTACAAGGACCCAGAGATTGTAGAAAATTAGATTTTTTTTTAGGTGGGATTATTGAAAATTAGATATCAATTCTGAGATAATAAAGTCGCCCTTTATCGAAAAATAGAAAATTAGATATCAGTGTAGATACCAACTAAGAAGAGCAAATTATTAATCTGTGTGCACTAAAATTCTTTCAGATTATGATCATACCAGAGGGGATCGCTGGGATTAGGATCAACGTGTCCGAAAAGATGGAAGAGGAGCTTTTCCCGTGTACCTACGATATGGGTGCCTCTTCTCCAACTCAGCGATCAGGTAGAAGAGCTCGTGCTTCTTGGTCTCGATCTCGCAGTACTGCCGATACGCCCATGCTCTCTCTGGGTCGAGCTTTGGCGCAGGTTCTTCACAGGGTTGCTGGCGGACAGATCGAAGATGAGTTTCATTTAACCGGTGGAAAAAAGAAGTTGTAGATCTTTTACCATGTAAAAACGATTGCAGAACAAATGTATGGTACAATAGTACAATACATTCTAATCTGAGAAGTGCAGCAGGAATGAACATGCATACAAAAAAATGTTGTGGATCTTGTACCATCGGGGCGGTGTTGCCGTTTCGTGGGTGGGCAGCAGCAGCGGCTCCGGAAAAGTCTTTGCAGCCTGCGCCGCCGGAGGACATGGATCTGAGAGGAAAACAGGCAGGTCGGCCGCCGTTGATAAGCCTTGGCATCAGCCGGCCATGCTCCTGCTTGACCAGCGGCGAGACGACTGCTTTGTAAACTGCCTGGGGTCGCTGGCCGCCGATGAGCCTCCTCACCGCGCATCGCATCGCCGCCGCCATCGTCTTGAATCAAGAGGACGAGTCGATTTATGTATTGTTTCTGCTTCGCTTCTCTTGCCGATCGGGGTCGATCCCTCTTATCACGGCTGGGGTGCTCGGCTTCCGTGTCCCACACCTCAGAGCTAAACACGGACGTGTATGTCCGACTAGTACTCTAACTAGTAACAGAGTAGGATATGTAATAGGCTGATTGGCTTCTTTCTTGGGTGTGTTGAGGGCACATTTAGATATGCTTTATTTATTGCACATCTAAGTAAGTGAATTAAGCATAAAGAGAGGGGGGAAAAGAAAAAAAATATCCACACAAATCTCGACATAAAATTAATAATATAGAATTTAGATGTGCAATACTTATGGCATAACTAGATGTACTTTAGCAAAACTGTTCTTTATATACTTAGAGCCGCTCCCCTCCCGAGCGGCTCCGGAGGCCCCCTCCCCCCCAAACCCTAGTCTACAACCAAGCCGCGATCTCTGGCCGCCGCTGCTGCCGTTGACTGCGGTGGCGGCGGCGGCGCCCGTCCCGTCCTTTCGACGGCAGGCAGGAGGTGCTCTCGGCGACGCTTCATGCGAGGAGGTGGGGCGCAGGCGGTGGGCAAGGGCGGCGCGGCCGGCCGGCCGGGGCCGGATGTCCTTCAGCGGGAGGGCGGTGAGGAGACGGCGGCGCACCACCGGCGCCCGTTCCGGTCACATTGGTGGGCGTTTTGGTTTGCAATCTGGTCATCGATCTAGGCCTCTCGTGAACTTCGATATGGATCAATTGAACCAACATGGGCAGGTGCTGTGGGATATGATTGTTCATCGTCTCTCTGAAACCGTGCACTGTCCTGCCCTCTTCTCTGATGTTGCCCCGCTAGATGGTGACTGGAGGCGTGGGGGCCTGCTAGTCTTGCGTATAAAGGAGGCGGTCCTAGGGTTTCTCCCACACCAAGACAAAGATCTGCTTACTGTCTGCTTCTGGCCTGGAGTGGCGTGTTTCGGAAGGCTCCGCCGACGAACTCCCTTGGGCACCTAATGCCTGGAGATTGCCGGATCAGATAGAATTCGGTCGCACGCACCCGTGTTTTTTCTAACCGTTTGGTTTCAAAGGAATCGTTGTGAAGCTCTGCTGTCTGTTACCATCATGGGACACGTCTTTGTTGTTCTATGGTGAAGTCAGATGCGGAGAATGTCAGGACAGCCAGGATATGAGGACTAGCAATGGTGGTTTGAGTCTTTGTGGCGATGAGGAACTAGCTTGGTGTTATATGACTTAGAAGCAGTCAAGCAGCAACATAGCACAGAAGAAGTTCAAATTCTTATCTTGCAGTGTGAAAATCTAAGGTCTGGCCTTAATTGGTTATGCCTGGCAATGGCCTTGTTGAAGGCATTGTTTTGTGAGTAAGAATTTTCTCCAGGGTAAAAATCTATGATCTATGATCGGGCGGCGACGGCTTATGCACTGTTTCGTTCTTGGAGGCGTCGCTTTTGAAGAAGCTAGACTTCTGGTGCTGTTCTGGTGGTGTTAGGTCTGGTGCTGCTACAAGGAATAGATCACTTTAGCGGAACTTTTCATTTTTGTAATTGTTGGGTTTTTTTTAGACTGTGCGCATCCGTGAGCTGTTAGGGCTTTGCATTGTTGTAAAGGCTGTTTGTAATTGGTATCTTCGCCACACTAATATATGCTTCTTTTCAAAAGAAAAATGTAACACTCGATGTAAGCAACTAGAGCACCAAGAAAAAGCAATACAGATAACACCAGGCTCGAGACGGGCCCGTTGCAATACATCCACTTGTTACGCGTGTGTTCCATAGAGAGAAGTCGCTACGTTCCGTAAGATCGAGTCGATCCTTTGTAGTACAAAGTCGCCGGCCAGTACGTGCTACTACCTACTACTCCCTCCGTAAACTAATATAAAGGTGTTTAGATCACTATTATAGTACTCCCTTAAGTGATGTAAATGCTTTTGTATTAATTTACGAAGGAAAGAATCAATTAAGCTGCCTGGTTGGCTGCTTGTGAGGCTAGCTTGCATGTACGTTACTTCGGTTTCTCTGCATACGAGCTAGGGTTCCAAAACCAACACTCCAATGCCACACCGCCTATATTTGTTCCCCTTCGAACCAACTCCTCTCTCGCTTCTCCCGCAAAGTCAACGCAAGCAGCCTGCAAAAGCAAGACAGACATCGACCCCCCGCAACACAGCCCACCAAAGATGAGATCCCCATAGGCTAGCCACCATATCATCCCCTTCAATGGCCGCTGATGATCTCACAGCAGAGAGTGCCCCGACCCCTCGCGGCACGCTCCGCCGCCGGAGCTTGCAGCGAGCCCGGCATCGTATTGTAGCGTGTGCATCTTACTTGCAATTTTTTTTTGTTTTTTTTCTGCTTATCTACATACCTTAGTGTAATTAATTTTTTGCTGTATCATCATGGCATAAAAAAATTGTACCACCACCTTGTGGGTCGAGGTGGTGTAGTACATGAAAGCTCAAAGACTTGCATTACAGTTTTAGGAACCTAAGAATAGAAGCATATAAAACTAAAACAAATGGTCGGGAACAGAGAAAACCACTTTTTCTTCAGTCATTCTATGATTGAGTGGCTCTACCTATGCGTCGAACCTTGGGTGCTTGCATGAAGATTGGAGAAAGTAGCTCCACAACAAACAGATAATGCCACATTGCACAGTTTTGTATGGTGATGTGTGTCGCCCATGAAGACATTCTTGTCGAAACCGTTATTGGGTTCCATTATGGTCCTGGGGAGTTGTCACAACAAATAATTATGAACTAGCATTTATGCCCGTGCGTTGCAACAGAAAAAATATGCATATAAAGTTAGTGAGAATTATATGTGCAAGCAAAATCTTGTTTGCACGTGAAAAAAGGAACATTTAGCTTCTCGGTTTCGCCGGGTGTGAAGTAATCAATCCGCTATTTTTTTCATTCATTGAACGAGGGCATTTAGGAGTTTTGTTACGTCATCTTACGCCAGAGAAGGACCATGAATTATTCAATCTACTTTTCCTTCCAATCTGGGAGATTTTAAGTTATGAAGTTTTTGAATATTGTAGGAAACATGAATCTTTTTTAAATCCTGAACATATTTTTGAAAATTCACTTGTAGAAAAACGGGAATAAAATTTGAACCATGAGCATCTTTTAAAATTCACAAAGATTTTCTGAAAACACCAACTTTTTTATGAAAACATGCACATTATTTGAATTTGTGAACATTTTATTAAAACTGAAACATGTGTTGAAAATTCATAATATTTTTCAAAAATGTGTATCTTTTATACACGAACATTATTTTGAATTTTGAAAATTTCACTAAATGAAGAATATTTTCCGACTTTGGAGCATTTTTTAAAATTTCATTTCACTTTTAGAAATCTTGAACAATTTTGCAAAATGATAAATGTTTTTGAAAAAATGAGAAACCTTTTCAAGTTTCGAGTATTTTTCAAAATAACAACAAAATTTTAGAATTCTGAACATTTTACAAAAAAATGAAAATTCTGATATATTTTTTTGACAATTTTGAATTAATGAGATAAATTCTATAAGAAAAAAAATAGAAGGGAAAAAATAGATAGGGAAAGGAGAATAAAAATATAGATAAAACACAGAAACAAAGAAAAATGGGCCAGCACATTATCGGTTGGGCTGTGCGAAGTTCTGATTATTTGTTGCCCTGTGCGCAAAATAGAATTTTCCTAGCTGCGTGGGCAGAAAAATAAGTGGGCTGGCTTCACTGGGCCACAGTGTGTGGCCCATGTACGATATTCTGGAAAAGCCTTTTTTTTCTTGCAGACTTTAACGCATAAGAATTTAGTACCACCTCGGATAGAAAAAATATTTTTCGGTGGTGAACGGATGAAAAAATGGCGAAATGCACCTTTCGTTGAAGCAGATGATTTTTTTTTAAAGGATACAGTTGTATGGATTATGGAATAATATCGATGCAGAGAACAAAAAATTATTTAGGAGAAGATTAATTCGAAATTAAAGTAGAATATGTAAATGATGGCCAATATACTTGAGAAAAAGGATTTTTTTATTGTTGCCTCACTGTTGTCTTATTTACTGTTGCTATTTAAATTAAAGAATCTATATGATTGGCGACAGTTTTCAAATTATATAAGCAAAAGAAGAGAATGACCAGCGTGTTACTAAGGCAAACTGTAAAATATGTGATTAGTGTACTTAGTGCTTTAAACACTCTTATATTTCTTTATGGAGGGAGTATATCGGAGCAGGATAATCGGTAGAGATGAAAAGTATAGCATAGACAATAACGTGAGCAAGGGATCATGCTTTTTGTTGTCTCACGCTTGTTTTAGTTCATGCTGCTACCTTGATCCAAATAGTTTACATGATTGCTGACAGTTTCCAAATTATATAAGAAAAAGAAGAAAAGGGCTAGCATGTAACTAAGGGGAACTGCATAATATATATGGAAACAATATATATGCATAAAGAAAAATTACTCAAGAGAATATAAATTGGTATCTCTAGTCAACAACAGAAATATTTGACAGGACTCTAAAATGTGCTGAAAGTACGAAGAGAATATCTGTGAGAAAATTTGTCAAACTATATCTATAGCGCTTTTAGGCCTATATGTTCATTAGTACTGTATAGTTTGATCAAGTTAGGACCATAACATGGATGATTTTCTTTTGAACATTCAAAGACAGTAGGAGAGGCTCCTACTGACATGGATGATATTGTCACAAAAAAGAAAGGACACAGAGAACGAAAAGGCCAAGAATATTTTTATTACCATGTATTTACATGTGTCGCCTTTGTATTTGATCCAAAGATTGTATATGATTTCTCACAATTTCAGAACTGCGTGAATAAACAGATGTTCAACATCCGTACCAGTCAACTATTTGCAGCAGATGGCTTGAAAAAGAAGATGTATAAAGAAAGATGGAAGAAAATGCAAAAGGAGAGAAGATTCATGGCTATCAGTTTGTAAGCTCAGTACGAAATAAAGTAAACAGATAAACTGGATCCATGGTTAGCAAATATGTGTAGCCAAAGATCTAAAAAAACAGTAACTTTGATCTATTGTACCATCAGTGGCACTTGCTCAAACCGCAGAATCGTGTGCCAATTCCTTAGTTGTTCATGTCTTGACCCATAGTTTGATGTTTAACAACTCCTTTGAGATCAACTTGATCAAGACAACAATATTTTTTAGGCATTCTGAAGAAGAGATTTCACCATGGATATATAACTACTACAAAAATATGACAAAGAGAAAATATGATTCATCCTGGAGAATTGAATTGCCCCCTCAGACATGCACAATATAAAAAAACTCGCAACATCATGTGTCATCAAAATGTTTAGCAGAATCATATCCAATGTAACTACTCCGGCTACACGCAATGTTCACGCAACGGCCACACGACTTGGCCATTTTTCCATGCATGTAGCCTCATACGACACATCTGACCAGGGAATGTATCTGGTGCATGTACACCGGATGCCATATCATATTTTAAAAAAATCTGAAAAATTTCTAGCATGTTAACACAACATCAATGTATGATGTCACAAAATTTCATATAAAAATGTGAAATATTTTTTGAGATATAAAAATGACAAATTTGACATCAGTGCGATAATGTATCAAATCTAGAGCCCAAGTTATGTTATGTACTATATGCAGTATTAAATTTGTCATTTTTTTCGAGATATGTTTTGAATTTTGACTTGAAATTTTGTGACAACCTACATTGATGTAGTGTCAGTGTGCTTAATTTTTTTCAGAATCTTTTGAACATTTTAAAAGCACAATGTGAGTTCGGTGCACCAATAGCACCACAAGCTCCGGTGCACCTGATATTTTCCCCATCTGACCACACTAATACATGTGCACGCAGGCCACATCTCTCTACATGTACTGATCACTTGGTCACCTAATACATACGTACATGACTACGGCCACTCGTCTCCTGGCTTGCCGATCTGCTCGCGTGCACCCGCTCTATCTCTGTGCTGTTGATCCGGCCGCTACACCATGTTGCCGAGCATGTGATTTCCTTTGTACTTGGCTGACTAATGCAAATCTATGTGGTTGTTACACCATGCAACAAACTAAACATGATCTAATCCTAAATACTTATACTAATGACAAGATTAGTTCCAACAATAACTCAACAGACGGACAGAGTATGTCCAAAAAGGAAATATGTACATGCCAAAAAATCTGCTAGCTTCTGATAGTTAAAGTGCAATCTAGAAAATGGAGTAATTAAATATAAGTGTATAGCATATGAATTATCTTTTTGACTACAATAAGATCAATACAAAAGTACTTGTGGCTCCCCATTGTTAGAGACTCAAGCTGAGAGTAGATCAAACAAAAAGGTAGTACAATTTTACATTGGTGAAATAAACTCATCCACAAGTGCATAACCTGATGGATCAGCGAGAGGGTCAGTAATTTTAATAGAAATCAAACTGTTCATAGAAGAGGCAGAAGGTTTATGAGAAATTCCCTTAAGACAGATCCAAGTGTGAGTATCTGGCAAGCCTCTTTTGTGAACTCTTCCACAAATTAATCTACAGAACAACCAATTGTTGGAAGTTACACTACATTGTTAATTCGAGACAGGAAAAGAGAAGGAACACAAAGGTCAGTTTATCAATAGCTTACATGCTATAATCAGACCAAACAACTCTCCACTGTTGACATCTTCTAAAAAGTAACTAAAGTTCATATTAAAACATGTGTAACGACATCTAGCCTATCACTGTAAACTTATCAAGCTTCATATGACATCATATCAGCTATTTCATGTCACTTAGGATTAGATGTAAACGTAACAGCAAAATGAATATGTTTACAATGTAGTATGTATATCACTCTACTTAAAATATGTATAGAAACACATTAATAGACCATACTATATCATAAAGAAAATACATTTGGGCTCAATCAGATTTGAGTGAAAATAATCAGATAAGAATCACTAAATTAATATGTTAGTTCAGAAAAATAATATAAATTTGTTCCAAAACTATGCCAAAATGATATAAATATCACTACTGCTTCAGTACACCCCCGTAAACACAAGGACGATTCAGATTAGCCAATACCTCTTCCTAAGAAAGGACATGATGATCATACTTTATAAACTCTTTGCCCACCGTATTCGCTGTACATGGGGTAGCGTCACACAAACCTGCACACACACCCATCTGTCCTGGGTCTGGCCCATTTATTTTTCTTCTTTTTTTAACTGTGAAAAAATGGGTGCATGAAGTAGGATTCACACTCTGAACCTCTTGGATTACTTTCACCCACTATAACTAACTAGGACAGCTCACTTGTTGTGCCTAATTACTTATTTTATTCTTATTGTTCATCATCTTCTCACTCTAGTTTTTTTTTTGCTTTTGTTTAGCCTTTTTTCTTCGATTTTATTCATTTTTATTTTTATTTATTTGTTTTTATTTCTATATTTTTTCCTTTTGCTTAAATTTGTGAACTTTTTCTTAAATTCGTGAACTTTTGCAAAAACTGTGACCTTATTTTTTAAATCCATGATTTTTTTTCAAAATAATGAATTTTCTTTATTTTTGCAAACTTTTTTCAAATTCATGAACTATTTTCGTCAAATTCATAAACTTTTTTTCAAATCAATAAACATTTTTCCATTTCACGAACTTTTTCAAAATTCGTGAATTTTTGTCCAATTGGAGAAAAAAAAATTCAAACCAATGACAATTTTCATTCTCGTGGAGTTCTTGTCATACTTTTTCCAAATCATGAAGTGTTCTACACTTGTGAACTTTTCTTTATCTCAGGGTGGGCGGTAGAAACCAAAAACTCGGTTTTACCATTCAGTTTATTTTAATTTTTGGTTAGCAAAATATAAATAAACCAAAATAAACAGGCAAAAGCAGGTAACCGATAATTTGGTCAACCGGCTTATTCTGCTGGGTGTTCAGTTTACACTGAGCAAACTCGTCAAATGAGTTGTTTTGTATTATGACACTCGTCAAAATATAGGAAAGGTTTGTGCCCCCATATTCGTAGCTCGGCGGGGTGGGACAGTATTGGGCGCTATGGGCGGCTGGGCGCACGCATGACCGAAAGGTTCACGCAGGTTTGGGTCTTCGTGGGCGGATCCCATGTGACGTGCACAGAGCGAGCGAAAAAATAAATGGTAAAGAATATTTCACACTTTTAAACAGGTTTCAAAAAGAATAATAAAGTTCAAAACGAGAAAAATGAATGAACGAAAAAACAGAAACTATTGCTGTACCGAGTAGCTACTTGGTGTGGGCTTGGCCGCTTGGGCCCTTAGCACTACTCGGTACAGCAATAGTTTCTGTTTTTTCGTTCATTCATTTTTCTCGTTTTGAACTTTATTATTCTTTTTGAAACCTGTTCAAAAGTGTGAAATATTGTTTGGAATACTAAAAATGATTTATTTATGTTGTTTACAGTTTTATGACATGTTTTTTGCAATTTTAAAAGAGTTTCAATTTCGGTTTTTACAAAAATCTAAGAAATTTTTGCATTTAGTTATTTTTATAAAATTTCAAAAAGTATGTATTTGCAATTTGTGTTCACCAACAATTATTGTGAATTTGTTACAACTTTTAAAAAAGTGTTCAGGTTAATAAAATTTTCATACACAATTTAAAATTCCAAAATTGTTGACAAATTTTGAGAAATGGTTAGGATATAAAAATATATTCATGTTGATTGATAATGACGGAAAATGCAAATAACCGAAGCATTCAAATTATGAAAAATAACATGCTCATGGCTCGTCTAGCCTTGTCTAGCACACTCCTCTCAGCTGGTGATTTTTTCAATAATGGATAAATGATCCCAACTTCTTGCAGCTGCTTGGCACGGACAAATGAGGTACCCATGCCAGGTTTGAACGACTTTCGACACCATTTGCATATTGCGAAACGTCCAACCATTTATCCGCTATCCCAACTTCTTGCGGCTACTTGGCATGGACAAATGAGGTACCCATGCCAGGTTTGAACGACTTTCGACACCGTTTGCATATTGCGGAAATTCCAGCCATTTATCTGCTCTTCTTCATCGAGAAAACTGCATAAAATGCAAAACTTTTGTCATGGAAGCTGTTGGAAAAAAAACTTTCAAATGGACCCTTCTCACCCTATCCGAACACCATCCGTTGCAAATGGTTTATTTTTGGATATCGTTAAAATGACCCCAACTTTTTGCAAGCAAGTGGGCATGCCCATGGTAGGAATTCATGATAGGTTTTGAACAATTTCTGACAGAGTATGCAAGTTGCGACACATCCGGCCATTTATCGGCCTTTTTTCACCGGGAAAACTCCGAAAAATGCAAAACTTATTGAAAACCCCAAAAAAATTGACATGACGCCTAGAATTGGTCACACAAGGCCATGGAAAAAATTAGGGTCATTTTAAGGATGTTGAGAAACAACATGCTCTCAGATCGAACCTTCTAACCTAGCCGAACACCCTTCGTTCAACATGGTCTATTTTTTGAAAATCCTTGAAATAACTCCAAATTTTGCAAGCAGGTGGGCATGCCCATTGTAGGTATCCATGTCTGAATTGAACAATTTTTCTGTCAGTGCATGCAAGCTGTGACACGTCCAACCATTTATAGGCTTTTTTTACCAGGAAAACTCCAAAAAATGTAAAAATATTTGAAAACCCAAACAACTTGGCATGGTGCCTTTAATTGGTCATACAAGGCCATGAAAAAGAATTGGAGCCATTTCAAGGATGTCGAGTAACAACGTGCTCTCAGACAGAACATTCTAGCCTACTCGAACACCCTCCGTTCAACATGGTCTATTTTTTGGACATACTTGAAGTGAATCCAATTTTTTCAAGCACGTGGGCATGCCCATTGTATCCATCCATGTTAGGTTTGAACGATTTCCTACACCATATGCAAGTTGCGACATGTCCGGCCATTTGTCGGCCTTTTTCACCGGGAAAACTCCAGAAAATGCAAAATTTGCCGAAAACAAAAACGAATTGGGATGGTGCCAATTGGTCATACAGGGCCATGGAATTTTTTTGAAGCTATTTGACGGGTATTCAAAAATAATGTGCTCTCAAACTGTTGAACTTGTTGTCTTTTAAAAATTCTTGAAATGATCCCACATTTTGCAAACAGCTGGGCATCCCATGGTAGATATGAATGTCGGGTTTGAAGGAGAAATATATTTAAAATCATAATTTTAACAGTAAATGCTTTCTAAAATCATTTAATAAATACTTGAAGGAAAAATGAATTTAGAACACTTACCTAAATTAATATTTTATTATTCCAGAAAGTATTTTAAATTTTTGGACAGCTTTCAAAAGAATAATAAAGTTGGAAAAGGGAAAAATGAGTTAGAAAAAAAAAGGAAAACGAAAAATAAAATAAAAATTGTTTAGGCCTTCGTCCAACTAGGCGACACCATCGCTCTTATCATGCGCCTGTTGGGCCGGCCAAGTGCTCGTGGATTTAAAAGAAGTTCACTGATTAAAAAAATGTCCATGTTTTCAAAATCTGTTCTCAAAACGAAAAATGCCAAGAAAAAAATACAAACAGAAAAAAGATAATTTTACGATTGAAAAATTTGAAATTTTCAGACAAACTTGGTGAAATTTGAAAAAAATAAAGTTTCAAAAAATCACAAATTTGAGAAAAGTTTCAAATTTTCAGAAAATTCATGCATTTGAAAAAATCTGGAAAAAATAAAAAAGGAAAAAAGAAATAAAAAAATAAAGTAAAAGAATAAAACCAAAGAAAAAATGGCCAAAATAGCTCGATAGAAAAAGGAAACCAGAGTCTTTTGTTTTAGTGTTATATTTGATGCACTATAAAAGATGGAAAAAGGAGAACTTAGACATAGGAGGTGAGTTATCCCAGGTGGTTAACGCGTGTGATAATGAATCGTGATGTTGTGAGTTTGAGTCTGACATAAGGCGCTTATTAAATTAAAAGAAAAAGGTAAATTGGGCCGAGCCCAGGTCAAAGAGGGTGTGTACAGCGAGGAAATAAAGAAAAACAAAATAAAACCGACGAAAAAAGGCCAAACAAAACCAAAAAAACTAGACTGAGAAGATGCACAACAAGAATAGTAAAAGAAGTAACTAGGCTCAACAAGTTTGCTGGCTTAGGCCTTGTTCGGTTGAGGTGGTTTTTGAAAGGGAATGACAGGGTTTGAGGGGGATTAGATCCCCTACAAGCCAAAATCCACTCCAATCCCCATGGGAGGAGGATTAGACGAACAAGGCCTTAGTTGGTTACAGTAGGTGGAAGTAAACTAGGAGGTTGGGAGTTCAAATCCTACCTCTTGCACCTATTAATTTTTTCAAGGGATCGCAAACTTTATTCAAATTAGACAATATTCAACATGATACAAAAGAGGGTCATCGGGGGATAGATGAAGGAAATATGCCCTAAAGGCAATAATAAAGTTATTATTTATTTCCTCATATCATGATAAATGTTTATTATTCATGCTAGAATTGTATTAACCGGAAACATGATACATGTGTGAATACATAGACAAACATATAGTCACTAGTATGCCTCTACTTGACTAGCTCATTAATCAAAGATGGTTATGTTTCCTAACCATAGACATGTGTTGTCATTTGATTAATGGGATCACATCATTAGGAGAATGATGTGATTGACATGACCCATTCCGTTAGCCTAGCACTTGATCGTTTAGTATATTGCTATTGCTTTCTTCATGACTTATACATGTTACTGTAACTATGAGAATTATGCAACTCCCGTTTACGGAGGAGCACTTTGGTACTACCAAACGTCACAACGAATCGGGTGATTATAAAGGAGTACTACGGTGTCTCCGAAGGTACATGTTGAGTTGGCGTATTTGAGATTAGGTTTTGTCACTCCGATTGTCGGAGAGGTATCTCTGGGCCCTCTCGGTAATGCACATCACTATAAGCCTTGCAAGCAATGTGACCAATGAGTTGGTTACGGGATGATGCATTACGTAACGAGTAAAGAGACTTGCCGGTAATGATATTGGACTAGGTACTGGATACCGACGATCAAATCTCGGGCAAGTAACATACCGATGACAAAGGGAACAATGTATGTTGTTATGCGGTTTGACCGATAAAGATCTTCGTAGAATATGTAGGAACCAATATGGGCATCCAGGTTCCGCTATTGGTTATTGACCGAGAATAGTTCTAGGTCATGTCTACATAGTTCTCGAACCCGTAGGGTCCGCACGCTTAACGTTACGATGGCAGCTTTATTATGAGTTTATAAGTTTTGATGTACGAAGTTTGTTCGAGTCCGGATGTGACCACGGGCATGACGAGGAGTCTCGAAATGGTCGAGACATAAAGATTGATATATTGACGACTATATTCGGACACCGGAAGTGTTCCGGCGATTTGGAGAAACCGGAGTCTTGGGAGGGTTACCGGACCCCCGGAGAGTAATGGGCCTTATGGGCCTTAGAGGGGAAGAGAGAGGCGGCCGGGGTGGGCGCGCCCCTCCCTCTGGTCCGGGTTGACTAGGAGAGGGCGCGCCTCTTTCCTTCCCCTCCCCTTCCTTCCCCCTCCTAGTAGGAATAGGAAAGGAGGAGTCCTACTCCTACTAGGAGGAGGATTCCTCCTCCTTGGCGCGCCCTCTAAGGGTCGGCCGGCCTCCCCCCTTGCTCCTTTATATACGGGGGCGGGGGGCACCCCAGAGACACACAAGTTGATCTACGGATCGTTCCTTAGCCGTGTGCGATGCCCCCCTCCACCATATTCCACCTCGGTCATATCATCGCGGAGTTTAGGCGAAGCCCTGCGCCGGTAAAACATCATCATCGTCACCACGCCGTCGTGCTGACGGAACTCATCTCCGGAGCTTTGCTGGATCGGAGCCCGGAGATCGTCATCGAGCTGAATGTGTGTTGAACTCGGAGGTGCCGTACGTTTGGTACTTGGATCGGTCGGATCTTGAAGACGTACGACTACATCAACCGTGTTATGCTAACGCTTCCGCTTACGGTCTACGAGGGTACGTGGACAACACTCTCCCCTCTCGTTGCTATGCCATCACCATGATCTTGCGTGTGCGTAGGAAATTTTGGAAATTACTACGTTCCCCCAACAGTGGCATCCGAGCCTAGGTTTTATGCGTTGATGTTATATGCACGAGTAGAACACAAGTGAGTTGTGGGCGATACAAGTCATACTGCTTACCAACATGTCATACTTTGGTTCAGCGGTATTGTGAGATGAAGCGGCCCGGACAGACATTACGCGTACGCTTACGCGAGACTGGTTTCACCGTTACGAGCACTCGTGCTTAAAGGTGGCTGGCGGGTGTCTGTCTCTCTCACTTTAGCTGAATCGAGTGTGGCTACGCCCGGTCCTTGCGACGGTTAAAACAACACTAACTTGACGAACTATCGTTGTGGTTTTGATGCGTAGGTAAGAACGGTTCTTGCTAAGCCCGTAGCAGCCACGTAAAACTTGCAACAACAAAGTAGAGGACGTCTAACTTGTTTTTGCAGGGCATGTTGTGATGTGATATGGTCAAGACATGATGCTATATTTTATTGTATGAGATGATCATGTTTTGTAACCGGTTATCGGCAATGGCAGGAGCCATATGGTTGTCGCTTATTGTATGAAATGCAACGCATCTGTAATTGCTTTACTTTATCACTAAGCGGTAGCGATAGTCGTAGAAGCAATAGATGGCGTAAACGACAACGATGCTATGATGGAGATCAAGGTCACGCGCCGGTGACGATGGTGATCACGACGGTGCTTCGAAGATGGAGATCACAAGCACAAGATGATGATGGCCATATCATATCACTTATATTGATTGCATGTGATGTTTATCCTTTTATGCATCTTATCTTGCTTTGATTGATGGTAGCATTTTAAGATGATCTCTCATTAATAATCAAGAAGTGTTCTCCCTGAGTATGCACCGTTGCGAAAGTTCTTCGTGCTGAGACACCACGTGATGATCGGGTGTGATGGGCTCTACGTTCAAATACAACGGGTGCAAAACAGTTGCACACACGGAATACTCAGGTCATACTCGACAAGCCTAGCATATACAAATATGGCCTCGGAACACGGAGACCGAAAGATCGAACGTGAATCGTATAGTAGATATGATCAACATAGTGATGTTCACCATTGAAACTACTCCATCTCACGTGATGATCGGACATGGTTTAGTTGATTTGGATCACGTGATCACTTAGATGACTAGAGAGATGTCTGTCTAAGTGGGAGTTCTTAAGTAATATGATTAATTGAACTTAAATTTATCATGAACTTAGTACCGATAGTATTTTGCTTGTCTATGTTTGTTTGTAGATAGATGGCTCGTCTTTGTTGTTCCGTTGAATTTTAATGCGTTCCTTGAGAAAGCAAAGTTGAAAGATGATGGTAGCAATTACACGGACCGGGTCCGTAACTCGAGGATTATCCTCATTGCTGCACGTAAAAGTTACGCCCCGAAGCACCGCTGGGTGCCGAGCCTGCTGCTGATGCAACCGACAAAGTTAAGAACGTCTCGCGAGCAAAGTCGATGACTACTCGATAGTTCGATGTGCCATGCTTTACGGCTTAGAACCGGGTCTTCAACGACGTTTTGAATGTCATGGAGCATATGAGATGTTCCAGAGTTGAAGTTAATATTTCAAGCAAATGCCCGGATTAATAGATATGAAGTCTCCAATAAGTTCTATAGCTGCAAGATGGAGGAGAATAGTTACGTCGGTGAACACATACTCAAAATGTCGGGTATAATAATCACTTGATTCAACCGGGAGTTAATCTTCCGATGATAGTGTCATTGATGAATTCTCCAATCACCGCCACCAAGCTACAAGTGCTTCGTGATGAACTATAATATGCAAGGGATGAACAAGACTATTCTGAGCTCTTCGCAATGCTAAAAGCAGCGGAGGTAGAAATCAAGAAGGAGCATCAAGTGTTGATGGTTAACAAGACCACCAGTTTCAAGAAAAAGGGCAAAGGGAAGAAGAAGGAAACTTCAAAAGAACGGCAAGCAAGTTGCTGCTCAAGAGAAGAAACCCAAGTCCGGACCTAAGCACGAAATCGAGTGCTTCTCGCAAGCGATCGACACTAGAAGCGGAACTGCCCCAAGTATTTGGCGGATAAGAAGGATGGCAAAGTGAACAAAGGTATATGTGATATACATGTTATTGATGTGTACCTTACTAATGCTCGCATAGCACTGGTATTTGATATCGGTTACATTGCTAATACTTGCAACTCAAGCAGGACTACGGATTAAGCGAAGATTGGCTAAGGACAAGGTGACGATGCGTGTGGGAAATGGTTCCAAAGTCGATGTGATCGCGGTCGGCACACTACCTCTACATCTACCATCGGGATTAGTTTTAGACCTAAATAATTGTTATTTGGTGCCAGCGTTGAGCATGAACATTATATCTGATCTTGTTTGATGCGAGACGGTTATTCATTTAAATCAGAGAATAATGATTGTTCTATTTATATGAGTAATATCTTTTATGGTCATGCACCCTTGAAGAGTGGTCTATTTTTATTGAATCTCGATAGTAGTGATACACATGTTCATAGTGTTGAAACCAAAAGATGCAGAGTTGATAACGATAGTGCAACTTATTTGTGGCACCGCCGCTTAGGTCATATCGTGTAAAGCGCATGAAGAAACTCCATACCGATGGGCTTTTGGAATCACTTGATTATGAATCACTTGGTACTTGCGAACCATGCCTCATGGGCAAGATGACTAAAACGCCGTTCTCGGAACTATGGAGCGAAAGCAAGCGATTTGTTGGAAATCATACATACCGATGTTTGCGGTCCAATGAATGTTGAGGCTCGCGGCGGATATCGTTATTTTCTCACCTTCATAGATGATTTGAGCAGATATGGGTATATCTACTTAATGAAACACAAGTCTGAAACATTTGAAAAGTTCAAAGAATTTCAGAGTGAAGTGGAAAATCATCGTAACAAGAAAATAAAGTTTCTACGATCTGATCGTGGAGGAGAATATTTGAGTTACGAGTTTGGTCTACACTTGAAACAATGCGGAATAGTTTCGCAACTCACGCCACCCGGAACACCACAACGAAATGGTGTGTCCGAACGTCGTAATCGTACTTTACTAGATATGGTGCGATCTATGATGTCTCTTACTAATTTACCGCTATCGTTTTGGGGTTATGCTTTAGAGACGGACGCATTCACGTTAAATAGGGCACCATCAAAATCCGTTGAGACGACGCCTTATGAACTGTGGTTTGGCAAGAAACCAAAGTTGTCGTTTCTTAAAGTTTGGGGCTGCGATGCTTATGTGAAGAAACTTCAACCAGATAAGCTCGAACCTTCATAGGATACTCAAAAGAGACTATTGGGTACACCTTCTATCACAGATCTGAGGGCAAGATTTTCGTTGCTAAAATCGGATCCTTTCTAGAGAAGGAGTTTCTCTCGAAAGAAGTGAGTGGGAGGAAAGTAGAACTTGATGAGATAATCAGATCTACTCCCTTATTGAAAGTAGTTCATCACAAGAACCGGTTCTGTGACAACTACACCAATTAGTGAGGAAGCTAATGATATTGATCATGAAACTTCAGATCAAGTTTCTATGAACCTCGAGGTCTACCAGAGTAAGATCCGCACTGAGTGGTATGGTAATCCTATTCGGAAGTCATGTTACTTGACCATGATGAACCTACGAACTATGAGGAAGCGATGATGAGCCCAGATTCCGCAGAATGGCTAGAGGCCATGAAATCGAGATGGGATCCATGTATGAAAACAAAGTATGGACTTTGGTTGACTTGCCCGATGATCGGCAAGCCATTGAGAATAAATGGATCTTTAAGAAGAAGACCGACGCGATGGTAATGTAATCGTCTATAAAGCTCGACTTGTTGCGAAAGGTTTTCGACAAGTTCAAGGGGTTGACTACGATGAGACTTTCTCACCCGTAGCGATGCTTAAGTCTGTCCGAATCATGTTAGCTATTGCTGCATTTCATGATTATGAAATTTAGCAAATGGATGTCAAAACTGCATTCTTGAATGGATTTCTGGAAGAAGAGTTGTATATGATGCAGCCAGAAGGTTTGGTTGATCCAAAAGGTGTTAACAAAGTATGCAAGCTCCAGCGATCCATTTATGGACTGGTGCAAGCATCTCGGAGTTGGAATAAACGTTTTGATAGTGTGATCAAAGATATGGTTTTATCTGCACTTTTGGAGAAGCTCTGATTTACAAGAAAGTGAGTGGGAGCTCAGAGCATTTTCGATATTATATGTAGATGACATATTATTAATTGGAAATGATATAGAATTTCTGAATAGCATAAAGGGATACTTGAATAAAAGTTTTTCAATGAAAGACCTCGGTGAAGCTGCTTTCATATTGGGCATCAAGATCTATAGAGATAGATCAAGACGCTTAATAGGACTTTCACAAAGCACATACCTTGATAAAATTTTGAAAAGGTTCAAAATGGATCAGGCAAAGAAAGGGTTCTTGCCCGTGCTACAAGGTGTGAAGTTGAGTCAAACTCAATGCCCGACCACAGCAGAAGATAGAGAGAAAATGAAAGATGTTCCTATGCTTCAGCCATAGGCTCTATCATGTATGCAATGCTGTGTACCAGACCGACGATGCTTAGCAATAAGCTTGGCAGAAGGTACCAAAGTAATCCAGAGTGGATCATCGACAGCGGTCAAGAACATCCTGAAATACCGAAAAGGACTAAGGATATGTTTCTCGATATGGAGGTGACAAAGAGCTAGTCGTAAATGGTTACGCCGATGCAAGCTTTGACACCGATCCGGACGATTCTAGATCGCAAACCGGATACGTGTTTTTATTAAACGGTGGAGCTGTAAGTTGCTGCAGTTCTAAACAAAGCGTCGTGGCGGGATCTACATGTGAAGCGGAGTACATAGCTGCTTCGGAAGCGAAAATGAAGGAGCGGATGAAGGAGTTCATTTCCGATCTAGGTGTCATACCTAGTGCATCGGGACCAATGAAGGTCTTCGTGACAATTGGTGCAATTGCCTTGGCAAAGGAATCCAAATTTCACAAGAGGACCAAGCACATCAAGAGACGCTTCAATTCCATTCGGGACCAAGTCCAAGTGGGAGACATAGAGATTTGCAAGATACATACGGATCTGAATGTTGCGCACCGTTGACTAAGCCTCTCTCACGAGCAAAACAAGATCAGCACCAAGACTCCATGGGTGTTAGAATCATTACTATGTAATCTAGATTATTGACTCTAGTGCAAGTGGGAGACTCAAGGAAATATGCCCTAGAGGCAATAATAAAGTTATTATTTATTTCCTCATATCATGATAAATGTTTATTATTCATGCTAGAATTGTATTAACCGGAAACATGATACATGTGTGAATACATAGACAAACATATAGTCACTAGTATGCCTCTACTTGACTAGCTCATTAATCAAAGATGGTTATGTTTCCTAACCATAGACATGTGTTGTCATTTGATTAATGGGATCACATCATTAGGAGAATGATGTGATTGACATGACCCATTCCGTTAGCCTAGCACTTGATTGTTTAGTATATTGCTATTGCTTTCTTCATGACTTATACATGTTCCTATAACTATGAGAATTATGCAACTCCCGTTTACCGGAGGAACACTTTGGGTACTACCAAACGCCACAACGTAACTGGGTGATTATAAAGGAGTACTACAGGTGTCTCCGAAGGTACATGTTGAGTTGGCGTAATTCGAGATTAGGTTTTGTCACTCCGATTGTCGGAGAGGTATCTCTGGGCCCTCTCGGTAATGCACATCACTATAAGCCTTGCAAGCAATGTGACCAATGAGTTGGTTACGGATGATGCATCACGTAACGAGTAAAGAGACTTGCCGTAACGAGATTGGACTAGGTATTGGATACCGACGATCAAATCTCGGGCAAGTAACATACCGATGACAAAGGAACAACGATGTTGTTATGCGGTTTGACCGATAAAGATCTTCGAGAATATGTGGGAACCAATATGGGCATCCAGGTTCCGCTAGTGGTTATTGACCGAGAATAGTTCTAGGTCATGTCTACATAGTTCTCGAACCCGTAGGGTCCGCACGCTAACATTACGATGACAGTTTTATTATGAGTTTATAAGTTTTGATGTACCGAAGTTTGTTCGAGTCCCGGATGTGATCACGGACATGACGAGGAGTCTCAAATGGTCGAGACATAAAGATTGATATATTGACGACTATATTCGGACACCGAAGTGTTCCGGCGATTTCGGAGAAACCGAAGTCTTGGAGGGTTACCGGACCCCCGGAGAGTAATGGGCCTTATGGGCCTTAGAGGGAAGAGAGAGGGCGGCTGGTGGGCGCGCGCCCTCTCCCTCCTGGTCCGAATTGACTAGGAGGCGGCGCGCCTCTTCCTTCCCCCTCCCCTTCCTTCCCCTCCTAGTAGGAGTAGGAAAGGAGGAGTCCTACTCCTACTAGGAGGAGGATTCCTCCTCCTTGGCGCGCCTCTAAGGGCCGGCCGCCTCCCCCTTGCTCCTTTATATATTTGGGGGGGGGCACCAGACACACAAGTTGATCTACGGATTGTTCCTTAGCCGTGTGCGGTGCCCCCTCCACCATATTCCACCTCGGTCATATCGTCATGAGTTTAGGCGAAGCCTGCGCGGTAAAACATCATCATCGTTACCACGCCGTCGTCGTGGAACTCATCTCCGAGCTTTGCTTTGGATCGGAGCCCGGAGATCGCCATCGAAATGAACATGTCTTGAACTCGGAGGTGCCGTACGTTCGGTACTTGGATCGGTCGGATCGTGAAGACGTACGACTACATCAACCGTGTTGTGCTAACGCTTCCACTTACGGTCTACGAGGGTACGTGGACAACACTCTCCCCTCTCGTTGCTATGCCATCACCATGATCTTGCGTGTGCGTAGGAAATTTTTTGAAATCACTACGTTCCCCAACAATAGAAGCCTCACATCGTGACACTGAGGAATCGATATAGAAAATTCTACAATATTATGTGCCTCTTGATTCTAAGCTTGGCCTTCGAACATTAAATCACAACTGGCAAATCATACTCTTCTCATGTTTATCTCTTTCACAATAGTGATATGGGGCATCCCAACCCCTTTTTGATGGCATAACAATTGGTTTGCAACCGTAGGCAATTACCAAACTTCAGCGCACAATGACGATGTTTCAGAGCTATAAAATGCAAGCACTCATAAGCAATAATGATGTTGTCAGTAATAAGCATCCCTAGAATGAAGGTAGACTGCTATGCAGACATAATATCTGGGAGGGTCTCTTTCAGCTGGTTAGCAATAATTTTAGATTCAATGTATTATAGAACATTGCATAGGTTGATTGGTCCAAAGTAGGTTAAAGAAGAGGTTTTTTTAACCTTTGCGATAAAAAGTAGGTAGGTATTATTGATGCACTCTACACTCTCTACGCCTTCCACAATGCACAATACTGCTTTAGTTACTTCATCTCCATATATGTCCCAATGCTTTTGAAAGAAGTGCGGCAGGTAGCCGTCCGACACCTGAACTTTCATAGGAAACATTTGAAATAGGGCTGCTTTTACCTCACTGGTGGTGTATGCGGCATTTAGAGATGTGTTCATAGATGTTGTCACCTTAGGTGGCATCACGTCCAACACGTCATGCATGTTGGTAACACCTTCTAACGTGTAGAGACTTTTGTAGACCATTATTGCCATGCCCTCAAGCTCACTTCTATTACTGATCATGTTACTTTTGGCATTCTGCATGGATTTTGTGGGGTTTTTCCTTATCCTCATAGTAGCTCTAAGGTGGAAGTAGCGAGAAGTGTTTTTATCACCTATTTTGTATGGTTAAAAATGAAGAAAAAAGGGCCAGGCCCGGGACGGAGGGGTGTGAGGGGCTGGCGGATCCTGGTGCACGCCCACGTATAGCTCGTACATGCCACACATGAAGGTGGGTATACCTTATGGTCAAATGACAATAGTTCTCTTGTACGGTTTGTGAGTGAGGTGTACCGAATCAAGGCTCTATGAATATAGCATAAAACACTAACAAATTATAGATACATTTGAGACGTATCAGAATTTTGATGCTAGGATCAAATTCCAAAGTTACAAGATAGCACCTACTTGTCTAATTTTTAAAGAGTACATAAAGCATAATATGTAGTGATGTACTTTGAACCAGACAATCATGTGAGGAATTGTCTAGTGATTGATAAGAGAAAGTAATTAGAGGATCAACCTTGAGCGTAGAGTTACCCCCCTCCCCGCGTATTGTGTACCAAATCTGAATACGATATACATATCTTTACCATATATTTATGTATTAACTGTAGATCTCAATGCATATCTCCATGGCCTGCCAAGATCCAAAAATTGTATCGTGCTATATATCTATTACGAAACACATATCTATGAGATATGTTGACTATTGGTGAATTTATCATGTATATAGTATGAATATCCAGGAGGCATGTATTACTAGTATGTAACTTTATCTGGTTTTAATTTCATTTTTATACATTTATTATTTTCTCTCCTAAAATAATCCCTAAAATAAGAGATTTTGTTTGGTTAATTCATCCCGTTATTACCATATCTTGTAGAATCATTTTTATAGCACAATTAGTGGTAAAAAAAATGCAGTCAACGTGTCTAGGTTCATTGTCCCATTAACTTTCATATTTTTAGGAGGCATTTACTATTCGCTAAATATATTAACTTTCCTATTTTAATATAATTTATTAGGATAAGCACAATCTTCATGTCATGGTATCTATATAAAGCGAGTATTTGCTTGGACCAAACACAAACATACAACTAAACGCAGTACTGCATAGTGCATTCTACTGCTCTTTGTGAATTTAGGTGATGGCAAATAATAGCACTCTCCAACTCTTTGTTGTTTTTCTCATTGCGCAAGTCTTCTTGCTCATGATGATTGCAGCACCGATAGCACAGGCAGCTGGCAGGCTTATGGGATACAACCCAGTTTGCTGCCCTAGGGACATCTATTGTTGTGGGCTCGGTGGCGTGATGGCCAATGGGACCGCATCCTCCATGAAGCCTTGATATGTGGTTCTTTTCTCCTCCGATAAATAAGTTAGGACATATAAAATATGCTCTCGCATGTGGTTTGTTGTTCCACATATATATATTGTGTTGCTAGTTTCAAGAAATGTTATTATATAAGCTATTTTTCTAATAAAGTGGGAGGAGATTATTACCTATGTTGTTTTGCAATGTGCAACAAAGAGATTAAAATTATGTGGAATTCAATGTTTTTAGAGGATCATATCATCCTATATTTTTATGGTTAAATACATGTTATGGTCATAAATGGACTATTTGTTGTTGATTCCAATGTATTGCTAAACATATTAGTTAACCCATCAAATAAAGTATCAGTTTGTTGCAGAAATGGATCAAATACCATATAATTAATTATTGTCATTCCATTGTAGCATAACTGATGCAAAACCATGGAGATAATGTTATTCACCCAAGGGGGTTCTTTTGGCAGCGCGAAGCTGATGTATGTGATGGTCCATGCCAAAGACTCCTCCACATGAGTACTTCAATTTTACTCCATGTTGTGACCCTTGCTAATGAAATTCTTACTCAACCGATCTTATAAAATAAAAGAGAACCAATTGTCCAAAAAAAGTGAAATCAAGAGGTAAAACTAACAGCTTAACCTTTTTTACGGTTTCTTTTTTTTTTGGCAATTTCCAAAATGTAATTTTTCACCTTTTTTTTCTTTTTTCCTATCCATTATTACTTTGTCTCATTTTTAGTGTTCCTCTCAATGCCTTAACAGCCCGCTCATGCTTGGCCGACCGATCCGATTTAGACAAAGCATCGTGGACACTTTTTGTGTGGGCATTATGATAAAATAAGTGTCATGTCATGCAAGACAAGTGTGGTTTGGATAGAGTCAAAGGAAAACAATTATATAAGTTTATTTAAAGACGTGATCATACAAAAAAAACTACGATATTTTCAATTATATTAAAAATA
Source organism: Aegilops speltoides (assembly GCA_021437245.1). Lineage (NCBI taxonomy): Eukaryota > Viridiplantae > Streptophyta > Magnoliopsida > Poales > Poaceae > Aegilops > Aegilops speltoides. Next base: position 461,022,205 of record CM038141.1, read on the forward strand.
AGTAATTGATATTACAATTACAAAAAAACAAATAGACAGGCTATCCAATTCCAGTTTTTACTAACATGAGAGTATTGAAGTGGATTTGAAAGTAAAGCTCCTAACTTCAAGGTACAACTATTCTGGACCAAAATAAGAATGCATTTCAAAGAAAATCCATGAAAGATTGTTGTTGATCCAAGAGGTGAGGAAGTCCGCTTTACTTTGCCTTGATCTATATGTTACAATCTTGAGGGGCCCCAAGAGGTTTGCTTCCATCTTTGCAAATGAATAGGAAGTTTATAAGGATTTTTCTCTTTTTTTTTGCATTTACCCATACCAATATCCTTGGAGATCAAATCAATTGTAAGAAGCACCTCATAAAAAATGAGATCCTCTTCTTTTGTGAGGAACCAAGAATGCTAGCATTGCGTAGCAAAAGGGCATTCCCAAAAGAGGTGAAGCAGAGTTTCTTCAATTTGGTCAGAACAGATAGAATATTTGTAAGAGCTCATTTGAATGTTCTTCATGTGAAGTAGGTTCCTTGTGTTGAGCCTACTATGCATGATGAGCCAAAAGAAAATCTTGTGTTGGAGCACAGATGAAGTTTTCCAGAGAAATTTAGAAATTATATGAGTAGAATCAGACCCCCTTATTACTTCGTACATCTGAATAGCAGAGCAATCAACATATTCCTAAGGGAAACCCATTTATCTTGTTTCACTAGAGAGATCTAGAGCAATTTAAAAATGATATGAGCAGAATCAGGGCCACTTAAAACTTTGTGCATTTGAATAGTAGAGCAATCAACATATTTCTAAGGGCAATCCCATTTATGTTTTTAATTAGTGAGATTGATTTATGTCATTTTGAAGCATCTGCGGCTACTAAAAAGCTTGAAATGGGAGTGGCAAATCAAGTGATCTTTGTGATTGGGTGCTGACATGAAAGTCTAGAGGGTGATGTTGCTTCTGCCAGAGGAGTAAAGTTTAATGTATTTATCTTTGAAGGAGTGATCTTGCCATGAATTTTCCTGGAGGTCGAACGTGTTACCCTATCCAGAGTTTTGCCATGAAATGCAATGCGAGGAACTGCATTACGGCAAGACCACCTTGACCTTTTGGGTTACACACTTTGTCCCAAGAGAAGAGAGCAGTCCCTCTATCCTCCATGTCATATTTTCTTCAAAAGCAGTGCCTTAAGTATTTATTAATCATCTAAGAAACTGAAAGTGGTAGGGACAGAGTGTACGTGTAGTAAATGGGTAAACTGCATAACACTGATTTCACAAGCTGTAATTTCACCCCACATGATAAGAAGGTTGATCATCCAGTAAGTCTCTATGGGGTGAAAATAGCCAAGCAGGACAGGAACAAATTCTTATGTCTTTGGCTTTTCAATGTTGAGTGGGGAAGTCCTAGATAGGTAAAAGGGAAGGAGCCCAACATACATCCAAAAGATTGAGCAAGGGTTTTAATTAGCACCATAATAGACTTGTTAGAGTTCACTTTCAAACCAGTGTAGGATGCAAAATGGAGGAGTGGGTTCTTTATGTGCTGCAATTGTCTTTCCCATGCACGAAGGATCATGACAGTGTTGTCTGCACTTAATCAACTGGTTTTGCATAGCTTCATTGAAAATGGTTTTATAAGTTGAGGAGGTGTATTCAAGTCCTATTCTTAACTTTAAACTCAGCCCATCCTGCAAATAGGTAATGCATTATATATTCTTCTAATAAACCAGATACCATTTTCTTTTCTGCGTGCTATGAATTACATCAGCGCGAGGTCTAAATCAAATATTATATACAACCTCACTCGTATATACAGACTTATATACATGTCCGAAATACGGAATCAATGACGAGTCTATGCCATCTTGCAATGTAAGTATATGCAGCATAATCGAATTAGAGACCTGGTATGCACGTGCGCGACCGAGATACAGATGATTTCACATGTATCTTCGCAGGTAGTCGACCCGGGTGGGGTGCTTGAGCTTCATGAGCGCCTTGAGCTCGTACTTGCGCACCATCTCCCTCGAGATCCTCAGGTTGCCGGCGATCTCGCTCAGCGTGCGCCTCCCTCTGCCGTCCAGCCCGAACCTCTGCCTGATCACCACGCTCTCCTTGGGCTTCAGTGAATCCAGCTGCACCATCCATCACATGATCATCAATCAACATTCAGAAACCAAACACATGTATCTGTTGATGTTGTTGTTTATGCTTACGAGGTCGTCAATGGCGAGGCGGAGGAGGCGGTTGTGCTTGTGGGTGTCGACCCCGATGGCGTCGACGTCGGTGACCTCCTTGATGAGCTCCTCCTGCGTGACACGGTTCCGCGAGTGGAGCGAGTAGGTCGGCCTCGTCATCCGCACCACGTCGCGGTACCTGGCCGGCGACAGCCCGACTTTCTTCATCGTCTCCTCGTCCGTAGGCGCCCTCCCGAGCTCGAACGACAGCTCCTCCCTCGCCCTGTTGATCTCCTGCCTCTCCTGCACGATAAAAGTAGTACAACATGTCAGCATTTCTCTCTCTGACAAACACAGACTGAATGTGCAAAACACTGAAGACTGACTGAACCGACTGGGCAAGGTCGGCATGCATTACCGATTCCATGGCGAACGGGAAGCGGGTGAAGCTGGAGAGCGTCATGGCGCGGACGACGGAGTGGCGGATCCAGAAGAGCGCGTAGGTGGAGATGCGGAAGCCGCGCTTGGGCTCGAAGCGATCGATGGCCGTGATGAGCCCGTTGGCGCCGGCCTGGCACAGGTCGGCGAACCTCTCGTCGCCGGTCATGTCCGGGTAGTACTTGTTGATCGCGTACAGGACCAGCCGTAGGTTGTGCTGCAATCACCCCCAAATTTTCAGTTGGATTCCATCTATTTTTCAGAGCATGGGTACAACAGTGAGTACAGAGTGATCAGTGTCAGTGTTGTTGTTTTTACCTTGATGAGCTTGTTCCTGGCCGCGCGGCCGACGTCGCGGAGCCGCCGTAGCCGCTGCACCGGCATGTTCATGGCCTCGGCGACCTCTGCGTCCGTCGGCTCGCTCTGCAGCTCGTTCCTCAGGTTCTCTTGCACCTCCAAAATGGCCTGAAATGTGTATCAGTTATTCAGTTTAGCACCTAAATTCAGCTAGCGAGTTCTTGGATCAGCTACCGATTTCTCCTCCTCGATGAAATCAAGATTCAAGAAGAGAGTTGAATTGATCGGCGGTTGATTACCTTCATGGGCTGCATGATCTTGAAGAGGCGGGCGCTCTGCACGGCGGAGAGCACCGCCGGGATCTTCATCCGCCTCCAGTCGAGGCTGCCCATGTCCGTCGACACGGCGTGCTCCCGCAGCAGCGCCTCCTCGAACGCGCGCTCCCCGTCCCGGTGTTCGTCCTCCTTGCCGGCGGCCAGATCTCGCATCTCCACCCGCTTCCCCAGGTCCATCCGGCGGCGCCGCTGGCTCCTGACCACCACTGTCCTCCTCGGCGTCGCCGTCGTCGTCGGCGCTGCTGCCGATTTCGTCCTCCCCTGCTTCCTCTTCTTCTTGGTGGCCGCCTGCTTCTTGCTCCTCTTCTCGTCCTCCTCCACGATGACGGGGCTCAGCTTGTACAGCGTCTCCAGCGTGGCGGCCACCTCGTCATAGTCCGTGCCCTCGGGCGCCGGCACCGGCGCGGTAGGAGAGATCTTGGCCGTGGCCGTGCTCTGCTTCTCGGGCGCCGCGAGCGCCGCGCAGCTGGTGGCGGCGGCGGGCGCCCGGCGCCGCGGCGGCTTGCTACCGCCGGCGATGGCGAGCACCGTGGGCCGGTACCGGCGGCGCTGGGGCCCCGCCGGGAGCGGGCGGCTGGGCGTGGGCGTGGTCACCGTGGACGTCATGGATCGTGTGGAACAGTCCAGAATCTCTCGGCTCAGTCCGATCGTGTGGAAGCAATGCGATGCGGTGCTCTGCTCTGCTGCCGGCCGTCCCCTTCCATATATGCGGAGGCGGGCCACGTACGTCGGCGGTTGGCCGAGCAACGGCGGCCACGAGCCGGCGCGGGGCGATCGGACGGGCGGCAGGTCGCGAGATGCAAAGATCGGACGGCGCGCGGGTCGGCGGCGTGGAGCCGGGCGCGCGCGGGAGGGGGTGCGTGGATGAGGCGCGCGCCACGTGCGCGGTCGCCATACGCCTCGCGATATCTCCGGGGACCCGGACGGATGGGCCCCGCATGGCAGTGCGACGTGGAGTAGTGCTGGTGCTACGTCGAAATGTTTGGCAACTCTTTTGGATTGCCACGGGAAATCTCTTCTGCTGCCGAGAAAATACGTCGAAATCTGAGCGCCACAAGCCTCTCCTTGACTGCTGCGTCCTGGTCTTCGACTTCAACTTGCCCAAGTTCACCTTGAAACAAACTCGATTGTTCAAGTGTTGTACAAATGCAATATAATGTCACCTAAAAAAAAGCAATATAATGAACCGGTGGTCAATGGTCGGATTTCTGCCCTACTTAAAAGCATCTACACCCGTGGGGTCTTTTTTTCGAGAGTACGCCAAATGCGTACCATATTTTTATAGAAGGAGAGAAATAATTACAGGACGTGCGCCACGAATGCGAACAAACGTGTAACACAGATACAAACCGACACCCACACCAGACTAGGATCCTATACTAACTCCTCACAAATTGTTGGAGTCCTCCCACACCCAACCCGGCTGCCTTCCACTTGGCAACCTCATCTAGCAAAATCATCACAAGCTCTGTTGGGGTACGTTGTTGCTCTAGCCTATTGAAGACCCTTGCATTCCGTTGTTTCCATAGCGCCAAGATCATCGCGATGAATGTGGAGTCAAATCCCCTCCGGTCTGCAGAGTGAAAAACCTTCCTTGCCCGAAGCCACCAGTCAAGTATCGTTTCGCCGGCCACGTGTCCTGGTACGTTAATCCCGAGGAGGTCCTTACGCGCATAGGTGCAAGCGCCTAGGGTATGCTCGACATTGTCTTCATCTTGGAGGCAGGTGTAGCAAGCAGATGTTTCGTCCTGTAGGCCGTGATGTGCCCTCCGATCAGAGGTCCAGATGCGGTGTTGCATAGCAAGCCACGCATAAATTTTGCACTTCAGGGGTGCCCAGCTCCTCCAAATGCATGTCGCGAAGGGCGACCTGGTGTGACCATGCAAAGTCTGGCATAAGTCGATCTGGCAGAGTAGGAGCTCGAGCTGGAACATGGCCAGGTGAACTCATCTGCGCTCTCCACGTCCCTAGGTACCGTGCCGATGGCCTGGATGAGATGCATCAGTTGTAGCTGGGCCATGAAAGAGAAACCCAACTGGCAGTCCTCCAACCACCTGCTGTCAGAGAGAGCCTGCTCAACCGTGTGTTTGTTGATCGCTCGAGTCGGCACCATGGCGAACACAAGCGGGGCAATGTGCTTAACTGCAAAACCGTGGATCCAACGATCCCTCCAAAATAGCACCCGATCGCCTCTCCCCACTTTAATGCCCACCAGACTATCGAAGACCTCACGATCCTCCAAATCCGTGGTCATGGACAGCCCCTGCCAAGGCATGTTGGGCTCTGTCCGTCTTAACCATTCCCATCTAACCCTCATAGCTAGCCCTTGTAGCTTGAGATTCTTCACACGAAGGCCACCACAGCATTTAGGTCGACACACGCTGCTCCAAGCAATGAGGCATTGGCCACCGTTCACCTTGTCCTTCCCGACCCAGAAGAAGGAACGCATCCACTTGTCCATCTCCTCAAACACCCAGTCAGGTGCATCCGTAATCATAAGGTGATCAATTGGCTTGGCGGAGATCACCGATTGCACGAGAATAAGCCGTCCTGGTCGCCGAATGAGCCCTCTCTGCCATCCCGGCACGAAAAGCTTAACTTTGTCAAGCATGGGTTGCCAGTCTTTTCTGGTGAGGCATCTGATGGCGAGCTGCAACCCCAAGTACCTGCAAGGGAACTCCGTAATGCCACATTGTAGAACTCTGGCCACTCTGGCACTATCCTCAGCATCTCCACGGATCAGAATAGCCGACGACTTGCGATAGTTAACACGCAATCCTGAGGCCTGATCGAATATCTCCAGCACCGCGGTGATGAACTCCACGTCGGTGGTGGTGGGCTTAATGAAAATGGCCACATCGTCCGCGTATATAGAGATCCGTTGCATTGTCGAGATCCCATGATAAGAGCTCACCACTCCAAGCTCCATTGCCTTATGAACCAACGATGTTAGCACGTCCATGGCGATGACGAACAAAAGCGGGGAGATCGAGTCGCCCTGGCGCAAGCCCTTAGCATGGTGGAACCTCCGACCTGACATGCCATTAACAATAACTTTGGTGCTCGCAGAGTGCAGCAGAATCGCCAACCATTGCAACCATCTTCGCCCAAACCCTTTAGCTTCCAGGACCTCGAAGAGGAAGGGCCACGATAAAGAATCAAAGGCCCTCGAAATATCCATCTTGAGGAGCACCCCTGGCGCCCTACGATCATGAATTTTCCTGGCTACATGCCTCACGAGGAGGAAGTTATCATGCAGGTGCCGTCCCTTAATGAATGCCGACTGGTTCATGCCCACGATCTCCGGCATGCGTTTCCTAAGCCTGTTTGCGAGCACCTTTGCAAAGAGCTTGGGGGCGCTGTGGGTAAGACTAATAGGCAGAAAATCTCCAATTTCCTCTGCCTCTGGCTTCTTAGAAATCAGAACGATATGCGCCTTGTTCAGCTTAGCAAAGCCTCTGCCATCCGCAACATATAGCTTCATCATAACCGCCATAACATCATGCTTGATGATAGGCCAGGCCCGCTGGTAGAAAGCGGCGATGAACCCATCCGGCCCCGGCGCTCGGTCAGGTGGCATCTCCTTGACAATCTCCCAAACCTCCTGCTCCATAATCATGGCTTCCAACTCCTGAAGATCGTGTGGGGCGATCCCCATGAATTGGAGATCCAGTGTGTGCTCCCTGTCTTGGTCCGTACCAAGCAGCTGCTTGTACGCATGGAAGAAAGCATCTTCCATGTTCTCCTGCTTCGCAATAATCTGCTCTCCAACTTTGATATGCGCAATATAGTTCTTGGATCTGCGTCCATTGGCCACCGCCTGGAACAATTTGGAGTTTTCATCAACCTCCTTGAGCCATCTCATTCTCTAGCGCTGCCTATCAATAGTGCGTTCCAAGGCTGCCATGCCAAGCAGGGCTCGCTTCAGCGTGCGGCGCAGCCAAATCTCTCTCAGCTCCAGCCTCCTTCGTTCTTGTGCAACATCCAGCTTATGAATCACCCAAGTGGCCACCCGCATGAGGAGTTTGACGTTGCCAATCTTGCGCTGTCCCCAAGCATGAAGCGACGCAGCCGCATTCCTCATCAGAGCATCCAGTCTGGCGTACGGATCCACGATCGCGGGGTCGCACACCCATGCCTCCTGCACCGCCTCCTCGAACCCATCCATCCTGGTCCAAAAAAGCTCAAACCGGAACCTACGTTTAGGGCAGAATCCCACACACGTAGTAAGCAGCAACGGCGCATGATCGGAGACTCCCGTGGAAAGCGCCTGGAGGAGGTATTCTGCATTGTCCAACTCCCAATCAACGGATATAAGGATCCTGTCAATCTTAGTAAAAGTGGGCATGTCTCGCTCGTTCGACCACGTGAACCTCCTGCCATGCATGTACATCTCCTTGAGCTCGTGATCGTCAACAAAATCCCTGAACTTCCCCATCATGGACCGGTTAACGTTCGAGTTGTTTTTCTCAGAGGCGCGAAGGATCATGTTAAAGTCCCCCAGAATAATCCATGGTCCTTGGCACATCAGCCTCCTAGCCCCCAAATCCTCCAAGAATTGCGTCTTCAACTCATCGCTCTGCGGTCCATACACCACCGAGATCCACCAAGGTTGGGCCACCCTGGTATGCACCAGCCCCGAAATAAAATTGGCATTAGGGACTAAGTTGTCCACCCATAGAGCCGAGGTGTTCCAAGCAATTAGGATCCCCCCTCTAGTCTCCTCAGCCGGCAGGTAGGAGAAACGATCAAACGATGGCCCCAAGCATTGCATCACAATAAACAGATCCGTTACATAAATTTTAGTCTCTTGGAGACACACCAAGTTCACCTTAACTGAGCTAATGAACTCTAACGGTGTCCTGGACTAGGAGGTATTCACCATGTTGTCTCCCGATCTGTTAGATTGGGCCGAGGACCCCCATGGCCGTATACTCATGGGCCAGTTCGGACCGTTGCCGCATATAAGAAAGATTCCACAAGACTTGGCGATCAAGACAAGGACTCCTCCCCACCGGCGTATTCGACTAGGACTCTTGTTATCCTAGGCCCCTGGTGCATTATATAAACCGAGGCCAGGCTAGTCGATAGACAATCATATGCAACTATCATACCATAGGCTAGCTTCTACGGTTTAGCCTCCTTGATCTCGTGGTAGATCTACTCTTGTACTACCCATATCATCAATATTAATCAAGCAGGACGTAGGGTTTTACCTCCATCAAGAGGGCCCGAACCTGGGTAAAACATTGTGTCCCTTATCTCCTGTTACCATCGATCCTAGACGCACAGTTCGGGACCCCTACCCGAGATCCGCCGGTTTTGACACCGACAAACTCCCTAACGGCCTTCCTCTTGGCTGGATTATTGAGGCCGCGTACATTCCAGCACAACACCTGTGGGTGTGAATCCATGGAAGGATCAACCACCTACACCACCACGGGCCGCCTAGCGCGCACACACCACCACCGCGTTCTCCACGTTCATCTCCTCTTCACTAGGCATCGTATTCCCGAAGAGAGCCGCAATGACCCTGACATGCTGCTCACGGTGGGGGGAATCGAATAGCGCCTTCAGCTCCTTCACCACCCCATCATCCACCACAAGGTCATCCGGAACCAGACCCAAAGCATGCAACAGCACATTCTCAACTGGACTATCCTTGGACCGGCTCGCTGTTGCCATCTTCTTGGATGCGCACGTCGTGCGTTTTGGCGTGAATGGCTCCGCCTCCGGTCGTAGGTGCGAGGCTTGGACTTCACGGAGCAGCGGTGGTGCCAATTTCTTGATAATGTTCGAGCAGAAGCTCTTTAGTTTGCCATAAGCCACCACTTCCTGGGCCATCATGCCCCCAGTTTCCTGTTGAGTCGCGCCCATGCACGCAGAGGTATCCCCCAACGCTACGTGAATAGTGTCCATGCATGCATGGTTTCCATCAGTCCTTGGCACAATCGCAAGATCCATTGGAGGAGTAGAATATTCCTCCTCCAGCCTCGTAGGAAGAGTCCCACTACCGTTGTCCTGTTCCGGGTCCCTCGCAACCGCCTCCTTAGGGCGTGCCTGGCACGTAGCGGCCACCACCACCTCGCCCCTGCCGGCCAAGACAGCAGTCCTGTCCCCCTCCAGCTCTGGCCCCACCGGCGTGCAGATCAGCCTCGGAGACCCCCCGTTCTGGACAGCATGTGATTGGCCGTCGCGTTCAGGCTCTGGCCCACCCTGATCGCTGTTCGGCCTTAGGATCTCCCCGACCTGGGCATCCTGCTGTTGGCCCACGCCATCCAAAGCGCCACCCGTCCTTGCCACTGAACCCTGAGCGGGAGGCCCCACCACCATGGAAGCCAGCTGTGGCCTTGGACTAGCCGTTTCCAGGCCAGCAGATTGGTGCAGGCCCTGCTGTATCTATAGGCCCCTGGCCCCTGTCTCCATCGCATCGCCAGCCGGAGAACACCGTTGATCATCTGCCCCCACCACTGCTCTATCTTCTGTCAAAAGTTCCATGGGTCCCACCTGATCCTGCCTCGGTGTCTCCAGTCTGGTCAGCCGGTCAAAAGCAGAGGGCCTGACCGCAATCCGATCCCTGACGTGCGCCGACTGGCCCACCGGTGCCACCACCGGCAACTCCTCCATGGCCGGCAGCCGCCATGCCGTGCCGGCCGAATTCCGGCTAGGCTCACCCACTCGACCGTCACCAGCCCTCATGGAAGAACCACCACCATGCCCCCCTGTGCTCCACCTCTGACGTCCCGAGCACCGAACTACCAGGTCCGCCGGCGAGCCGGAGCGCTACCACCACCGTCCATGTTGCCATCCGAGTCCGGCATCCCACTCTGCCCACTGCTTGAAGAACCTCCTAGGAACCATGGCTCCTCTGCTTCCCTGAAATCTTGAACTTGCGCAAGATGGATGAGGACCCTGTATTCCAGCAACGCCGGCTGGGAGGGCTGCAGACCCAGGCCGGGCTCCGGCATCGCCAGCCAACGGAGTGTAGGGATGGCCTCCAGGTCCGCCGTCCATGCCGTAAGCTTGAAGGACGAGAGGTTAGCCCGAGAGCTCGTCTCCGGCGCCACCGCATCAACCACACATGACGATCCCAGCAGGCGCTCCACCACCTCCCGCTCCCATTCGTGCAGTGGAATACCCTCGATCTCAAGCCACACCTTGCTCCAGAGCACCGCGTGAACTGCCTGAGCCTGTCGGTTCCACGAAGAACATCCTGACACCACGATGATCCATAGACGGCATGGAACACACCTGATTCCTGTGCTCGAGCCGTGCGAAGACGATGAGGAAATCCTCAGGCCGAAAGCGATGCACCGACACCCACTGTGGCTCAATGCCCGCCTTGGCCTGCAGGACCTCCAGCACGAACTCCGGCGAGATATCCTGCCGCGCGCCAGCCGCGTACGCCACCATGGACAGCTGCAGACGCCGCTCCATGTCCTCCATGGACTGGGAATGGCGCACCAAGCACAGATCAGCAGGATCAAACTCCGGATCCAGGGGAAGGACCGGCCGCGGCGTCGGGAGGTGAGGCCAGGTCGACGGGGCAGAGGACGGCGGGGAGGGCGGCGGCGGTGGCGGCGGAGCAGGGAGCCCCGCGCCAAGCCCCGCGGGAAGGCCTCCGGACTGCCCACCGGAGCCCCTTCCGGCAGGCGCAACACTGCCGCCCTGGCGCGACACCTTGGCCACGACCCGCCGCCTCAGCTCCTCCGGCGGCGCCGGACTGCGGGGGCGCTTGCAGTCCCGGGAACCATGGCCAGACAGACCACATCTTAAGCACACAATGTCGTTGGTGCAGTCCTTCCTGAAGTGCCCATCCTGGAAGCAGCGGAAGCACAGCCCCACCATCTCCGGCGACACCTCACGCGGGGGAGAACGAGGCGGGGCCTGCGGCAGAGGCGCGGAAGGGTCATGGTGGCGACGCCACATGGCGCCCTGGACGGGCGAGGATGCACCCAGGGCACCACGGGCAGACCCGGCACCTCCCCAGCCCGCGGCATGGACGTGGCCTCCGCCCCCTCCGGGGCGGCCGACGACGCCGAGCTAGACGAGAGACCAAGACCGGACACCACGGGACGCTCCCCCGTAGGGCGCGCGGTCGCAGAGTGCGCAAGCGGACAGCCGTCCATGGCGAGGAGGGTGGAACGGGGCCGGCCTAGCCGGGAAGGCGAGCGCCGGGGAGGGAGGGTGGCCGACGCGGCCGGAGTGGCGAGCGTCGGGAGAGGATGGACGCCGGCGTCGGAGTGACGCATGGCGGGCTCAAGCGCAGCGGCAGGAGCGCTCAGGCAGCAAAACACCCGTGGGGTCTCAAACCTCGTTAAACGTCGGGGCAGTTGGCCCAATCAGTGACTAGTCAAAATAAATAAAAAAACAACCCAGAGATGCGCCTCTAACCGGCGTCAAACACCTGGGCTGGTTGAAAGTAAATAAGGTGCAGCAAGGTGGCCCAATCCTTTTTGTAGCAAAGGACAAGCGTGGACAAATTCTTATATGAAGGAAAACGCTCCCGAGGACACATGGGAATTATCGTCAAGCTAGTTTTCATCACGCTCAAATGATTCGCGTTCGTTGCTTTGATAATTTGATATGTGGGTGGACCGATGCTTGGGTACTGCCTTTTCTTGGACAACCATCCCACTTATGATTAACCCCTATTGGAAGCATACGCAACTACAAAAGAAGTATTAAGGTAAACCTAACCATAGCATGAAACATATGGATCCAAATCAGCCCCTTACGAAGCAACGCATAAACTAGGGTTTAAGCTTCTGTCACTCTAGCAACCCATCATCTACTTATTACTTCTCAATGCCTTCCTCTAGGCCCAAACAATGGTGAAGTGTCATGTAGTCGACATTCACATAACACCACTAGAGGAGAGACAACATACATCTCATCAAAATATCGAACGAATACCAAATTCACATGACTACTTATAGCAAGACTTCTCCCATGTCCTCAGGAATAAACATAACTACTTACAAATCATATTCATGTTCGTAATCAGAGGGGTATTAATATGAATATAGGATCTTAACATATGATCTTCCACCGAATAAACCAACTAGCATCAACTACAAGGAGTAATCAACACTACTAGCAACCCACAGGTACCAATCTGAGGTTTTGGGACAAAGATTGGATACAAGAGATGAACTAGGGTTTGAGAGGAGATGGTGCTGGTGAAGATGTTGATGGAGATTGACCCCCTCCCGATGAGAGGATCGATGGTGATGATGATGGTGATGATTTCCCCCTCCCGGAGGGAAGTTTCTCCGGCAGAACAGCTCCCCCGGAGCCCTAGATTGGTTCCGCCAAGGTTCCGCCTCGTGGCGGCGGTGTTTCGTCCCAAAAGCTTGCTTATGATTTTTTTCAGGGTAAAAGACTTCATATAGCAGAAGATAGTCACCGGAAGGCTGCCAGGGGCCCCACGAGGCAGGGGGCGCGCCCAGGGGGGTAGGGCGCGCCCCCACCCTCGCTGACAGTGGGTGGACCCCCTCTGGTATTTCTTCCACTCAGTATTTTTTATTAATTCCAAAAATGACTTTCGTGGAGTTTCAGGACTTTGGAGTTGTGCAGAATAGGTCTCTAATATTTGCTCCTTTTCCAGCCCAAAATCCCAGCTGCCGGCATTCTCCCTCTTCGTGTAAACCTTGTAAAATAAGAGAGAATAGGCATAACTATTGTGACATAACGTGTAATAACAGCCCATAATGCAATAAATATCGATATAAAAGCATGATGCAAAATGGATGTATCAGTCACAGCCGAAGAAGAAGGCCTCGAAGCATTAGCCTAGTGAAGCAAGCTCTTCAATGCAAACAACTGATGCACTAAAAATCTTTGGTGCCAAAATCTTCAATGCCTGCACCTACTACCTGCCAGCGCACTACTGCATCTCAGTTGCTTCTGGCAATACACATGCAGTTTCTGCAAGTGTCGTAGAGGTAGAACACCAAGTCTCCTGCTGATAGTGGTCCTCATCCCAGGCTGAAGAAACTGCTGGAGCCTCAGAAGGCTCTCACACACACTAGCTGAAATCATCAGAGATATAGCTCAACATGTTGTTGCTACCAAGAAATATGCAATTCCTCTACTACTTAACCCTAAACTACCATTGGATTTCATTGACATTTGGTGCAGAGACCCATCAACACCACTGTCTAATATGAAAATTCCTCATGGGCCGAAACACATGATTGTTGAGTTCGTCAACACCTCTTGCGCGGCTAGATTTTTAAATATATCTACATACATGATTTTATATTTTTATTTTATTTGCATGCAAGCATTTCCCTTGGTAAAAAAACCTCCACCTGGGAGCAGAGTAGAGACCACATGTTCGCTTTCTATCCATGCATGATGCAACACGCGCTCCCTCCAAACGTCACCAAGGCATCAATATCCGATCCCAAGTTCCACTTCCACATTTACTCCCGATCGTATCATTTTCTTGCTACTTACTTGACATTCATACTAACAAATCGATTGAGGAGCCCAGAATTCTATTGGGCCACCTTCGATCTGTTAGGGGGCCATGGTGAAGATGGGTGACGGTGAGGGGGCACGACTGTGCAATGTCACTCACATTTCAAAATTGTGCGTTGTGGCATTGTTGACGCTTGTTTTTATAATTAAACATTTTCACTTATATATATAACACTAAATCCACACAATTGTTTCAGTGATACAACATTTAGCAATACAACTTTAAGATTTTTTGTTATTATACCTAATGTATTAACCACATGCATCTCAGCTAAAATGCATTATTATACAATTTAAGCATTCATCATTACAAATGTAATGTTGCTCAATTAGAACCTCGATTTATTCTGAAATTATATTATTTTTATAATTGGTCTGAGATATTTCATTGGACTGAACATTACCTAAATAGAAGCAAAGAATTATTTTGTTGTTGAGAAAACCACATTCATTAATGGAAAGAATCTATAGCATTTGGATGTACTATTTGTGTTTATCTATGGTGTTTTTTAAATACTCAATGAATTATTTACTATGTGCCAGGTTAACAAATATCCTGAAAGAGGATTGCATAGTCATATTGCCTAGCAGTTTCCGACCTAATAGGGTAAGCCTTTTTTCCTTTTTGGCAAACAATAGGGAACTCTAGATTGTATGAGATGGTTTGTCCTTGAATTTGGCTCTCACATTTGTTAGCAGGCACTTCTCATCATTTTGTCCATTCATGTATCTCTTCAGAATAAGCAAGTTCAAATATGATACTGAGTCATGTGTCTATGTAAATTGGCCCTTGTGTTTGTAGCAAGGAGGCAATAAGTTAATTATCATTAAGTAATCAAGAGGTTTCGCTCAGTCTTGAATAATTAAGCAACTAAAACAATATGGATTCTACTTTGCCAGCTAAATGAAACTATGCATAGGTGCAAGTGAACTACATAGGTGGTAAACATGTGGCGAGAAGGTGTTACATTTAGATGATACCAACCATCACATGATACCATGCATGTTTGAAAAATGAAATTTTATTGTTTCAGAAAAAGTGTAAATGTTCCCAAGACACATGTCTACAATCTCTAGAAAAATCAACTCTAAATTATAAATATGAATGGAGTGGATTTTTCTTTTTTGTTTCTTCAAATAGATTTCGAATTTGGATTTGATTTTTTATTGATAGTAGATATATATGTATGAACATTGAAAACAAATTCAATTTTCTTGAAACATGCAAATTTTGATTCTTTTTCTATGGCATGCTATCACATGATATCTTCCCAAACATGTGGTACCCATAAGCGGAACTATAATAAAATAGGCTAAACCAATACTCCTTCTATTTTAAAATAATTGAAGTTCTCAATTTGTACTAAGTCAAACTTATTTAAGGTTGACCAACTCCATAGAAAAATATGTTAAGATCTACAACACGAAATACACATAGTAGGAAAACATATTTCATAAAACATTTCACAAGACTAATTCGATGTTCTCGGTCTTAACATATGTTGCAGACTTGAAAAAATTTAAACAAGTTTAACATGGAACAAACACATAACTTGTTTAAGTTTGTCTTTGTTCAACACGGCATGCCACTTGCTCTCCTCTGCCCTGGTGAGCAAAAGCATTGCAGGTGAGTAGGTGACACAAAAACAGAGCAGGGCATTGCCACATATCGCATGGCACCCAGGTGCTCTGTCCCCGTTTCCCTTCGTCAACATCCACCTGTGAGGGGAGTACGCACCACCTGTTCGGCTCGACGCGCGATGCACGACGTCACGCACACTCGTTCCAAACTCCGCCTACGCATCCCAAGTTCCCAACCCACCACATTGACTCTCGATCGCGGTGGTTTCTCGCTACTTTACTTCCCACTCACACTGCTCGCCGTGACGTGTCGACGGAGCCGCCGGAGGACGCTGGTTTTTATACCCAGTCTTGGTGTTAGCCACTAGATCTGACCCGCCATCATGGTTTCTTCACTTACCACCATTACCTTGGTTATTGACATTATTCCCTGTCACATTCTATTGCTGACCCTTAACACCGCCGTTCTTTTTGCCTTTGTTAGATTTACCATCATTAGAACCAGGGTCCTTTGTACTATCAGAGTTAGCATATTTAGTGAGAGCCGCCATGAGTTCACCCATGTCCTGGCAAGTGCACTTGAGCCTCCCGAGCTTCGACTTGAGGGGCACAAAGTGATAGTTCTTCTCCAAAATCAGAACCGCCTGAGCCGCCGTGATATTATCAAACGAGTGAATAATAGTGGAGACCCGCTGGACCCAATGGTGGGTCGACTCATCCTCATGTTGCACACATTGTCCAAATCAACAATCGTTAGGGGTTGCTTGCATGTCCTTGGAAAATTCTTGATAAAACGTGCCTTCAACTTCGCCCATGAACCGATAGAATTAGGAGGTAGGCCTTTTAACCATGTACGAGCCTGCCCTTCCAACATCATAGTAAAGTATTTGGCACAGACGGCATCATTGACATCCAACATTTCCATGGCTAACTCATAACTCTCAATCCAAGCCTCAGAGAGAGATCAGCTATATAATTGGGCACCTTGTGAAGACCCTTAAAATCTTTGGGTAGACGCTTGTTACGCAAAGCCAGTCACGGCACTCCAATAGCCCTGGAAATTGTCCCGGCTCCCACTGAGGCTAAAGGGGTCACCGAAGGCTGCTGGTAAGCCCCCTGGTGAGCCGCCGCTGCCGCCTCATGGCGGGCTCTGGCATCATCCACGATCACCCGAGCATCAGTCCTAGGGTTAAGGGGCGGTTTATTATCACAGGGCGGGTTATGTTGTCGCTCACTGCTGTAGACTGCGGGAGACTCAATATGCCGACTAAAACTACGGCTTGGGAGGGGAGTTGAATGCACCTGATCACGACTTGTACGAGTATTTCTCCTACTGCGCCACAGCCGTTTGAAGAAGTTCAATGGCGTTCCATGTTTCTACTGCAATAGGCGACTCACCAGTGATAGGGAGCGCATTAAGCCGGGTAACCGCTGCTATCATATTATCCATTGGGTTAGAAAAGTGACCCGGTGGTGTTGAAAGACGCTGAGGTGGGGTTTGACCCCTACAGGGCGGGTGTGACTAACGAGGTTGAGCCACCGCCCTATTACCTAGTGGCTTTAAATCCTGGGGTATAACCGGTGGGGTACTTGGTCCTGTCCCTGGTGTGTTGAACAGGTTCATGGGCCCGTAATGCAAAGGCAAGCAGGTCTGGTGCCTCCTTCGAAGAACTGGGTTGGAAGCGTTCTTATCCAGACTTAAACACCAAGCTTCTGCTTTCATACGTTCTGACTCAGCCTCAATCTGAGCCCGTACCATCACCACCCTGGTATTCTTTGTGTTGATATCCTCCTGGGCCTTGGTCATCTACTCCTTAAGCTTCAGGATCTCTGCATTGCGCTCTTCTTGGTTTTCTGCTGTGACCTCGGTCCCCATTAAAGTTGTTAACTCATTCATCAACTCCAACAAAACCTGAGTCGGCGGCCTGGCCGAGCCGGATCCTGAAGGGTTTGTAGCATCTATTGTTCCAGCCGTCGTGCTGTTGTGAGCCAGCGCCGTTCCTGCTTGAAGATGGCGGCTCGGCTCGGCGGCTCATAGGGGTCCGGAATACTGTTGCCATCGGAATAGCCCCCAAGCCCGCCGTCTAGAAGCTGGTAAATTGACTCTATCACTCCGGTTGAGGACTCATCACCTGAGTAGATGAGAGTCTCTCCTCCAGACGCAGAGTCTTCCGCAAGCTCCATGCCTTGCATGAAACAGATGAAAACGTGCTTCCGACCAGGTTGAATCTGGGCAGGTTGCGTGCGTCGAGCCGACTCGACGAGGTTGGTGCAGTTGTCCGGCTCAGACTCAGATCCACTGATCTTTCTGATGAAGACGTGAATTCCGCCGAAGGGGACCCGGTACCCGTACTCGATTGAGTCGGCCTCGAGGCCCCAGCCAGCGTTGTCAATGTAGAGCTTGCCACGACCCCTCTTGGTCATCCTGCGAACGGCGTATCCCTCGGTCACTGGGAAATATCCCTTCAAGAACTCGAAACCATCGTGCGCGTGCCCCACGATGGGCGCCAACTATCATGGGGTTAACACAGCAGATGCCCTAGTGAAAGGACTTAGGTGCAAGGCCATCGTTATGGTGACTAGCTTGAAGGGGTTGAGCGGGACGAAAGACACGAGTTTTCCCAGGTTCGGCCCCTCACAATCGGGGTAAAAGCCTACGTCCTACTTTGTGTTGTATTGCTTGAGTATCAATTACAAGGAAGCGGATTCAATTGACCTAGCTATCAATTGATTGTAACCTAAGTTTTACCCGCCGCGGGGACTCGCCTTTTATACACAGGTCGAGGCCCTGGGCTTACAAGAGTCCGGATCGGGTTATGTCTTGTGACCGACCCGGGTTCTAACTCGCCTTGCCTTCTACGGCAAGTCGCCATGGGCGGCTTACGCTTTCTGGGCCGTGCTCCGTCCTTGGACCTTAAGCTCATCCTGGCCCATCTTGTAAGTCGCTTTTTTATCTTCGTGTCTTGATCGTCTGGGCTTGTATAAGGCTTATCATCTTAAGTCGCCAGTGGCCTAACCCGGCCCTTTCAATGCGGGTTACATCGTGGGGTTATATCCCTAACACGCACCAAAATTGACAGTGTTAGGCTATTCATGTTCTGAATTCTCCGAATTTGTTACTCGATCATTATCCATTCAGGTACAACAGTCTTCTTCTTCCCCTTCTTATATATTATTGGACATCACATCTTATCTAATTTTTGTTGATCTATGTTCGCCTGTCATCTGGAAAATGATCCTCACAAGCTTGACCCGTCTCTATGCACAGTGAAGATCTTGGCACTACAATCTGTCGGCCTTGATCTGGATGAAGTTGTTAGATTCCTTAGATGTTTTCCGTGCACGAAGAAGCTATACATCGAGGTGATGCTCCTTTCGTATTAATTGTTAACCACAATGGAGTTCAATTTGTTGTTAGATTTACCCATGATTACAATGACAATGCAGTATGATTTCAAAGGAAATTTGAAGGATTTCAATACAAATTTGGAGGGTTTCAATACATATATTTATGCTCGCGTCTCTCCGCGCACCCTGCTCTCGCGTCCCTCCACGCGTGCTCTACTAGTGGTTGGGGCCGGCACACGATCACGTTAGGGGGCCCATATGCATGCGGTTGCGCCACGCACGTCGCCATAATGTAGTTACGTGCGGCACGATGGAGTTATGCGCTGCAAAAACTGCCATCCGGGTGTGCCAATATTCCAGGCCGTCAGGCTTCCCATTAGTTCCCGCGGCCATTATAACCTTAGTCTCTTCAACTTTTCGATCGTGCCCCACAACAGAACAAGCACGCCCATGACGACACATACATAAAGGATATCTAGCGGCGCTCTAATGGAGTTCGGCGTGCATAAATTGGAGACCCACGTGAAGGAGACGGGTCTCTCGATGGTGTACACCATCAACCCGGCCATGGTGGAGGGGTACATCAACACCGTGGAGCAGTTGCTTGCACAAGTACAAAGCGATCGGGATGGACGTCCAGTACACCAGCGGTCATGAGCATGCTCCATCCGGGAGAGTATCCTGTGATACGGGAGCTTAGATGCTCCCATGATACGGGCTTTTGGGCCATCGGATCTCAGATCCAACGGTGTATGAGAAGCTGCTGTAGCTGTTGTACTTGCGCGTATTTTTCAGATTCTATGAGGGCTTTTTTGCAAAAATGTTCACCATCTCACGGGAGTTGTTGGATTTGAGATCCAACGGCCGAGGTCGCACGGGAGCACCTAAGCTTAGGTGCTCCCGGAGCACCAGATATTTTTCCTGCTCCATCCAGTGCAGCACTGGATCAGGACAAAGCTCAAAAATAAAAGAATATTATTACTTGCATGTGACACAATTCAAACCATACGACACTACATACCGAAGCTAAAAAAAACACTACATCGTACATACAGTCATAGTACGCCATATCTGTTTATACTCCCTCCGTTTCTTTTTAGTCTGCATATAAGGTACTACTACGTACTAGGAGCACTATTAAAATACAAGTAATCCATACACTGATACACAAATGCAAATTAAAAATGACGCAAGCAGTCAGACCTCCAGACGAACGTGTTTGAATCGAAGTTGGCAATGAGACCCAGTGAGCAAAAGCAGGGCAGGGCATTGCCACATGTCGCATGGCGGACAAAATCACTGTTTTGACCTTCGTCAACATCCACCTGTGAGCGGAGTACGAACCACCTGTGAGGGGAGTACGGGCCACCTGTTCGGCCAGGCGCGCCATGCAAAGCGCCACGCACACTCGTTCCAAACTCCGCCTACGCATCCCTCCCAAGTTCCCAACCCACCACATTGACTCTCGATCGCGGCGGTTTCTCGCTACTTTACTCCCCACTCGCACCGCTCGCCGTCACGCGTCGACGGAGCCGCCGAGGGACCCTGCTTCGCTTGCATTCGGTCGGTCGGGGGCATGGTGAAGCTGGCGACGGCGAGGGAGGCGCGGCTGTACGGGCCGGCGCTGGCGGTGCGGCGGTGGGAGTACATCAACGCCGGCGCGTACATGTTCGGGACCCTGCTCCTGGCCGCGGGGCTCGCGGCGCTGTGCGCGTCCGAGGGCGGCGTCGGCGCCACGGACGCCGGGCTCGCCGTGGCCGGCGTGGCGCTGGCGATGGTGGCAGCCGTCAACGCGCACGACCTGGGCGCGCACCTCGCCGGCGTGGACTGCCGCGTCGGGCTCGCCCGGTTCGACCCCCAGCTCGGCCTCGTCGAGTTCCTCGCGCCCGCGCTCCACGCCGCTGGCTGCGTCCTCGCCATCGTCGGCCTCGCGCTGCAGATCTTCTCCCAGGTGAGTGTCGACCCTGAAAAACACAATCATGCATAGGCTCGCCGATCGCTTCCGCTGACTGACTGCTGCGTTTTCGTGCTGATGGTGGAACAGGGCGACAGGCTAGAGAGGCGTGCGGCGGACGCGCTGCTGGCGGGCGCGGCGCTCTGGCTGCTGGGCTCCGTGCTCAGCTCGTGCCAGGTGTACGAGCGCGCCGACGGCCGCGCGCAGCTGCTGCAGTCCAGCGTGCAGGTGCCCGTCCTCCTCGGCAGCCTGCTCTTCCTCGTCGCCGCCGTCCTCCACCACCGCCGTGAGCCCACCCTGCCACGCGAGAGCGAGAGGTGGATTAGCCTGTGCGGGAGCGTGCTGTGGGTGGCGGGCGCACTGTTCAACGTGCTCAAGGTGTTCGTGATGCACCAGAGCGACGCGCCGCGGCTCGAGAAGCTCCGCGGCGGCGCGCAGGAGCGGCTCGCCCGGGACCGTGAGGGCCGCGTGCCGCTGGTCTGGAGGTCGGCGGCGCCGCCGACCGAGCTGCGCTGATAGTCGTGGAGCCCGAGCCGAAGCCGGCCGGCCCGGTACTTTGTTCCACCACTGTTCTGACGCTCAAGATGGTAACCAGGGCGGCCGGCGCCGGAACTATACTCCGGTTCTGTTTGGTGTATCTGTCTAGCAGAGTATAGTGTAAGAACTTCTAGTCTGAAATTTATGGATCGGAGGGAGTAATAACTTTTTTTAGGGAGATGTTTCTTCTTATTCCTTAGTTCACGGCAACAATCAGCCGCAATATAACGTCACTAATACACAAAGTGGGAACATTGAACCAAGTCTTACACGACCAAATACGTGGCACGACCGTACGTAGTCGGTCATACGTGACACGACCGTACGTAGTCAGTCAAATACGTGACACGACCGTATGTAGTCGGTCTGTTGAAAAACAAGTAACATAAAACTATTAGTATTTACACGAATTTTGACTGACCAAAACGTACAATTGCATACGAAATGTGTAGTTGCGCAATTTTAAAATGATAAACGATGCAATTGCGCAAATTTAAAATGACTACCTAGTGCTATCCTTAATAAACAGTTGATTCACCGCTCATTCTGGTGAAGAGATTGTCTGAAATTACTGCAAACTTATAAGGATAATGCATCTTGCCACATTGAGAATGGCCAATTTGTTGATTTCTAGTCACACAATTGGAATGATATGTCAAGAATGCACTTTTGGCTACATATGCATTCATTTCCCAAAAATCACCACATTTCCATTCTGAAGACCTTGCCAACTACTTTCATTACCTCTTTCTGAAGAAGCTTATGCACAGTTTTAGGAAATGACTAATCCTCTCCAAGATTTGCACCTCATATATAACCCAGATTGTTGGCAATTTCCTCCAAGTGCTACTAGATAATAAGTTTCAACACCTTATCAAATTTTATATGTTGATCATGAAGTCATGCCGGCTCTCAGATGGATTTGGAAGACATGCCGTCAATTATAAAACATAAAAGATTCTTCTTGCCACTTCTTCGGAGAAAGGGCTTCATACATGTGTCATGTGTGGCAAGCATGTGCTTGGAACCAAAACCATCTCTTCCTCCATTTCCCACTTTCATGGTGGTCCTATTTGTGCCCCAACTAGGATCCAACTCAGCAAGGCATTCAGGAGGAAGTTAATCACATCAAACAACTTTTAGATGTACCTTAGATAATCATTCTAGTCGCATGAGCAATTTGAAGCTTGGGACAATTCTTCTAGATAGACCTCCATTGTACATGTTGTTGTATCTTTTTCAACTTTGTGTAGTTCATTTTTCTATTTTTTTACACTTTTTTCTATCATTTATTTAAAAATCAATAATATATATGCGGGTCATGTTGTTTCCCTAAAAAAATCCTTCATGGTAGTATATGAACATGAGTGTAATTACACCTTGGCAGTAATATGTTTTCTAGGTGAAAATGCATCTATTATAGTAATATTGTTTAGGTGAAAATACATCTATTATTGTAATAATCGTTAGGTTCACTATTTTGAGATTGCTCAGTGACTCACATTACAGGATTGACCCTGCCAAAAGATAACTAAGAAATTTACTAAGCTCAAAAGATAACTAAGAGTTAATAAGAACGTCTATAACAAAGAAACTAAAATCTCCTTTAGATTGTATTGCTTTTGGCTTGCGGGCATCATTGAGCTCTTTTATAACTATCTTTTTAATACACTTACATGTTTCAGAGGGATTAAATAAAGCTTATGTATATATGTCTCAATACCCTATGGATGAGCAAATTAAGATATTTTTTGAAGCATCTAAAGCGAGTTAACATAAATATGATTTCAAGACCACGTGCAAAATATGTATGCGATGGTCGGCAAATTGTTGAATATAGTCGAAAGGGAGGGGGTGAATAGGCGCTTTAAAATAATTATGGTTTACGATTGAACAAAAGCGGAATAAAACTAGCGTTCAATTTGTCAAGCACGAAACCTAAAGAAGTTAGGCTCAACTAAGTGCACCAACAACTTATGCTAAGCAAGATAAACAACTAAGTAATAGCAAGATATATATAACATAAAACACTATGGCTATCACAAAGTAAAGTGCATAAATAAAGGGTTCGGGTAAGAGATAACCAAGACATGCGGAGATGATGATGTATCCTAAAGTTCACACCCTTGCGGATGCTAATCTCCGTTTGAAGCGGTGTGGAGCCACAACGCTTCCCAAAATGCCACTAGGGCCACCGTAATCTCCTCACGCCCTCGCACAATGCAAGATATTGTGATTCCACTAAGGGACCCTTGAGGGCGGTCACTGAACCCGTACAATTGGTAACCCTTGGAGCGGTCACTGAATCTGTAAAAATTGCTCGGGACAATCTCCACAATCAAATTGGAGACCCCGACGCGTGCCTGGAGCTTTACACCACAACGATTAAGCTCCAGGACACCACCAACCGTCTAGGGCGCCCAATCACCCAAGAGGCACAAGCTCTAGGGTGACCAAGCACCCAAGAGTAATAAGCTACTAAAATTTTCACTTCCACGTATCACCGTGGAGAGCTCAACCCGATGCACCAAATGCAATGGAAAGGGCACATAGAGTGCCCAAGTCCTTCTCTCCCAAATCCCACCACAACAATGAAAGCTATAGAGAAATATGAGAGAAAGAACAAGGAAGAGAACACAAAGAGCTCCAAAATCTAGATCCAAAGGGTTCCCCTCATTTATAGGAGAGATGGATTGGTGGAAATGTAGATCTAGAACTCCTCTCTCTTTTCCCTCAAACACTAGAAGAATCATGGGAGGAATAGAGAGAAAGCAAGCTCCAAGAGGTTAATAATGGTGGGGGGAAAGCTTCCTCAAGAACCTTGGGGTCAATGGGGAAGAAGACCCCCTTTTATTGGACCCCGCAAATCTGCCTGTTATGTTGCACAATTACACAAGAGAGATACAACCGGTCAAAGGACCGGTACAACCGCTTTTTACGGGATTCCCTGTTTAGGGCACTGGGTGGTACAACCAGAGGGGAGACTGGTAGTACCGCTGGGTCAAGCTCAACAGGACAACCGGCCAACAACCGCTGGGTACCGCACCAGTACCCGAGCAGAATCACCCGCGAGCGATACTAGCGCTGGTACTTGTCTGGTACAACCACCGGGCCAGCGCACTCACAGTGAGTAAGTCTGGAGTAGTACAACCACTCCACGATCACTGTAGTACCGGTTTGTGAATGCCATCTGGGAACTACTGGGCCACCACCGCCTACTAGCGCCCATAGCACCCGAGAGGAATGACCCTCAAGAGGTACTTAGACTGGTAGTAGGTCTGGTACAACCGCCATGTAGTGCTACTGTAGTGGCTAAGTTTCAGGTGGTACAACCGCTAGTGGAACGGTGGTAGAACTACCTTGCCACTGACTAGAGCTCTACTACCCGTTTCGGGTGGTGGTTGCACCAGAAGTGTTGGCCAGGGCGGTACAACCGCTCTGGCAATCGGTACAATCGGGTCAGGAAAACAGGTAAGACCAAAACTACCATAACGTTTGCAAATGGACTCCGAAATCAGCAAACTCAAGCTTGTTGGATATATGATGACAAGTATTGTCCAACAACGATTGGATAGATTAAGAACAAGCAATGGAGAAGAAATGCCAATAGGATAAGGAAGAGTACCTTCCCCAAATATGAACCGACAAACTCTCCAACAACAAAAACACAAAGATGATGCATACAAACTCCGTTTTTGATGAGCTTGAGTTTGACACGAAGATGAACACAAACTCAAAATCCTCACATAGAGAAAAGCCAAATAAGAATCAATAAAGATGATGCCAAGGATGCAATGGTTGAGCTCTCTACGAACGATACAATCAAGCTAATCACTCGAGAGCCCCCCTTGGTAGTACGACAATCAATCCTATAACCCGATCTCCTAACTAACATCGTGAGACCGGTAAAATAGAAAACCTATCAAGGATAAACCTTTACCTTGCGCATAATCCACTTGAGCTAGATGATGACGATCTTGACCTTCTCAAGTTGGATCAACTTTCTTAATTGTGCACGCTTGATGAAGAATAGTAGATTGCTCCCCCCTTACTCTACTATGGGTGAGACTCCCTTAGGCACATATTCACAAGTCCATTATCATGAGAATGGACATCATGCTTCAAGCATGATTTCTTTGTGATGCTCCACTTGAACTTGCACATGGCAATCTTGCTGACGATCACCACTTGATCTCATCCTCCACCGGTTATATGATATCTTCGTTTTGATGTGCGCCCATGGAAACATACCTAACCCCACAAAGAGCTCTCACTAGACCATGGGTCAGTACACAAAGCGTAATATAAAATGCTTACCATACCATGAGATCAATTGATCCTCTCGGTACATCTTCTACGCTTTGTGTGTTGACCAACTTGAATCACTCTTTTGACTTAGACTAGATCAACCTTGTATATTATCTTCTATCTTCATAACGATGATGTCTTGAAGGTAAACATGAATGTTCACACAAACTTCTGCTTCAAGACATGCTTGCAATAGGCTCAACTATCACATGACCAATCTTTGGATAAATCCTTGAATACCACATTGGTTGACACATAATCTCCTTATTTCAACCTTGAAGCCAACATATGGTCTTCAAGCATTGCATATGGACAACCCCTTCAATACAACTCAAGGAAAACATTAGTCCATAAGATTGTCGTCAATTACCAAAACCAAGCATCACTACTAGGGAAAAGCCTAGCAGCAGCGCGGGTTTTGGGCCTATCAAGAGTCGCGGGAGCGCCATCGATAAGGCGCCATACTAATGCTTAGCAATAGCGTCGACCCACGCCATGCTAAATTGACTTAGTAGCAGCGCTTCTACGTAACATCGCTATTGGTAATTAGTAGTAGCGCTTCTCTGTCCGCGCAACTACTATTATTTAGTATTTTATTTCTTTTCTATTTCATGTTGTATTCATAAACCTTTACACAAGTTTTCATACAACAGGAATTTAGAGATTGTTTTTACATCATAATGAGTTATTACATCATGGGGTGAAAGAATCGTGGACTAGTTTCAACTGGATGTCCATCCACTTGAAACTAATCCATGATTCTTTCACCCAAAGGATATAATAATATCATCATCATCATCATATCATTAACAACTTATCATCATAATACATCATTGTCATATAACACCTCCTCAAGATCATCGTTTTCATCATTGACATCACATAACACCTCCTCAAGATCATCATTATCAACTCTAACACATTACCACATAATAAACATATTGTACCTCATAGGACCTATTACATTCGATTAAGACCTACTACATTTTCTAAGGTAAAATAGCAAAAAACAAAATAGCCCCTGACTCTCCATTATGGAGAATGGAGATTAGTCTGTCTCCAATTCTTGCCTTTCGCTGAATATTACTTCCAAGAACCTCCTTGCGAATGTCCATACATTTCTTCCATTCTTTGATGATCATGTGTTCACGGGTTTTAGAAACCGATATGCACAGTGAGCTCCGAGATTTACCGGCGGTATGTTCGAATCGAGAGGCGATCATGCGAGACATCGATGAGGCACACAATCCATCGGGAGTTTCGTTGAAAAACATAATAATAACTTTGTAGTTAGCAATGATGTACTAGTTTTAGAAGTATGCAAAAGATGCACGGATGTCGTAATAGTAAAAATCTTACCAGGTATCTCCACGAAGTTACCGTGGTTCAACACATGCACTAGTGGCACGATTCACCATAATTTGGAGGATTTCGATAATAGTCATTATAATTCTCAAGAAGAGTACAAAATGCGATCGATGATTTTTCTCCTTATACGTTAATTCGTGCCATCGGTGTAGTGGGTTTTATCTACCATCTTCCGCAGTCTTTGAAGAATCAAAATAAGCTGTCAATGGAAATAAGCTATCAACTATTTTGAAATAAACAATATAAATTAGTTAATAACTATATTTGAGAAACTCACATAGCGGTACAATCGGAAGCGTATCAACAAGGACCCAAATGTCCATATTGTCTTCCTCGCTGTCAGGATCACCAAGATACATGGTGACAATCATACCCTCATAAAAACCATACATTTTGCAAAGTGCTTCCCAATTTTGGCAACCAAAATGGGTTACGCTCTGAGCATTGCACAGATTTACTTCAAAATCAATATCATGATGGGTCCTTAGGTGTATTTTCTTTGTTTCGAAATTTTCATGGTCTTCAAAATCCATCCTCTCCAAGACATAGCGTCTTGCATCGCATGGGATAAGCTAGTCGAATTGTAAAATATGAAAATTAGACGTTGAAATAGTTGAAGTCATGCTTAATTACGAAAAAAACACTTGTCGTTGTTGCGTACCGTTTCACAATCGAAGGTCTCCTCGAGCTTAATGCTGAAGCGCCGATCTTCGTCCAGCCGAACGAAACTGTCGCACATACCTCGATCGTTGTGGCACCAGCTACACTCCCCCGGGAGATTGTCGTTATCCGAGTACGACATTTCCTACAATCATAATTCAAAGATTAAACTTGTACATATTCTAGCACAAGTCATGCCAGAATTCACGAAAAAATCCGGCATGACCTTTGCTAAAAAAGGACATATCGGCGCTGAAATTTGCGGAGCGGAAATTAATCAACACTCCGCAAAACATAGGCCACTCGGAGATGTAAACTGAACATGAACGGCCACTTGGGCAACCACATATCCTATTTGAGCAACAACACAAGATATACAAGGATATTTGGCTGGTCTCACCTTGATGTCGGAGGGGGTCGATGACTGGGACGACGGCGGGGATGTCGGAGGGGGTCGGTGACGGGACGACGGTGGTCACTGAAACCATATAAGTTATCACTAATACATCCCGAATAATTGCTTAAACTAAAAATAACAACAAATATGACATGTTCAACTAGTTTTATTAATTCAACTAGTTCTTACTAAATATAAACTTACTATAAATAGAAAAAACTAGTTCTTTTTAAAAATAAAGTAGTTCAACTAGTTATATTAATTATCTTACTAAAATACATTAGTTCTATTAATTCAACTAGTTCAACTAGTTTATTAATTTACTTACTAAACTAGTTCAACTACAACTAAATTAGTTCAACTACCACTACTACTACTAAAAATCTAGTACTAACTAAGCAACATCTAGTACTAGCTATGAACCCTAAATTAACATCTACTACTACTAAATCTAGTACTAACTAGTGGCAGGGGGTGGGGCGACGAGAGGTAGCTAGGGGCGGCGAGGTCGAGGGCGGGGAGGAGGGCTGCCGGAGGAGGAGGAGGGCGGCAGCAGCGAGGGAGGAGGGCGGCGGAGGAGGAGGGCGGAGAAGTGAGGGAGGAGGGCGGGAGGAGGAGGAGGCGGCAGAAGTGAGGGAGGATGTGCGAGGAGGATGGAGGAGGACGAAGGAGGGAGTACCTCGGCAAGTGACGGACGACGGCGGCGGCGGGCGACGACACGCATTGACGACGGTCACGTGGCAGAGTGAGAGTGTGAGTGAGAGGGCGGTCGTGCTGGCGTGGGGATAAGGTAGGGATAGTTGTGGCGCATTTGCCAAAAAGCGCCTGACTAATCTGAATAGCGATAGCGTTGTTTAGTATAATGCGCCATCGCTATAACTAGCGGGCGAGGTCATGGCAACTATAGCGAGAGCGATGTATGCGGACGCGCCATCGCTATTTTCCTGTCAGTAGCGCGTTTTTGTAACACGCGCTGCTGCTAAATAGCAGTAGCGTGGTATTTTGAAGAGCGCTGCTGGTAAGATTCTGTCTATAGGCTTTTCCCTAGTAGTGCATGGGGCACTATGCTCTTTCAATAGTTACATGAAACATACTAACATGACACCACTTCAAGAATTGTCTCATTCGATTCGCTTCCTTCGCTCTCTCCCTCACCGCCGTTGGATGACATCACCGGGCAAAGCCCGTGTGACTGACGGCGGCATCGGAGCTTGATCCCATTCATGTCTATCTAGTTGTTCCAGCGGTGGGGTGTGTAAAGCAACTTCGATGTGTCTTTCTTGGCAGGGCACTCCTCTCTCGTAGAGGCATGTCTCTTCCGCTGGTGCTTGGAAGCGGTTCGGTGGTGTCTGGAGTGTAGTGTTAGGACGCTTGGCGATGGGAGGCTCGTGGCCTTGACTTGCGGGGACGGTGCTCGTTGACGAGTGGCCTGTAATCATGGTTATTATGTGCATACTGATCATGCAGAGCCCGGATGTGTTCTTATTTTCTTTGTATTCACTTGATTCTTCATTATGAGTTAATAAAAATACCATTTATAAAAAAGTAGCCATAAAAAGAACCAATAAAACGAGTGGTGCCAACAATATGAGGGAACTCATAGATATTTTTTGTACTCTAGAATTTTCCATATAGTGCATTGGTAGCTACCAATTTCATTACATGGAGGTTCAAATAGTCAATCATGCAGCCTGGAATGATCCTTGAGAAAACTAAAATAGTTGCATTTCATTCAAGTTGCACAATTTAATCAGTAAATATATGTAATTTTGTTACTTTATATTTTATGATAAATAAAAGAATCAATTTAAACATAATAATAATAATGATAAACAATGTCCAAAAAATAGCGACTATTTCATTAAAATATATGTTTTATATTTAGTGTAAGCGCATCTTTTAGTATCAAGGAAATTACACAAGACACTTGTTGTACGTTAATATTTAGTATTATGTAATTTATTTTGCCAAGTGTAATAAAAAGTGTATATGTTAAAATCATGTGTTATGAGAATGGCTTATGAAGATGTTAAAAATTGTATATGCTAAAATCATATGTCATGAAAATTGAAAAGTATCATTCCGGCTGTATGTTCAGTCAAGGGCTGATAATATTCAGGTGTATTGTTCCATTTGTATGTTAAATGTTTCTTAAAATCTTTACTAAGGTGCTTAATAGTAGAGGTATGATGGTTGCAGATAAAATTATCTCTAAAGTACAGCATATTTTCTTAAAGGTCGTTATATTTTAGACAATGTTGTTGTTATTCATGAGACTTTGCACTCGCTTCACAAATCTAATTGTTCTACTGTCTTGTTCGAAGTTGATTTTTAGAAAACGTGTGAGATTAATTGGGATTTTATGCTTAGCACGTTGAAAATGAAAGGCTTTTGGGATCAAATTTTTAAATGGACTAAATTTGTTGTTAGCCAAGGTAAAGTTGTTATTACTCTGAATTATTTGCTGGGGTCATATTTTTTTACTTGGAAAGGGTTGAGGCAGGGGGCCCCTTCTCCTCCTTGTTGTTCAATTTAGCGGCGGGTGTTCTTGCTACCCTGATTCAAAGGGCAGAGGAACAAGGGTTTATTAAAGGTATGTTACCTCATCTACAAAGGAGGCTTAACTATGTTGCTATAAGAGGACGATAGCATTTTTTGTCTTGAGGACAACCATGAAGATAGTAGAAACCATAAGTTTATTTTATATCTTTTTGAGCATTTGATGGGACTGAAGATTGCTTTTTTTAAGAATGAAATACACTACTTTGGTGATGCTCTGCTAAAACAAAATGAGTATGCTCAGATCTTTAATTGTGTTGTAGGTGACTTCCCTTTTAAGTACCTAAAGGTTAATCTTCATTTTAAAAAACAACTGTATAATGTTGATTGGAAGCCGTACGAGGAAACGGTTGAGAAGTGAGCTGCTACATGGTGAAGGGCCTTGCTCCTGGGGGGGCTTGTTCTCACTGAAACTTGCTTATATAGCTACCTTCTTATTATTTTTCTTTCTTCTCCAAAAAGTGTTGGTAAGAGGATTGAATTTTTTTGTGCCCGTCTGGTTTCGCAGGAGAAAGAAAGGGTGAGAAAATATTATTTGGTTAATTGGTTGTATGTTCGTCAACCTAGAGACCAAGGTGGCTTGGGTGTTTTAACTTATATGTTAAGAATATTAGTATTTCATGAAAATAGATTTGGAGATTGGAAAACGAGGAGGGGGATTGGCAGAAGATGATTAAAGCTTAGTATTTGAATAAGAAAACTTTGTCTAAATGTGAAGCATCGTCGGTGATTCTCACTTCTGGAGCGGTTTTATGAGTGCTAAGAATGCATTTTATTCTTGTTGTTAGTGAATTATAGGTGACGGCCGTAAGACTAGGTTTTGGGAGGATGCTTGGCTGAGTAGCCAGCCCCTCTATCTTCTATTTCCTTGTTTGTATATTTTAACTTCCTGTCAATACATTATTGTTGTTCAACTCTTTAGCCAAGATTTCAATTGCATTAGATTTAGAAGATGTTTGTATGGGGAAACCCTTACTGTGTGGAACGAGTTACTAGACATGTGTAGTCATGTTTCCTTGTCTGAGGAACCTGACAAAGTTAGGTGCTTGTTAACTAAATCAAGTTTTTTTCTCTATTAATTCTCTCTATCAGTTCATTATTGCTAGAAATGTTGTGTTTCTTTCAAGTTACTTTGACGGATGAAATACCGCTGGAAGTTAAAGTACTTGTGTGGTTAGTGATCAAAGGTAGGATCTTAACGAAATTTAATTTGAGTAAGAAACGGTGGAAAGGCACGAAGAACTGTGAGTTCCGTCGAGCATAGGAGAGCATTGATCATGTATTATTTGCTTGGTCTTTGGCAAGATTCTTGTGGAATGTTGTTGGTGTGCTAGGTAATCCCCAAGACACCTCTTTTGTTTTTTGATTTGTGCCAGAATTGGCTGCCGACTTATACTGGCAAAGATTGTGTTGTTGTTTCGATTGGTTCTACCACTTTACTTTGAATTATTTTATAAATAAGGAATAAATCTTGTTTTCAAAGTGTTTTGCCTAATGATCCTACTAATGTGATATTTATTCTTTGTATCCTAGGTCGTGTTATTGAAAAGAGGACTACAAGGCTTGCTTAGGGCATCTCCAACAGTCGTAAGATAGGTGTTGGTTAATTTGCCACCTAGGACATAGTGATGATGTGGCATGTAATAAATATGGAGAGAGAGAGAGAGAGAGAGAGAGAGAGCAAAGTTGTACTCCCTCCGTCCGGAAATACTTGTCATCAAAATGAATTAAAGAGGATGTATATAGATGTATATTAGTTCTAGATACATCCCTTTTTATCCACTTTGGTGACAAGTATTTTCGGACGGAGGGAGTATGCAGTTAACCAACAACCTTTGCACAAGTTTCAAAGTGAAATAGAGAGCAATCACATTTATTTTCTCACCATCTATTGGATATCTTACATAAAACCTATTGGAGTAGTTGTATGATAGCTTGTTGGTTGATGACATGGACATTTACCAACAAGACTAACATACAACATGTTGGAGATGCCCTTAGTGGAGTGTCTAAAGAACTCTCCCAAGTGGCGAGCTAAGTCTTCAAACGTGCGCATGGGTGGGTGGGTTTTTTTTTGACTATTTACTGTAGAGCAACAGCCCTGCAGTCCTTTTTATTCCAAATTTTTTGCTCAGGCCTGTTTAAATCCGCTCCCACCAGGAGTCGAACCCAGGACCTGGGGTGCTACTAAGGTCGCTGCAACCACTAGGCTACAGGCCCGTTCGCCATGGATGGGTCTGTTGTCCGACGGCTATGTTGATTTTGATAGGTTACTGTTGTTCTAAGATGATAGTTGTGTTTGTTTGGTTGATGTGCTAGTCTCGGTTTGTGTAGTCGTTCACATTCCTTAGATGTGGCTAAATATATCTAGGGATGTATAGTTCTTCTTTTGGCACCGAGACATCATTCAATGGGCACTTGGCTGCTAAGCTTTTATTGTGACTCCATATTCATCAATTTTCATGATGAAAATAGGGACCGTGTGGCCCCTTTGATCGAAAAACAATGATGGACAAGGCGTTGAAAAGGGCAACTGTTGTTGCAAAGCTCACACACGACCACCTCATTGAGTCTAAGAGGGAATTTGTTTGTCTAGATTTTTTTTCGAAAAAAGGATTGTCTATACTCTACAGTTGGAGGTATGATGGTCTTTGATGAAAGGTTTGAGAGAATAATTCTGATGGCTACAGGAGCAAGACCAGAGCAAGTGAAGCATGACGTCACGCGTTGGCATGTGACATGTAGTCACAACAAGGTATTTGGTCATATATATCTCGGTTCTCTCTTTCTCGTTCACCACCGCCTCCTCGCCTTCAACTTCTGCACTCCCTTTCTCGTCCCCATCATTCCGCCTCTAAAGTCGGATTGTGGACCCCTAATCAAATTTCCTCTATTTTATATTCTCTCCGTCCCATGATGTAAGTCATTTTATAAAGTACTCCCTCCGTTCCTAAATGTAAGTCTTTGTAGAGATTCCACTATAAACCAAATACGGATGTATATAGATGCATTTTAAGTTTATATTCATTCATTTTGCTCCGTATGTAGTCCACCTTGTGGGAACTCTACAAAGACTTAGGACCTGTTCGGAGCCACTCCGCTCCACAACTCCGCTCCGGGAGCGGGCGGAGCAGCGCCGAACGGTACAACTCCGCGGAGTCGAAAGAGCGGAGCGGAGCGGTTCGCAGTTGAATTTCACGGAGTCGCTGAAACCGAGCTCCCCACCACGACTCCCTCACTTTCCCCCTCCCCAACCTACCGGTTCGATCCAATCTGAGCGAATCCCAGGGTCCTCCCCCGACCATGGAACCCTAGCGTTGCGCCGCCGCCGCCGCAGTTCCCCGGCCACCACTGCAACCTCGCCATCTCCTCGCCTCCCTCGTCATCCCCGGCCAAATTCTCACCCCTGCAACCTCGCCATCTCCCTCGCCTCCTCATCCAAGGCAGCTTGCTCGGCGATAACTTTGGGGGCATACGGGTTGTGTGGACCTCTGGCGGCTGAGATCACCAGGGCCTCGTCCTCGTCCCCGGCAGCTCGGATTCGTCGTTTGCAAGGTCGGCACCCACGCCTACGTCACATACAGCAAGGTGAGATCCATATCCCCTCTTCACCCTTGTTCCTCTACTGTTCTTGATTCATATTCCTGAATAGTTCCACGTGTTCTTGATTCCTGGTTCTTGACTCCTGTAAGTAGTAGTACTACATGTCTATAATTCCTGCAAGGATTATCTCAGGAAATTGAGAGGAAGGAGATGAATTTGGGGAGTTGGTAGAGAAAGGGGATGAGCGACAGAGAGCATAGAGACAGATAAAGTTTCCTTTTCTAGATAACAAATACACACTGCATGATTATCATGGATGTTGTAAACATATATGTATTGCCTCTGTTTATTTTATTTGCCTTGACATGGAGGGCGTGAACTAGCTAGCTTGTTAATTGATATTGCTGATTAGTTCTAGGCGTTCTTGATTCCTGATTCTTGATTCCAGTTAGTATTAGTTCTACATGTCAATAATCCCAGCAAGGATTAGTAGTCAAAGTAGTGTGAGACCGTGATTTGGGTCTCACGGATTAATCATACAAATAGTAGAGAATGAAGAACGGAGAGAACGAGACAAAAAGTGAGATTCAGACGTTTTTCTGCATATCACAATCGCCTCTTGATTACATAACACACCCTGTAAATAAACACACGCACATCACTCCCACACACAAGTGTACACCCGGTCGTTGATGCTGTGAAAGTAGATACAGAAAGGACTAGTGGATGTCGTAAAGTAGATACAGAAAGTATATACTAGTGATTTACAAATGTAAGAAAAAGTAATCCAGCAAGGACTAGTGAGATCCACGTGACGTCTTGTTGATTAAATTCCCTTTCAAT
Organism: Aegilops speltoides; assembly: GCA_021437245.1. Taxonomy (NCBI): domain Eukaryota; kingdom Viridiplantae; phylum Streptophyta; class Magnoliopsida; order Poales; family Poaceae; genus Aegilops; species Aegilops speltoides. The sequence continues at coordinate 461,057,030 of CM038141.1, forward strand.
CCATGGATGTTGTAGGAAAGTAGTGCGAAATACATCTTGAATTGTCTCTGGCCGTTGGAATGTAATTAAACCATGACCAAATATTGCCTTTGTTTCTTTTATTTTCCCGATTGACATGGATGGAGTGAACTAGCTAGTGAACCCTTCTCGCCTATAACCTATAACTATTATTATTCTTTGGACTGAAATATGTTAGTGAACCCTTCTCGCCTATAACCATGGTCTTTGCTGGTATGTAACTAGGAGCATGATTGATGATTGTTCATCTATATGTGTTAGATTGTAATGCTTGCAATTAATGTATAATTTTCTTGAAGAATGTCGCGATTGGAGTGACGATAACACTACGATCTTGACCGAGCTCTTTGTCCAACAAGTGCGTCTTGGCAATAGGCCGACAAGCACTTGACTCAAAATGCTTATGAGGAAGTTGCGAAGGATTTTAAAGTCGAACAGGTCAGAGTACACGGGCTCCAACTAAAGAACAAGTGGGATAAGTTGAAGACTGATTACAGCAATTTGAGAAAACTCAAATTGAAGGAGACTGGTGGTGGGTGGGATTATGAGAGAAACACCATCAAACAAGATGCTGAATGGTGGAAGAAAGCAAAGATAGTGAGTCATGACTTTTCCTATTTGTTCTTATCATATAAGAAATTGTTCCGTGAGTAGTGATGCTAATTAAGCTTTGTTTTGTTGTATTTTAGGACATACCTAGCTGTGGCAAGTTCCGAAAGCGCGGACTTCGAAATGAGAATAACTTATCTATCATGTTTTGCGACATCACAAGTGATGGTACAGATCTTTGGAATCTCGCTTGAGCACCATTCCCCAATCTAGCAGTGCAACTTCAGTTTTCAATGTGGACGACATACAAGATGTTGATCTGGAGGAGACCCAAACAGGTGAGTCACATGCCGATGGAAAAGGGAAGAGACTTGGCAGGTATGTGGATGGTAATAACAAGAAGCCAAAGACATCTCTTGTTATACAAGAACAGATAACTGTGGTTGGAGATATAGCGAGAGGACCCAATCCAGCTTTGAGTCATACATGAAGAAAGAAGAGAGTTCATCGATTACTTCTGTGATGGATCTGGTTGTTGAGTGTGGTGCAATAGTAGGCAGTGATGAATATTTCATTGCTAGTGAACTATTTGTGAAGCGAGAGCAGAGAGAGATGTTCCTGCATATGACTGAAAGTGCTGCCCGTTTAGATTGGTTGCGTAGGAAATACAACAGCAAGTATGGGCATTAGATGCTGCTGCTGTTGTTTTTGCCTATTGGGATGTAATACTAATTCAAAGTTTGAACTTAGTTATGTACTCTGGTTTACTTGTAAGACTATTTGGGTTGTAACATTATTATGTTAGTCCCATTCTTCCCTTTTTCAGTTGTTTGTCTTCATTTACCTTGTTTCAGCCGTGTGTCTTCAATCTTGGTAATATTTCTTGTAATCTTACTTATATTGCTGCTATGACTCATCTTGCTGATGGTTACATGATAAATGTTGTTACATATGACTTGTCTTTAATGTTACATATGATTCTTACTTATCTTTCTGCTATGACTAATCTGGTTGATAATTAAGTACTAATTGTTGTTACTTGTGTATGTGCAGATGTCATCGGATAGTGACAATGATAGTGATAGTTATGAAGAAAGGAAGAAGAGGGTATGCCACCATGTCCAATCAATGTCCAACATCTATGCCGGTGCATCAACACTTGCAGGGAAGTACTGTGACAACTATTTGATCAAGGCAGACCCAAGGAATTCTATTCTCAATGGGTTCGGATGGCTGCAGGAGACGGTCTCAACACCTGGAGAAACATATACCATGTTGAGGATGAACGCACGCCTCTTCTTTCAACTGCATGACTTGTTGGTCAAAAAGTATGGCTTCAAATCAACCTGTTTCGTAAGCAGTTATGAAGCGCTTGCAATGTTCTTGTGGACATTAGGGGGTTGCGAGTCTAATAGGAGAACACAAAATCGTTTCAAGCACTCAGGAGATACAGTCCACGGAAGTTTCATGAGGTTTTACTCGTGTGGTTAAGATGGCAGCAGACACCAAACCTAAGGACCCAAACTTTAGTAGTGTGCACCCAAGGATTCAAAAGGATAGAAGGGCTTATCCACATCTTAAGGACTGCATCGGCGCACTAGATGGTACTCACGTCGAGCTACCATTCTGCCTGGCGACCAAGTTAGATACATTGAAGGTCGGGATCAACAACACGTAATGTTACGGCAATATGTGATTTTGACATGCATTTCATCTACACTTCAGCTTGGTCAACCCGGCTCTATGCATGATACCGGTGTCTTGTATCATGCAATTGAAGCTGACAAAGATACCTTCCCTCATCCTCCAAAGGGTTAGTAGTTCCTATAATAATTTCTTTTATTTAAATTCAGTAAACAAATCATAGGTCTTACATGCAATCTGCTTGTTGTTTGTAGGTAAGTACTATCTTGTGGACGCTGGCTATCCTAATAGACACGGATATCTCGCACCTTACAAGGAGAAAGGTACCACGTGCACGATTTTCAACGAGGTGTGGCGCCAAGAACACCTAAGGAGAAATTTAACAAGATACACTCATCCAAGCGTAATGTGATCGAGAGAGCATTTGGTGTGTGGAAAATGAAGTGGCAGATTCTACTAAAGATGCCCAATTATTCAGTTGAAACTCAAAAGATGATAGTGGCTGCCACTATGACCCTTCACAACTACGTTCGATATCATGATAAGGGTGATCTTCACTTTCTTCGAGTCGACAGAGATCCCAACTATGTCCCAACTATCCCTTCAAGGTATCAACGGTATGCCATCCCTCCGAATGCATCAGATGTGTCAACCTCGGAGGCTAGTGATAATGACATGGACCGGTTCCGTAATAGACTAGCAACTGATATTGCTCTTGGTTGGTGAATTCCACTTCTGCTATAAATGTGAGTATACTAGTTTCTACCACATTCATGTGTTTTTATTTGCTACAGTTATTTAGTTTTTACCTTGCTAGATAAATTCATGCTTTCTCATAGATGGTGGTCGTAAAGTTAAACAAGTGAATATTGTCTCCAAACATGTTGAAACTGTTCACTGCCTTTGTTAGTAGCTGAAATATTAGTCACAATATTACTTGTCATTTATTTCCTTGTAGCAAGATGCATAAGTCTAGAATCCGAGAAGATGTTCTTAGCTAGTTCAATGACAACATGATTTTGCTTCTTTCACAATTGATGTGTATTTGTACCTATTAACAAATTTCGTAATTTTGTAGGTGAAACCATCCAAGCAGAGTATATATGTTTTGGTTCTATTCAAGCAATCACCAGCATTGCATAAAGGTTTTCATGTGTTGAATGCAGGACCTCCAATGGACTAGAGTGATGTCTACAAAGTACATGTGTTTATGCTGCCTTTGTTTGTGTTTGTCTTAGGAAAAATCCTATTTGTTTATGTTGCTAAAATCATGTAATTTCAGCAAACTCATGCTGAAGCGTTCTTGTGCGATAAAGTGAATTTTGCACAAAAATTATGTGTGAAATTTCAGCATTATTTTCATAAACTCAGCATATTTGTGCATTTTGTATCAGACTGTGTTTTAACATTGGCACAACAAGTGATCCCCGTATTGACCAGTATCAAACCAGCTTGATGTGTTGTGGGGAGCCTGTAATCCAGAGTGCAGAGTGGAGTTAGTTGCCGAACAGGTTGTCTGCTCCTCATTTGACCTGGGGAGCTAGCAAACTAGGAGCTGGGAGTGGAGCTAAGGATCTGACGGAGTGGAGTGAATACGAACAGGCCCTTATATTTAGGAACGGAGGGAGTAGTAGTTAATGTAAGACATTTAACGTGCCGCAACCTTGAAACCGGTCTTGACTCGGGCATTTTTAAGGCAAATTTTGGCATTTTTTTTATAGGTCTGTTTGAAACAAGAAAGAAAAAACCAGAGGGCAGAACCGTCCAGCCCGGCCCATAATGCAATTACCTCACTCGAACCCACGTCACTGTCTTTTCCATTATCCGCAACATTACCCGCCGAGCTCTGCTCCCTCCGACCCCTCCTCCAATGGCGCAGGCCATCTCCCTCCCCGCGCTCCCCACTCCCCACCACCACCACCACTACGCCGCGCCTACCAGCCAGAGACCCTCGCGCGGAGCCTACTCGCCGTCCCTCCTCAGACCCGGCTCCCCCATCTCCGCCGCGCTACGAGCCGGGGACGACTTCTCCTTCCGCGACGCCCGGTTCCTGCTCTCCCTGCTGCGCCAATGCGGCGACCTGCTCCACGGCGAGGGCGGGAAGTCTCCGGAAGAGGAGCGCACCGATCTCGCGGCGGCCCGGAGGCTCGCGCCGCAGCTGCACTCACTGGCCGTGAGGGCGGGGCACGCGACGAGGGAGCCCCACGTGGCATGCGCGCTCGCGGACCTGCTCGAGCGGCTGGGCCGTGGCGCCTCGGGCCGGAGGCTGCTGGCGGAGGGGGACGGCGAGGACTGGAAGGACGCGGTGCTGTGGAACAAGCAGGTGGCGATGCTGGCGGAGGCGGGGGACTGGGACGGCGCGATCGCCGCGTTCCGGGAGATGCGGGGGCGCGGGGTGGCCGCCGACGGGTACGCATGCGCGCGGGCGCTCCACGCGTGCGGCCGCGCCGGGCGGCCGCGGGAGGGGCGGGCCGTGCACGCGCACGCGCTCCGGGTCGGGCTCGTCGACGCGCACCCGCTCGTGCCCGGGTTCCTCGCCGGCATGTACGCCGAGGGCACCGACGTGGCGGCGGCGACCACGGTGCTGCTTCGGACGGCCGGCGCTGGCGTTGTCGCGTGGAACGCGGTGATCGCCTGCTGCGTCCGGCTCGGGCTGGTGGACGACGCCTTGGAGCTCGCGGAGCGCATGGCGAGGGACGCGGAGACGTCGGCGGTGGCTGAGCCCACGCTGATCACCTGGAACACCGTGCTCTCCGGCTGCTCGCGCCATGGCCGCGACCGGGAGGCGCTCGCCGTCGTCGGGAGGATGCTGGAGCAGGGCCTGTCGCCGGACGCCGCCACCGTGTCGAGCCTCCTCAAGTCGGTGGCCAACTCCGGGTCCCTCGACCACGGCACGGAGGTCCACTGCTTCTTCCTCCGGCACGGCCTCGCGGCGGACGCGTACACGGGGACGGCGCTGGTGGACATGTACGCCAAGTGCGGCCGTCTCGACCTCGCCCAGAGGGTGTTCGACGGGTTGGAGCACCGGAACCTGGCCACCTGGAACTCGCTCGTCGCGGGGCACGCGAGCGCCGGGCAGTTCGACAGGGCGCTGGAGCTCGTGGAGGCCATGAAGCGGCACCGGCTCGACCCGAACGTGACCACCTGGAACGGGCTGATCACCGGGTACGCCATGAACGGGCTGAGCTCGCAGGCGATGCTGCTGCTCCGGCAGATCAAGGCCGCCGGCGTGGCGCCCAACGTGGTCTCCTGGACCTCACTGATCTCCGGGAGCTGCCACAGCGGCGACTACCAGTCCTCATTCACCTTCTTCTCCGAGATGCAGCAGGACGGCGTCCAGCCGAGCCTGGTCACCATGCTGGTCCTGCTCCGGGCCTGCGCCGGCCTCGCCGTCCTGAACAAGGGCAAGGAGCTGCACTGCTTCGCGCTGCGGCGAGCCTACGACGGCGAGGTGGTCGTCTCCACAGCGCTCGTCGACATGTACGCGAAGGCCGGGAGCCTGACGAGCGCCAAGAGGGTGTTCGGCCGGGCCCAGGGCAAGAACCTGGTGTGCTGCAACGCGATGCTCACCGGGCTGGCGGTGCACGGGCAGGCGCACGAGGCGGCGGCGCTGTTCCACGACATGTGGAGGTCGGGGCTGAAGCCGGACGGCATCACCTTCACGGCGCTGCTCACCGCATGCCGGTCCATGGGCCTGGTCACCGAAGCCTGGGAGTACTTCGACGACATGGAGGCCAAGTACGGCGTGGCGCCGACGGCCGAGCACCACGCCTGCATGGTCGACCTGCTGGCCCGGCGCGGGTACCTCGACGAGGCGATGGCCTTCATCGAGCGGTCGCCGGGCGAGCCCGGAGCAAGCTCGTGGGGCGCGCTCCTCACCGGCTGCGCCATCCACGGCAACCTGGACCTCGCGGAGTCCGCGGCGAGGCACCTCTTCAGGCTCGAGCCGCACAACTCGGCCAACTACCTGGCGATGATGAGCCTGTACGAGCAGCAGCAGATGTTCGACGAGGCGGAGAGCCTCAAGTACGCCATGAAAGCAAGAGGAGTGGACGCGAGACCAGGGTGGAGCTGGACGCAGGTCGGGCGGAGCGTCCACGTCTTCGAGGTCGACGGCGGGTCGCCGCCGCACCCGGAGACGCCGGAGATATACGGCGAAATGAGCCGCCTGGTGTCCCAGATCAGGATGGTGGGGTACGTGCCGGACACCGGCTGCATCGCCTACGACGTCCCCGAGGAGGAGAAGGAGCGGCTGCTGCTCTGCCACACCGAGAAGCTCGCCGTCGTTTATGGATTGATCCGGTCGGACAAGAGCCGGGCGCCCGTGAGGGTGGTGAAGAACAGCAGGATGTGCAGGGACTGCCATGAGGTGATCAAGCACGTTTCGGCTCTGTGTGGCCGGCAGATCATCCTCCGTGATGCTTCTCGGTTCCACCATTTCGTCGACGGCAAGTGCTCCTGCGACGACTACTGGTGACCGGAGACGGGAGACCTGATCAGCTCGCTCGCCGGTACTGGCGCGGATTGGTGCAATGGTTCGGTTATGTGCAGAGGGTGTGATCTGATGGGTGTGGCAATTTGGCCGCAGAGGTACTCTCCCTGATGCTAGGAGCAGTCGATTTCTGCTTGCAGGGTTCTGAATTATTATCAGATGATTATAGCTCAACTACGACGGTCCTACATTTTCTGCAGCTACATTCTCGTGTTAATTGACATGAGAATTGGGCATTTCTGCAAAAGGAACAGGATGCTGGCATATTGCCATTTCTTGTAGGGGGGTGTAGCAACATTCATTTTTGCCTTTTGCGGTATCAGGGCATCTCCAGCCGTTGGCCCCCCCAGGACGCACAAAAATCGCCCCCTGGGGGCGAGCCGGCGATACACTCGGCGCTGGGGTTTTGCACCCAGTCGTCGCCTCAACTGCTTTCAGCGCCGAAATTGGCCCACTTTGCAGCCCAATTTGGTGAATAAACGCCCATATGGGCGAGAATAGGCCCATATTCGGCGTGGTTTCGCCGTGTCTCGGCGCTCAATTATCAACATAATTATTCCTTATCACATATTTTATCACAGAAAAATCAAATACTTCAACAAAATAGTACAACAACAAATAGTTCAATAAAATTATATAATTCAACAAATAAAACTCGTATTTCATCACGCTGGCGTCCCCTTGAGCCTCCATAGGTGCTCAATCGATCTTCTGCGATTGATGATGCACTGTGGGTCTCGGATCTCTTGACGATATCTTGAGATAAGCGGTCCAAGTTGCGGTAGTCGGTGATCAACTTCGCTAGAGGACCCCGCTCGTAGTATGGTTCGATGTCAAACACCGGGTCTTCTTGCTCGCTCTCGATGATCATGTTGTGCAAGATGACCTGACAAGTCATGATCTCCCACATTTGATCTTTCGACCAGTCCGGCGGGTACCGAACAACGGCGATTCGAGATTGGAGCACACCATATGCCCGCTCGACATCCTTCCCGCAAGCCTCCGAAGCTTCGCAAACCAGCGTTCTTGCCTCCGCCATAGGGTTTGAGATCGTCTTCACAAATGTCGACCATCTCGGATAGATGCCGTCACTAGATAGTACCCTTGTTGTATTGGTGCCGTTGATCTCGAAGTTCACCGGAGGAGAATGGCCCTCAACGAGCTTGGCAAAACAGAGAGCACTACAAAGACGCGTTGATGTCATTGTGAGTTCCTGGCGTACCAAAGAAGGAGTGCCAAATCCAGAGGTCCTGTGTGGCTATTTTCCGGCGGGGAATGGCTATCTAGCGGAGTAGGCCGGCGCCCGTCGCAGGGATACAGCTAGTGGTGGCCGAGGGCGCGGGGGGTGCGAGGCGAGTCGGGGGAAGAAAAACTTGACTTTTCCCCTGCGGTGTGGGCAGCGTGCTTTTCCCTAGCGGAGCCCCTAACGGCTCCCAGTAGGCTGGTTTGACTCAGAATCACGGGCGGAAAAAGGTTCGAACCGGCGATTTTCAAGCTCTCTGGCGCGATTAGGCTATTTTTTGGCGCCGCACCAAAAAGTGGCACAGGGGCTGTTGGGGTGCGACTGGAGATGCCCTCAGATGTGCAAAGCTAATTTGCACACTCTTTTTGTAAATTTTATTGACTCAACATGAAGCATCAAGGACATATAAACACAATGAGCAAACATCTGGCCTCTGCATAGTTAGGATGCTGAGTTGGTATTGATACAGACTCTGATTCCTCTCGTTGCCGCCAGTGTGATGTCGGGCGATGCCCGCGCGGCGACAGCGGCAAGGAGGCAGCTGCAGGACGACGACGGTGATGCGTGGCCAAACTACGGCTATTAGGAAGGTGATGTTCGACGCGGCGAGCGGTAATCTTCAACAGGACGGCATGGCTAGGGTCACTGGAGAAAAGAGAGTCAGTGCATGGACCTAGACGGCGGTGAGATCAACATATGTCCCAAACATGTTGTGCAACGACATCGGCGGGTCTTCCAAGATTCGATTGATTTAGGTTCTAGGTGGATCTCTCTGGATTCGGATGGTGTTCGTGGTCTTCGGAGTTTCTACTAGCCTAAAGACTTGAATGCATGAGGAAAAGGACTTCAGCACCCCTAAAGACTTGAATGTAATTTTATCTTTTTGTATGGATGTGTTTGTAGGATCTATGATACTTAATATATGGCATTGGCCCTTTCGTGGAAAAAAGAGTCGCCATATGCAGCCTCCATATCCTTTTGTTTTATTTGATCTTTTTTTGTCATTTTCTTTGGAAAATCAGGGCTCATTTAAATTCAAATTAGACATGCAAAACACATGTTTCAACATGATAAATTAATAATGAAACTATTATAGTGGCCAAAGTTCGTCGCATTTACATATACTTCGTGACTACAAATGTCGTTAATGACATCTATAATACCTAAATAGTTCATCCCCACTATGTTATTTCTCTTGACATGTAGTCTATCAACATCAGCGGCAGTGCCACATCAGCGTTTAATTGGAGGCTTACATGCGGGCCCAACATAGTAGAGAACAGCCACGTTTGCTTCAGTTACCTACCAGCAGTAGGACCACGACAAGTTGACCCCGGACATCCTTTCCTGATCCAAACCCAACACATCGCCCCTTTCCACTAGACTAGATCGCATCAAGCGCGACGGGGGCCTTCGCCTTTCACAATCCGTTGTGTGCACCACGGCGCTCCTCCGCAAGGCCCGCCGACCAGCTCCCCTTTGCATGCGTCGTGGCGCTCCTCCACCAGGACCGCCGGCCAGCTGGCGGCTAGGATCGCCTCTCACGCCCCTAGGCAGGCGCACCTCTGCGTTCAGCGCGGTGGATTGTTTGCCCATCTCCCCTCTACGTGCGGTGGGGCACCCCTCCAGCAACTCCTTGCTGGTTTTCTGGCGACCTCCCTGCCTCCTCGACTTTCCGCTGCATAAGGCGGGCGGACGTGGTGGCGCCAGATCCATTTGTCCTGGAGCAGACGATGCCGGCGTCATCTATTTATACCAAATACTTTTACTTATTTAGATTTCACTATAATAAAATTTCATTTATTTTTAAAATAGTAATCATATAATTGCAGTGATAACACTAGAAAGTTTACTACTATACAACCAAAGTGTCTATCACTATAACTACATCAATACTTAAGTAGAATATTATTTTATCATGAAAAGTATGTTACACCTGAATCTTCTAGTTTGGATAGAACATATGACGAAATCACATTCATGTATAAAACAATTTATTCATTTAGGGTTAACAAGACAAGGCACCCTGGGAGCTCTCTTCTTGACCCGATATTTCAAAGTGTTGGATCCACCTTGGAGGGCTTAGACCAACACATGATATATATGGTCATCTTATATGTATTACAATGTGTTCATATATGTTGTGCCCATTTTAGTATTTGTGGGTATATGGATAAAGTTATGGTAACAAATATTTATAGATCAGGATTGTCAAGCTTAGTTTAAACCAACATGACATTCTAGAATGTACGGATCTCAACAAGTGTATGTCCTCGAATCCCTTCCTAATATTTTCACTAGTTAGTACAACTCATTTCTGATATTTCATTTTCAAATATCCCCTCTTCAAGTTTTTTTGCTATTAAGTACAACCAACTTATAAAAATTATGAGTTTATCGCTTTACCTCTAACCACTAGAAACAAAACAGGCCATCATATGTCATCACCAAGGTGTTGGCTTCGATGGCCTTCTCTGTGACCCGATCAAACAAAAACTTTGGGTGGAGGAGTTCCACCTCTTCCTACCCTGGCCAGGAACAGAGGTGCTCGCCCCGAATTAGCAACTCGTGGAAGATCCCCTTAACATGTTTGGTCGAGACGACTTTGGCGAGCGTATGCACCAACAGGCTGACGAATTTGATGATACCCACACATAAGTATGGATGGCGAGGAGGTTCATGGGGTTTCCTTTGCAAGAAGCAGAAGAAGATGAAACATGCAGGGACGAGCTCAAAAAGGAGGCCAAGTTCAGTACACATCCCCACAGGCCCATGCTCCCTACATGGAAAAAAAGAGCGAGAGGAGGTACTCCACCCTGTCTTATAGGGGTGGGACCGTGGGAGACTCGAACCCGGGCTGGCACCTTTGTCCTGTCTTACTACTCCACCTAGAGAAGAGCCTCTCCATGCTCCCTAGAATGACCATACGAAAGACCAAACATAATTTAATTGCCAAGCTTTCTTTCCCTCCTTTCATTTACGGTGCTTCCATTATTTAGCAGCTATGAAAAAGACTTACCAATCATGGTACTAGATGCATCTACCAGGCCTCCAAATTTAAAGCCCAAATAAAATTCACAGCTCTCCAAAAATGAAAAGACAACAATTCAAAGCTGCTGTGAACAACCGTATGTTTAGCACTATTCACTACGCCCGTTTTATCTCTTGATCTGTGGATTTAAGTTTTGAAATAAAACCTTGGGCATGGTAAAATGCATCATGTATCGATACCATCAAAACAACTCAATTGTTTTCCTTTTGTGAATCAAGTTATATAGTTCTACGTTTAGATAGCAAGCAAGCATTGTTGAGAGATCCAGATCCAAGATGCATGGGTGGTGTGACAAATTTTTGTCATGTGCGGCAAAAGGAGTTCTTCTGAAATTAGTGATTCGGGCTTTACCAACCTTCTGTATAAGTTGCTTCAAGCTCACTAAGGGGTTGCGCAAGAAAATTACGACATCTATGTCCAAGTACTGATGGGCGGGATCACTGGATAGGAGAGGAATGCATTGGCTATCGTGGGATAAAACGGCCATATCAAAATTTAAAGGAGGCATGGGGTCCGAGATCTTGAGGTTTTCAATGATGCTATGCTTGCGAAACGGGCTTGGCAACTTTGGAGAACCATGATAGTTTATGCGCCCGAGTGTTGCGGAAAGATGCTATGCGGATGGTAACTTTTTGCAGGCGGTCTGCCCGCAGAGTGTGTCGCCTACATGGCGAGCGATCATCAAAGGGAGGGAGGCTCTAAAGGAGGGACTTATTTAGTGCATTGGGGGTGGCCGAACAACTGAGATCTGGCATGATAGATGGATAGTTGGAACTACTACAATGAGGCCTATCTCACTACTAGAAAAGGGGGCAATGGTACAGGCCAGGTCAGCCCATTAGTCCCGGTTCAATCCAGAACCGGGACCAATGGGGGCATTGGACCCGGTTCGTGAGCCACGGGGGCCGGCCGGGCCACGTGGATCATAGGTCCCGGTTCGACTGGACCTATTGGTCCCGGTTGGTGGTACAAACCGGGACCAATAGGCCTCGCTCCTGCCCACCACCATTGGTCGGTTGGTGGCTTGAGCGGGACCAAAGGCTGCCTTTAGTCCCGGTTCTTGCCACAAACGGGACCAATTAGTTGCCTATATATACCCTTGCTCATGAAAGCGAGCACTCCCCTCGCTCTCTTTTTTTCGTGGCCGACGTGGGGAGAACTTTGTGGTGCTCTAGCTCACCTCCTATGCACACGAGGTGTTCGATGGAATGCCTGAGCCACACTACTTAAGCTTTCTCCTCTCCAAGCTCGCTCAATATTTGTCTAGGTTTAGCGGTCTGTCACGTCTTGTCCCCGTCTTCACCGCCGTCGATCGCCCGCGCCAATCTCATCGCCGGCACCACCGTGGTGAGCCTCTTGTTCTTATCTTCTTTCTGAAAGGACAAAAAATTCTTACTTGTATGTTTATATAGATACTTGTATAATTTTCTTACTTTTATTATTGCATCTTATATAGTGCGATGGTTTTGGTATCCGCCCCCGTCGGCCCTCATCCTGTCTATGATTCGGATGTGGTATATATTATCTTTTTATAACTATTGGTTCATTTATTGTTTATGACAATTATGCCGACCAACGTGACATGGATTTTATTTACCTAGGAGGTTGTTGAATCAGAAATTCCAACCGACCCTATTGTCGAGAGGTTAAATTTAGTTGAAGAAGAAAACAATTTGTTGAAGGAAAAAATTAGAAAAATTGAGGAGGAGAAGATGATATTGGAGTTGCATGTTGCGAATGTCGTCGATGATCACAAGATCAAGATGGATGCAATGCGCTTGAAGATTAGAAAGATTAGAAAATATGCTATTCATACCGAGGCTTGGTATCATTATGCCGTTGGATCAGTTGTTACATTGGTTGCGATTATGATCGCATTTGTTTTTGCATTGAAATGTTTTACATAGTTTCAGTGTACGGTTTAATTAATTTAGATGCTCTGCAGACCTTTATGTTGTTAGATGAGAACTATGTATGTACTTTGGTTTTAATGTGATGATGAACTTCTATTAATTTGGTCACTTAATTATCTATTCATGATGTTCTGTAATGATTTTTGACACACTTAATTATATATAATGCACGCAGATGAAACGGCAATGGATGTACGGTTCAAGACACACCTCCGAGTACATTAAAGGCGTGCATGATTTTCTCGAAGTAGCTGAGGCAAACAAATAGAATGGTTTTATGTGTTGTCCATGCCCTATATGTGGGAATACGAAGTCTTACTCTGACCGGAAAATCCTTCACACCCACCTGCTTTACAAGGGTTTCATGCCACACTATAATGTTTGGACGAGGCACGGAGAAATAGGGGTTATGATGGAAGACGGCAAAGAAGAAGAGTACGATGACAACTATGTGCCCCCTGAATACGGTGATGCTATCAAGATCAAGAGGAACCAGACGATGTGCACGATGATCTTCAAGAACGGGCGAAGCTGCTGAAGATCAATAGGAACCAGACGATGTGCTCGATGATGATGATCTCCGCGGGTCATTGTCGATGCAAGGACACAATGCGAAAGTCAAAAGGAGAAGCTGAAGTTCGATCGCATGTTAGAGGACCACAAAAAGGGTTGTACCCCAATTGCGAAGATGGAAACACAAAGCTCGGTACCGTCTTTGGAATTGCTGCGAGAGAAGGCGAGAATGTTGTGCTCGACAAAGGATTTGAGAAGCTCTGAAAATATTGAAGAAGAAGCTTCCAAAGGATAACAAATTGCCCGACAAGACATACGCAGCAAAGAAGGTCGTATGCCCTCTAGGATTGAGGTGCAAAAGATACATGCATGCCCTAATGATCGTGCATCCTCTACATGGTGCGTATAAGGATCTGAACGCATGCCCGGTATGCGGTGCATTACGGTATAAGATCAGACGAGATGACCCTGGTGATGTTGACGGCGAGCCCCCCAGGAAGAGGGTTCCTGCGAAGGTGATATGGTATGCTCCTATAATACCACGGTTGAAACGTTCATTCAGAAATGAAGAGCATGCCAAGTTGATGCGATGGCACAGTGAGGACTGTAAGAAAGACGGGAAGTTGAGAGCACCCGCTGACGGGTCGCAGTGGAGAAAAATCAAGAGAAAGTACTAGGATGAGTTTGCAAGTGACCCAAGAAACGTATGGTTTGCTTTAAGCGCGGATGGCATTAATCCTTTCGGGGAGCAGAGCAGCAATCACAGCACCTGGCCCGTGACTCTATGTATGTATAACCTTCCTCCTTGGATGTGGATGAAGTGGAAGTTCATTATGATGCCAGTTCTCATCCAAGGCCCTAAGCAACCCGGCAACGACATTGATGTGTACCTAAGGCCATTAGTTGAAGAACTTTTGCAGCTGTGGAATGGAAACGGTGTATGTACGTGGGATGAGCACAAACAGGAGGAATTTTACCTAAAGGCGTTGTTGTTCGTGACCATCAATGATTGGCCCGCTCTCAGTAACCTTTCAGGACAGACAAACAAGGGATACCACGCATGCACGCACTGTTTACTTGACACCGATAGTATATACCTAGGAAGCTGCAGGAAGAATGTGTACCTGGGCCATCATCGTTTTCTTCCGACGAACCATCAATGTCGAAAGAAAGGCAAGCATTTCAAAGGCGAGGCAGATCACCGGAAGAAGCCCGCCATGCGTACCGGTGTCACATACTTGCTATGGTCAATGATTTACACGTAATCTTTGGAAAGGGTCCCGGCGGACTAGTTGTTCCGAGTGACGCTGGGGGACACGCACCCATGTGGAAGAAGAAATCTATATTTTGGGACCTACCCTACTGGAAAGACCTAGAGGTCCGCTCTTCGATCGACGTGATGCATGTGACGAAGAACCTTTGCGTGAACCTGCTAGGCTTCTTGGGCGTGTATGGGAAGACAAAAGATACTGGTGAGGCACGTGAGGACTCGCAATGTTTGCACGAAAAGACGGCATGCCTCCAAAGCGATATGAAGGTCCCGGCAGCTATGCTCTTACCAAAGAAGAGAAGGAAATCTTCTTTGAATGCCTACTTAGTATGAAGGTCCCGACCGGCTTTCGTCGAATATAAAAGGAATAATAAATATGGCGGAGAAAAAGTTTGTAACCTAATGTCTCATGAGCGCCACGTGATTATGACGCAACTACTTCCGGTTGCATTGAGGGGCTTTACCGAAAATGTCCGATTAGCCATTGTGAAGCTATGTGCATTCCTCAATGCAATCTCTCGAAGGTGATCGATCCGAAATCATACCAAGGCTAAGGAGTGATGTGGTGCAATGTCTTGTCGGTTTTGAGCTGGTGTTCCCACCATCCTTCTTCAATATCATGACGCACGCCCTAGTTCATCTAGTTGACGAGATTGTCATTCGGGCCCCGTATTTCTACACAATATGTACCCCTTTGAGAGGTTCATGGGAGTCCTAAAGAAATATGTCCGTAATCGCTAGGCCGAAGGAAGCATCTCTATGGGCCATCAAGCGAGAGGTTGTCATCGGGTTTTGTGTTGACTTCATTCTGGCCTTAAGAAGATAGGTCTCCCTAAATAGCGGTATGAGGGAGACTAACTGGAAAAGGCACGCTTGGAAGGGACTCAATAATATGCAGGACGGATATTCTTGGTCTCAAGCACACTACAGTTTCTGTAACTCTACCTTGGTGACCCCGTATGTCGATGAACACAAGAACAGTCTGCGCTCCAAACACCCGGAGCAGTGTGAGGACTGGATTACATGTGAACACATTAGGACTTTCAGCAGTTGGTTGGAAGCACGTCTCAGAGGTGACAACACTGTTTGTGATGAGTTGTACTTGTTGTCCAGGGGACCATCTTTGACTGTATTGATTTGGAAAGGATACGAGATAAATGGGAATACATTTTACACGATTGACCAAGATCAAAAGAGCACCAACCAAAACAGCGGTGTCCGCTTTGATGCAACAACCGAGAGGGGAAAGGACACCTATTATGGTTACATAGTGGAGATATGGGAACTTGACTATGGACATGATTTTAAGGTCCCTTTGTTTAAGTGCAAATGGGTTAATCTGTCAGGAGGCGGGGTACAGGTAGACCCACAGTACAGAATGACAACAGTGGATCTGAAAAATCTTGGGTACACTAACGAACCGTTCGTCCTAGCCAATGATGTGGCACAGGTTATCTATGTGAAGGACATGTCTACCAGACCGAGAAAGAGAAAAGATAAGGAAGCGAATACATCATACAATGAGCCAAAGAGCCACATAGTTCTTTAGGAAAAAGGGACACCGTGGGAGTGGAGGGCAAGACAGACATGTCTGAAGATTATGAAAAGTTTCATGAAATTCCTCCCTTCAAAGTCAAGGCTGACCCCAGCATCCTGATAAACGATGAAGTTTATCCATGGTTACGGTGCAATAAGCAAATGACACAAGCGAAGAAAAAGTGAAGACTTTCTCCCGCAACTATTATGATGATACCATGCCAACTTTGGAACAGACGAGTATGATACCATTGTCCGTTTTGTACATGCACATGCTATGTGGGTGAATTTATGATACCATGCCAACTTTCAACTTTTTCAGAGTTCATTTGAAATGCTTTAATGTCTTATGGTTCGGCCCTCGTAATAATTAAAAATAGCAACAATAAGTATTTTGTTGTAACTAGAAACAAAATAAAATAAATAAAGCAAGAAAGAAAACAAAAAAAACAAAAAAAGTGTTTTCAAATTTGAAAACTAATGGCACTAACAGAAAGTTTATAATTTTTCTAAAACTAAAAGCAAAAAAGAATTAAAAAATAAAGCAAAAAACAAAAGAAAATAAATAATGCAGAAAACAAAACAAAAAACTGGAAAATAATTAAAAATAGCAACAATAAGTATTTTGTTGTAAGTAGAAACAAAATAAAATAAATAAAGCAAGAAAGAAAACAAAAAACCAAAAAAAAGTGTTTTCAAATTTGAAAACTAATGGCACTAACAGAAAGTTTATAATTTTCCTAAAACTAAAAGCAAAAAGAATTAAAAAATAAAGCAAAAAAAAAGAAAATAAATAATGCAGAAAACAAAACAAAAAAACTGAAGAAAAAAAATAAAAATATCAACAATAAGTAAAGAAAACAAAAAAACAAAAAAATGCCTCCTACTGGGTCCCCACGGCCTGAATACGACTAGAAACCCTATCATGGGCCAGGATTCAGGCCCGTAGTAGGCCCAGAAGGCCCATCAGGCAAAGCAGTAGCAAGTAGGCCCGCAAGCCTGCGGTGGAGAGGAGCTCGAGAGGCGTGCGGCAGTGGGGCTTATAAACCACTGCGTGCCCCTCTCAACTAGCGAGGTGGGACTAAACTTTGGCCCCGCAGGCGGCAAGAGGCCTTTGGTCGGTTGGTGCCACCAACCGGGACCAAAGGCCTTTTCAAGAGCCCAAAGGGCGGAAGCGGCGGCCTTTGGTCCCGGTTGGTGGCACCAACCGGGACTAAAGGGAGCATTAGTCCCGGTTGGTTTCACGAACCGGGACCAATGCTCTTCATATATAACTAGCACTTAGCAGTTTCTTCAAAATCCATCCCTTTCTTCTTCGCCCGACGCCCGCTGCTCTGCCTCGTCGCCGCCGAGCCGTCAGGCTGCTCCACCTCGTCGTCGCTGCCGCCTCCGACGCCGTCAGGCTGCTCTACCTCACCGTCGTCACCGCCTCCGACGCCGTCAGGCTGCTCAACTTCTTGCCGCCACCGCCTCGACGCCATCTCGCTTCGACGCCAGGCTGGCCGCCTCAGACCCCGACGCAGCCTGCCGTGCCCCGCCACCCCTCAGGAGCACTGCTCGCGCCCAGACTGCCGGCCGGCGCCACCTGCCCTGCCGCAAGACTGCACCCTGCCTCGCCCCACCGGCGCCACCGCTACCGCCATGCCCCTCTGCCCGGCTCTATTTTTTTATTAGTTTAATTTTTTTCATATATATATAATGTATGTGTATGTATGTGGCTATATGTTTTTGTTCATATGTTGCTATATGTTTTTTTATTTTTATTAGTTTATTTTTTTGTTCATATGTGATGTATATGTGTATGTGAAGGAAATATGCCCTAGAGGCAATAATAAAGTTATTATTTATTTCCTTATATCATGATAAATGTTTATTATTCATGCTAGAATTGTATTAACCGGAAACATAATACATGTGTGAATATATAGACAAGCAGTGTCACTAGTATGCCTCTACTTGACTAGCTTGTTAATCAAAGATGGTTATGTTTCCAAACCATGGACAAAGAGTTGTTATTTGATTAACGGGATCACATCATTAGTTGAATGATCTGATTGACATGACCCATTCAGTTAGCTTAGCACCCGATCGTTTAGTATGTTGCTATTGCTTTCTTCATGACTTATACATGTTCCTATGACTATGAGATTATGCAACTCCCATTTATCGGAGGAACACTTTGTGTGCTACCAAACGTCACAACGTAACTGGGTGATTATAAAGGTGCTCTACAGGTGTCTCCAAAGGTACTTGTTGGGTTGGCGTATTTCGAGATTAGGATTTGTCACTCCGAATGTCGGAGAGGTATCTCTGGGCCCTCTCGGTAATGCACATCACTTAAGCCTTGCAAGCATTGCAACTAATGAGTTAGTTGCAAGATGATGTATTACGGAACGAGTAAAGAGACTTGCCGGTAACGAGATTGAACTAGGTATTGGATACCGACGATCGAATCTCGGGCAAGTAACATACCGATGACAAAGGGAACAACGTATGTTGTTATGCGGTCTGACCGATAAAGATCTTCGTAGAATATGTAGGAACCAATATGGGCATCCAGGTCCCGCTATTGGTTATTGACCGGAGACTTGTCTCGGTCATGTCTACATTGTTCTCGAACCGTAGGGTCCGCACTAGGGCTTGAATTCGAGCCAAGTCGAGCTAGCTCGGCTCGACTCGCTAGAGCTCGTTTCGTTAATGAGCTAGCTCGACTCGACTCGTTACTATAACGAGCTCAAACCCAAGATTGGCTCGACTCGTATAACTCGCGAGTTGGCTCGTTTAGCTTGTTAAGCTCGTTTAAGATATAAACATAAAGCCCTCAAATATGATAAAAATGATTATGTTATATTGAACATATATATCGCTAAACAATTGTAATTTTCTTGTAATGTGTGAGTCTCCTAGGAGGCTAGGCCTTCAACTGCTCGGCCTTGGGTTGTGCGCCTGGGATGTAGGCTATTTAGTGGCTGATCTTTCTTTGTATTGGGAGTGGCTGATCTATTGTATCGAGCCTAGCGAGTTACACGAGTACTCGTGAGATTGGCTCGTTTAACTTGGTCACTAAACGATCTTAAACTAAAGCTTGGCTCGACTTGTTATTCCTCGAGTTCGAGTCAATTCGAGCCGAGTCACGAGCTACTTGTTTAGCTCGCGAGCTTCGAGCTTTTTTTCCAGCCCTAGTCCGCACGCTTAAGGTTTCGATGACAGTCTTATTATGAGTTTATGAGTTTTGATGTACCGAAGGAGTTCGGAGTCCCGGATGAGATCGGGGACATGACGAGGAGTCTCGAAATGGTCGAGACGTAAAGATCGATATATTGGACGACTATATTCGGAGTTCGGAAAGGTTCCAGTGATTGGGTATTTTTGAGTACCGGAGAGTTACGGGAATTCGTATTGGGCCTTAATGGGCCATACGGGAAAGGAGAAAAAGGGCCAAAAGGGTGGCCGCCGCCCTCCCCTTGGACTAGTCCGAATTGGACTAGGGAGGGGGGGCGCACCCTTCCTTCCTTCTCCTTTTCTCTTCCCTTTCCTTCTCTCCTACTCCTACTATATGGAAGGGTTCCTAGTTGGACTAGGAAAGGGGGAATCCTACTCCCGGTGGGAGTAGGACTCCCCTAAGGCGCGCCATAGAGAGGGCCGGCCCTCCCCCTCCTCCACTCCTTTATATACGGGGTAGGGGCACCCCATAGACACACAAGTTGATCCTTGAGATCGTTCCTTAGCCGTGTGCGGTGCCCCCCTCCACCATATTCCACCTCGGTCATATCGTAGCAATGCTTAGGCGAAGCTCTGCGTCGGTAGAACATCAAGATCGTCACCACGCCGTCGTGCTGACGGAACTCTCTCCCCGAAGCTTTGCTGGATCGGAGCCCGAGGAGCGTCACCGAGCTGTACGTGTGTCAAGAACTCGGAGGCGCCGGAGTAACGGCGCTGGGATCGGTCGGATCGCGAGGAGAACGTACGACTACTTCCTCTACATTGTGATCGCTTCCGCTTCGGTCTACAAGGGTATGTAGACAACACTCTCCCCACTCGTTGCTATGCATCACCATGATCTTGCGTGTGCGTAGGAAATTTTTGAAATTACTACGTTCCCCAACAGTGGCATCCGAGCCTAGGTTTTATGCGTTGATGTTATTTGCACGAGTAGAACACAAGTGAGTTGTGGA
Source organism: Aegilops speltoides (assembly GCA_021437245.1). Lineage (NCBI taxonomy): Eukaryota > Viridiplantae > Streptophyta > Magnoliopsida > Poales > Poaceae > Aegilops > Aegilops speltoides. The sequence goes on from CM038141.1 coordinate 461,077,435, forward strand.
CGATATAAGTCATACTACCTACCAGCATGTCATACTTTCGTTCAGCGGTATTGTTGGATGAAGCGGCCCGGACCGACATTACGCGTACGCTTACGCGAGACTGGTTTTACCGCCGTGCTTTGCACACGGTGACTAGCGGTGTCTGTTTCTCCAACTTTAGTTGAACTGAGTGGCTACGCCGGTCCTTGTGAAGGTTAAAACGGAGTCTATTTGACAAACTATCGTTGTGGTTTTGATACGTAGGTAAGAACGGTTCTTGCTAAGCCCGTAGCAGCCACGTAAAATTTGCAACAACAAAGTAGAGGACGTCTAACTTGTTTTTGCAGGGCATGTTGTGATGTGATATGGCCAAGACATGATGCTATATTTTATTGTATGAGATGATCATGTTTTGTAACCGAAGTTATCGGCAACTGGCAGGAGCCATATGGTTGTCGCTTTATTGTATGAAATGCAAACATACAGTAATTGCTTTACTTTATCACTAAGCGGTAGCGATAGTCGAGAAGTAATAGATGGCGTGAAACGACAACGATGCTACGATGGAGATCAAGGTGTTGTGCGGTGGCGATGGTGATCATGATGGTGCTTGGAGATGGAGATCACAAGCACAAGAATATGATGGCCATATCATATCACTTATATTGATTGCATGTGATGTTTATCCTTTATGCATCTTATCTTGCTTTGATTGACGGTAGCATTTTAAGATGATCTCTCACTAAAATTATCAAGTAGTGTTCTCCCGAGTATGCACCGTTGCCAAAGTTAAATCGTGCCCGTGCACCACGTGATGATCGGGTGTGATAAGCTCTCACGTCCATCTACAACGGGTGCAAGCCAGTTTTGCACACGCAGAATACTCAGTTAAACTTGACGAGCCTAGCATATGCAGATATGGCCTCGGAACACGGAGACCGAAGGTCGGCGTGAATCATATAGTAGATATGATCAACATAAGATGTTCACCATTGAAAACTACTCCATCTCACGTGATGATCGGTTATGGTTTAGTTGATTTGGATCACGTGATCACTTAGATGACTAGAGGGATGTCTATCTAAGTGGGAGTTCTTAAGTAATATGATTAATTGAACTTAAATTTATCATGAACTTAGTCCTGGTAGTATTTTGCAAATTATGTTGTTAGATCAATAGCTCGCGTTATTGCTTTCATATGTTTATTTTCATATGTTCCTAGAGAAAATTGTGTTGAAAAATGTTAGTAGCAATGATGCGGATTGGATCCGTGATCCGAGGTTTATCCTCATTCTGCCTGAAGAATTATGTCCTTAATGCACCGCTAGGTGATGACCTATTGCAGGAGCGGATGCGGCGTTATGAACGTTTGGCTAGCTCAATATGATGACTACTTGATAGTTTTGTGCACCATGCTTTATGGCTTAGAATCGGGACTTCAAAGATGTTTTGAACACCATGGACCATATGAGATGTTCCAGGAAGTTGAAGTTAATATTTCAAGCAAATACCCGAGTTGAGAGATATGAAGTCTCCAACAAGTTCTATGGCTAAAAGATGGAGGAGAATCGCTCAACTAGTGAGCATATGCTCAGATTGTGCAGGTACTACAATCGCTTGAATCAAGTGGGAGTTAATCTTCCGGATAAGATAGTGATTGATGAATTCTCTAGTCACCATCACCAAGTTAGTAGAACTTCGTGATGAACTATAGTATACAAGGGATGATGAAAATGATTCCCGAGTTTTTCATGATGATGAAATCGATGAAGGTAGAAATCAAGAAAGAACATCAAGTGTTGATGGTTAACAAGACCACTAGTTTCAAGAAAAGGGCAAAGGGATAGAAGGGAACTTCAAGAAGAACGGCAAGCAAGTTGTTTGCTCAAGTGAAGAAGCCCAAGTCTGGACCTAAGCACGAGACTAAGTGCTTCTACCGCAAAGGGACTGGTTATCGGAAGCGTAACTAACCCAAGTATTTGGCGATAAGAAGGATGGCAAAGTAAACAAAGGTATATTTGATATACATGTTATTGATGTGTACTTTACTAGTGTTTATAGCAACCCCTCGGTATTTGGTACTGGTTCGGTTGCTAAGAGTAGTAACTCAAACGGAGTTGCGAATAAATGAAACTAGTTAAGGGTGAAGTGACGATGTGTGTTGAAAGTAGTTTCAAGATTGATATGATCATCATCGCACACTCCCTATACTTTCGGGATTAGTGTTGAACCTAAATAAATGTTATTTGGTGTTTGCGTTGAGCATGAATATGATTTGATCGTGTTTATTGCAATACGGTTATTCATTTAAGTAAGAGAATAAACTGTTGTTCATTTACATGAATAAAACCTTATATGGTTACACACCCAATGAAAATGGTTCATTGGATCTCGATCCTAGTGATACACATATTCATAATATTGAAACCAAAAGATGCAAAGTTAATAATGATAGTGCAACTTATTTGTGGCAATCGCCGTTTAGGTCATATTGGTGTAAAGCGCACGAAGAAACTCCATCTTGATGGGATTTTGGAATCACTTGATTATGAATCACTTGATGCTTGCGAACCATGCCTCATGGGCAAGATGACTAAGACTCCGTTCTCCGAACAATGGAGCGAGCAACCGACTTATTGGAAATAATACATCCGATGTATGCGATCCGATGAGTGTTAAGGCTCATGGCGGGTATCGTTATTTTCTGACCTTCACAGATGATTTTAGCAGATATGGGTATATCTACTTGATGAAACATAAGTCTGAAATAGTTGAAAGGTTCAAAGAATTTGAGAGTGAAGTGGAAAAATCATCGTAACAAGAAAAATAAAGTTTCTACGATCGATCGCGGAGACAAATATTTGAGTTCTGAGTTTGGTCTTCAATTAAAACAATGTGGAATAGTTTCACAAATTCATGCCACCGAACACCACATCATAATGGTGTGTCCGAACGTCATAACTGTACTTTATTGGATATAGTACAATCTATGATGTTTCTTACCGATTTACCAATATCGTTTTGGGATCATGCATTAGAGACAGCTGCATTCACGTTAAATAGGACACCATCTAAATCCGTTGAGACGACACTATATGAACTGTGGTTTAGCAAGAAACCAAAGTTGTCGTTTCTTAAAGTTTGGGGCTGCGATGCTTATGTGAAAAAGTTTCATTCTAATAAGCTCAAACCCAAATCGGAGAAGTGCGTCTTCATAGAATACCCAAAGGAAATTGTTGGGTACACCTTCTATCACAGATCCGAAGGCAAAACATTCGTTGCTAATAAATGGATCCTTTCTAGAGAAGGAGTTTCTCTCGAAAGAAGTGAGTGGGAGGAAAGTAGAACTTGATGAGGTAATTGTACCTTCTCCCTTATTGAAAGTAGTTCATCACGTAAATCTATTCGTGACTACTACACCAATTAGTGAGGAAGCTAATGATGATGATCATGTAACTTCAGATCAAGTTACTACCAAATCGTGAGGTAAACCAGAGTGAGATCCGCACTGAGTGGTACGGTAATCCTGTTCGGAAGTCATGTAACTAGACCATGATGAACCTACGAACTATGAGGAAGTTATGATGAGCCCAGATTCGCGAAATGGCTTGAGGCCATGAAATCGAGATGAGATCCATGTATGAGAACAAAGTGTGGACTTTGGTGGAGTTGCCGATGATCGGCAAGCCATAGAAAATAAATGGATCTTCAAGAGGAAGCAGACGTTGATAGTAGTGTTACTATCTACAAAGCTCGACTTGTCGCAAAAAGGTTTTTGACAAGTTCAAGGTGTTGACTACAATGAGATTTTCTCAACTGTAGCGATGCTTAAGTCTGTCCGAATCATGTTAGCAATTGCCACAATTTATGAAATTTGGCAAATGGATGTAAAAACTGCATTCCTGAATGGGTTTCTGGAGGAAGAGTTGTATGTGATGCAACCAGAAGGTTTTATCGATCCAAAGGGAGCTAACAAAGTGTGCAAGCTCCAGCGATCCATCTATGGACTGGTGCAACCATCTCGGAGTTGGAATATACGCTTTGATAAGTTGATCAAAGCATATAGTTTTATACAGACTTACGGTAAAGCCTGTATTTACAAGAAAGTGAGTGGGAGCACTACAGCATTTCTGATAAGTATATGTGAATGACATATTGTTGATCGGAAATAATGTAGAATTATTCTGCAAAGCATAAAGGAGTGTTTAAAAGGATTTTTTCAAAGAAAGACCTCGGTGAAGCTGCTTACATATTGAGCATTAAGATCTATAGAGATAGATCAAGACGCTTGATAAGTTTTTTCAATGAGTACATACCTTGACAAGATTTTGATGTAGTTCAAAATAGAACAGTCAAAGAAAGAGTTCTTGCCTGTGTTACAAGGTGTAAAATTGAGTAAGACTCAAAACCCGACCACGGCAGAAGATAGAAAGAGAATGAAAGTCATTCCCTATGCCTTGGCCATAGGTTCTATAAAGTATGCCATGCTGTGTACCAGATCTATTGTATACCCTACACTGATTTTGGCAAGGGAGTACAATAGTGATCTAGGAGTAGATCACTGGACAGCGGTCAAAATTATCCTTAGTGGAATAAGGATATGTTTCTCGATTATAGAAGTGACAAAAGGTTCGTCGTAAAGGGTTACGTCGATACAAGTTTTGACACCGATCTGGATGACTCCAAGTCTCGATCTAGATACATATTGAAAGTGGGAGCAATTAGCTAGAGTAGCTCCGTGCAGAGCATTGTAGACATAAAAAAATTGCAAAATATATAACGGATCTGAATGTGAAAGACCCGTTGACTAAGATTCTCTCACAAGCAAAACATGATCACACCTAAGTACTCTTTGGGTGTTAATCACATAGCAATGTGAACTAGATTACTGAATCTAGTAAACCCTTTGGATGTTGGTCACATGGCGATGTGAACTATGGGTGTTAATCACATGATGATGTGAACTATCGATGTGAATCACATGGTGATGTGATCTAGATTATTGACTCTAGTGCAAGTGGGAGATCAAGGAAATATGCCCTAGAGGCAATAATAAAGTTATTATTTATTTCCTTATATCATGATAAATGTTTATTATTCATGCTAGAATTGTATTAACCGGAAACATAATACATGTGTGAATATATAGACAAACAGAGTGTCACTAGTATGCCTCTACTTGACTAGCTTGTTAATCAAAGATGGTTATGTTTCCTAACCATGGACAAAGAGTTGTTATTTGATTAACGGGATCACATCATTAGTTGAATGATCTGATTGACATGACCCATTCAGTTAGCTTAGCACCCGATCGTTTTGTATGTTGCTATTGCTTTCTTCATGACTTATACATGTTCCTATGACTATGAGATTATGCAACTCCCGTTTACCGGAGGAACACTTTGTGTGCTACCAAACATCACAACGTAATCGGGTGATTATAAAGGTGCTCTCTGGTGTCTCCAAAGGTACTTGTTGGGTTGGCGTATTTCGAGATTAGGATTTGTCACTCCGAATGTCGGAGAGGTATCTCTGGGCCCTCTCGGTAATGCACATCACTTAAGCCTTGCAAGCATTGCAACTAATGAGTTAGTTGCAAGATGATGTATTACGGAACGAGTAAAGAGACTTGCCGGTAACGAGATTGAACTAGGTATTGGATACCGACGATCGAATCTCGGGCAAGTAACATACCGATGACAAAGGAACAACGATGTTGTTATCTTGATCGACCGATAAAGATCTTCGTAGAATATGTAGGAACCAATATGGGCATCCAGGTCCCGCTATTGGTTATTGACCGGAGACGTGTCTCGGTCATGTCTACATTGTTCTCGAACCGTAGGGTCCGCACGCTTAAGGTTTCGATGCGATCTTATTATGAGTTTATGAGTTTTGATGTACCGAAGGAGTTCGAGTCCGGATGAGATTGGGGACATGAAGAGGAGTCTCGAAATGGTCGATACATAAAGATTGATATATTGGACGACTATATTCGAGTTCGGAAAGGTTCCGAGTGATTCGGTATTTTCGAGTCTGGGAGAGTTACGGAATTCGTATTGGGCCTTAATGGGCCATACGGGAAAGGAGAAAAAGGGCCAAAAGGGTGGCCGCCGCCCTCCCCTTGGACTAGTCCGAATTGGACTAGGGAGGGGGGCGTACCCTTCCTTCCTTCTCCTTTTCTCTTCCCTTTCCTTCTCTCCTACTCCTACTATATGGAAGGGTTCCTAATTGGACTAGGAAAGGGGGAATCCTACTCCCGGTGGGAGTAGGACTCCCCTAGGGCGCGCCATAGAGAGGGCCGGCCCTCCCCCTCCTCCACTCCTTTATATACGGGGGTAGGGGCACCCCATAGACACACAAGTTGATCCTTGAGATCGTTTCTTAGCCGTGTGCGGTGCCCCCCTCCACCATATTCCACCTCGGTCATATCGTAGCAGTGCTTAGGCGAAGTTCTGCGTCGGTAGAACATCAAGATCGTCACCACGCCGTCGTGCTGACGGAACTCTCTCCCCGGAGCTTTGCTGGATCGGAGCCCGCGGAGCGTCACCGAGCTGTACGTGTGTCAAGAACTCGGAGGCACCGGAGTAACGGCGCTGGGATCGGTCGGATCGCGAGGAGAACGTACGACTACTTCCTCTACATTGTGATCGCTTCCGCTTCGGTCTACAAGGGTATGTAGACAACACTCTCCCCTCTCGTTGCTATGCATCACCATGATCTTGCGTGTGCGTAGGAAATTTTTGAAATTACTACGTTCCCCAACAGTATGTGTCTATAATGTCTATCTGTATGTGATGTATGTGGCTAGAATTTGCCAAATATATATGTTAAAAATGTTTTTTTGTTCATAGAAAGTTTTTTGTTCATATATAGAAAGTTACAATTTTAGAAAAGTTTTATATATGCAAAAGTTACAATTTTAGAAAAAGAAGGATAGGAAAGAAGAAAATAAGAAGAGGAAAGAAAGAAGAAGAGGAGAGGAAAAGAAGAGGAGAAATAAATAAGAAGAAGAAAAAAAGAAGAAAAAGAAGAGGAGAAGAAGAAAAAATAGAAAAAAAATCTATTTTTTCTTCTTCTCCTCTATTCCTTTCTTCTTCTCCTCTTTTTTTTCTTCTTTTTTTCTTCTTCTTCTTCCTTCTTCCTTCTTCCTCTTTTCTTCCTTTTCCTTAATTATTTTCCTTTCTCGAGGAAGAAGAAGAAAAAGAAGAGGAGAAGAAGAAAGAAAGGAATAGAGGAGAAAGAAGAAACTTCAACACGAGGGGGGGTACCGATACCCCCTCCCCGATAACATTATTTTCCCATGTATATGTATGTCGCGTCGTTGTCGATATAACCCCCTCGAGATAACTTCGACATGAGGGGCGGTCGATATATATACCCCCTCTCGACCGTGATAACTTATACAACGTCAGCACACCCCTCGGCCCTCTCGCTCGACCAAAACTCTCGAGGACACCCAAACCCTATAGAGAAAACGATGTTGGTCTCCTACCCCCTCCCGCCGCGCCCCTACCCGACAAATTAACTCTCTCGAGGCCACCCAAATTTACCAAGTTAAAAGAGCGTTGTCGTCGAGGCCACCCCAAACCCTTGAAGCGTTATGTCGAGGCGACCCCAAACCCTAGAGAAGCAGCGTCGAGGCCACTAACATGATTCCTTATTGTTATTAGCTAGCTAGTTCTACGTTTGCCACTAATATATATATATATATATATATATATATATATATATATATCCATCTGTACCATGTTTGAATAATAATTGACATGTTGTAAATATTTGCGAAACTATGGAGCACTCCGAGACAAAAAAGCGAAGCGATGTTGGGGACATAATCACGCAAGGAAGTGATGAAGTTGCGTCATTTCTCAACGACATCGATGGTCGGGAAGGATTTGGGTGAAGAAGAGGGCTATGTTCATGATGGCTTCGCCCATTAATTCCGTACAAGAAGAGGACTATGTTCATGATGGCTCCGTGACACAATGGAGGTAGAAGAAGGAGACCGTCTTGATGCTCGGTGACCGAACCGAGTCCGGCCGGTATATATATATTAGTTAAGCCCGTGCTGACTAGTTAATTGATGCATCCATTGTTTTGGTATATGTACACATATTAATTACTCTCGTCTTTCTTCCTTATAATTTCTAGCCCTCCGGATCGAGCACAACTTCGGTAGACGAGGCCCGAAGAAAAAGTTGAGGTCGGATGAAAAGTTTGAGATCATAGAAATCGCGCCCGACGGCGAGCCGATTGAACCCATCCGGACAAAGCGCGCATTTTCTGCTCAATGCGGGGTTCTTGTTAGGGACAAGATCCCAATCAGCATCCAGCAATTGTATAAGCCTAAGGAGGAAGACCCTGAGGTGTCTTATGTCAATGATATGCAGAAAAAAGATCTTTGGACTCAGCTGAAGGCAAATTTCACCCTACTGCCAGAGGAGGATCCGGAGAAGCCAGTTAAAGAGCAATTAATCAAGTCTTGTGCTCTTAAGAAGATGGCAACCCTATTCAGGAGGTGGAGGAAAGAGCTGAACAAGTTTGTCGACAAAAAAAGACACCAGAATTCATCGGCAAATATGAGAAGATCAAATATCACTGGCCCGCATTTGTGGCCCACAAGACATCGGAAAAGAGTAAGAAGATGTCGGCGACAAACAAGCAAAATGTTGTGAAGAAGATGCTTCACCATCGCACGGGTCGTGGCTACCTCAAAGCCCGCCTAAGTGGTCCAAGGTGAGCATGATCTGCTTGAAAAAGGGATCGAACCGAGACAATAATCTTGGCGATCGTTGCGAACTTGGTTCTTCGGGCTGGTGGAACCTTGGACCTGTATCAAGGAAGTGCCATTGACGGACGAGCAATCGCAAATACCGATCAAGAACCTTGGCACTATATCGATGTAGCGCAGCAAGGGACGTTCGTTCGACGAGGAGAAGGACGAGCTCACAATGGCCCTCGGGAATCCGAGCACCACGGACGGACACGAGGCACGCCAGCTCCATTCCGTGGAAGGTTGGTTTTCCGGAAGCAGGGGTTACAAAACCCACGAGAGGAGGAAGAAAGCTGGAGCAGGGCCAACCGCAGCGCTGCACGAGAGGGTAATGGGGCTAGAGGGCGAAGCGACATATCACGACAAATGACTGCTGAAGCTTCCCGGCTACCCGCCATCTCGGCGGAGAAGCAGCGTGGCTTCCACCGAGCTGCTTCAGCCGGAGCATGTCTTGACGGCTCCTGCCAGCTATCACGTGGATGATATCACGGAGTCTCAAAATTGCCACATTATGGCGCGATGGACGAATTTGAAGGTCAAGGCGGCTATTGGCTCTGTTTATCCTACTGGACCCGACGCAACTTATCACTGTCGTCCGGTTCCAGAAGGATATGCTAAGGTGTTGGTGGATGAAATAACAGAGGGATTTGAGGACCTCCTGCTTGACCACCCTACCGGTGAAGGGGAGACTAGGCTGGGTTCTGCTCTGAAGACTCCATGCCTAAGGCGGAAGGAGCTCATCAACCTTTCGAACTGGACGCCTCCGCCTCCTCCTCCGGCGAGTCAGGGCACTCCGCCTCCTCCTCCGGCGAGTGACGATCAGGGCACGCGTGGCGGCACTCCGCCCCCTTCTCCGGCGCGTGGCGGCACTCCGCCTCCTTCTCCGCCTGTGCCGGCGCTCCCAAGCAGCCAACATCCTCCTCCTTCTCCGCCTCGCCAGCAAGGGCGGAAGAGATCCGCCGCCGCCCCGGCTGCTCCGGCGCGTCGTAGTCCTTCTCCTCCGCCTTGTAAGCAAGCACGAAAGAAGACAGACGCCGCAGCCGCTCTGTTTGCTCCGGCGTCTAGCAGCACAACCAGAGGTGGGAGGCAATACAGATACGGTCCACCTCTCAAGCCTCTAGAGAAGTTACCGTACGAGAGGACCGAGGAGGAAAACGATACGATCGTGCGGACCCACGTGAAGGAGTTCTTTGAAGGGGTGAAAGCAAAGAGACATCCACCTCCGGAGGAGAAGGTAGATCCGGTGAAAGCAAAGCGCACTCTGGATGCCCTGAGGAAACCGGCAAAGTCTCCGCCGAGAACCAACTATGAGCGCATTACTGAACAGACATATCTCCAAGCGGAGCGGTCGGGAAGTATTGTCAAACATCAAAGGTCAAGAGAACGAGCAGCTGCGAAAAAAATTGACCAGCTCGGCGAACAAGCAAACCAATCGTGCCCCCCGCTCAATGTGTCTAGCGGCGACATCGTCGCTAATGCTCCAGGGATGGTAGCCGGTTAATGGCAATCTACAAGATTACCTGCCTGATGATGCACTTCCTGATTTCATGGAGGTGGACGAACAAAGATACGAGTACGGGAAGCCTCTCGTCAAAGATGAAAAATCTCTAACAACGATGATGCGAAGATTCCATACTTGGTACATGAAAACCTGCAGAGAGTCTGGGGGACGAATAGTTTATATCTGAACATTAAAGAGGAGCACGACCTCGTTGGAACTGATCCGTTATGTGTTCCATTTGAGGAGTTCTTCGCGTTCTTCAATCAAAAGGCCCTCGATAAATTAACGGTCTTTTGCTACTGCCTGTAAGTACTATTTCTATCATTAAGTCTCTATATATAGCTCGGCTCTTTCATTGCATGTATTTATAATTAATTATCATCAATATATTATGCAGATGGAAGATCGTCGAGTGCAAAAAGAAAGAAATTTATGATATTGGGTTCGTTAACACAAATATCATAGATGAATTTCTGGTTAAAAAGCACGAAAAAGAGGCCGAGGACAACTTGCTACGATCGTTGATCAAAAATCAAAACAAAGATACCATACTCTTTCCTTACAACGGCAAGTGAGTGTTACTGTCGTGTGCATATTCGGTTTCCTTTATTACTCGAGCGAGGTTATAGTAATGTAATTGATGAGTTATGCATGCGTGCGCAGGTACCACTATGTTCTTCTGGAGATTAAGCTTGAGCGGGGACTAGTAACCGTCTTAGACTCGAGACGGAAAGATCCCAAAACCTATGCGAACATGACTGAAATGCTCAACAAGTAAGTTCAACCGATCATTATCGCACCATATCGGCAACTTTTTGTTCGTTTCCTGATATCTCAAGTAATAATTATTATTTTCTTTGTCTTGCAGGGTTTGAAACAGTTCACCATGAAGCTCGGGACTGCCGAAGGAGCTGCGATATACATACCCAAAGTAAGTACTACTGGCTAGCTAGTTGCGCGCATCTCCCGTTGATTCTATAGCTATACTTTCATCAATGTCATTTATAATGCTTCATTATCAGTTTGATTGACCTCTATTTCTCGTAAAGTGCTTGTGGCAGGAACAAGGGAATGATTTCTGTGGATACTACGTGTGCGAGTTCATCCACAACGCGACTTTGAAAAACAAGCGGGGCTACTCTCAAAGACAATATGAAATGTGTAAGCAATAATATTCACAATTTTATTTTATTACACCATCATTTCTGTTGAGTTTCATTCATATATATGTATTAATTAACCCCCTTCTTCAAATTAGACGTGGCAGATGCGGAATGAACTCCTAGAACCAGATCGCATGAAAGCAATTCAAGAGGAATTGGCGGGATTCTTTCTTGACCACGTCATCAATAAAGCCGGAGAATACCATGTGGAAGTTGATTTCAATTGCTAGGGGATTGTAATTAAGAGATCTTACATATTGTACATGTATGCAGCCAGTAGCGTCGGATACATGATACAAAAACTTGTTGTTCGACCAATCTCTTGGAGAAGGAGAGGTCGATCGATCACTTCTCTCGGTATGCATGACGATCTTCTGTACTCAATGGTTCTCTCGATCACTTATGTATATAGTACGTAGCGTCGACCAAGCACGAACATAAGAAAGGACACTTCTCTCTATTAATTAGCTAGCTAACACAATATATGAAACACCTAAATTAACCCCCCAAAAACCCCAACCCCCCCCCCCTTTCAAAAACAAAAACAAAACCCCAACCATTGAAATCTTTGAGCGTGGGCGTATACGGTCGGTTGGTGCCACCAACCGGGACCAAGCCCTCGCTGGGCTTGGCGCACCGCCACGTGGAGGACCATATGTCCCGGTTCGTGTTTGAACCGGGACTAAAGGGGGGAGGTATTAGTAACGACCCATTAGTCCCGGTTCATGAACCGGGACTAAAGGCCCTTACGAACCGGGACAAATGCCCTGTTTTCTACCAGTGTCTGATGGTTTGTCTGGCACACCGGTTCATGTGGTGGTTGATTTGATTGAGGAGGATACAGGATGCTAGCTCCTTCCGTTCCTAAATATTTGTCTTTTAGAGATTCAAATGAACTACCACATACGGATGTATATTGACATATTTTAGAGTGTAGATTCATTTATTTTGCTCCGTTTGTAGTCACTTGTTGAAATCTCTAGAAAGACAAATATTTAGGAACGGAAGGAGTAGAATGGAACTTTTATTCGGCAGATATTCACCCCTTGTGAAGCGACAACCGTTCTTAATATGCCACGAGCGAGGATCGCTGGGGGAACATCTGGTGTTGGGCATGGGAGAAATCAGGGTTATTTTCGGCCAGGTCGTGGAATGATGGAGAAGATGCAAGCAAATTATGCACATGCATCAAGTTCATCGGGGGGAGGAGCTGGCAGGTGGAAAGCGTTGTGGAAACTCAAGAATATCCTGCCAGCTTACTTAGAATTGCAACGGCGGGCGGCATGTCATGCAAGATGCGATCTGTGCAATGTGTGGTATGGGAGTGAATCATCATTTGGTGCCCTCGTCACGCGTGAACATGCTGTAGTTTCTTGGGAGCACCCTTTAACGTGGGTGAAGGAGGAGGACCTGCTGGACTCATCTTTCATCTCACCGAAAACAAAGTGCAATTGCTATGCCTATCTCAGTGATGTGGGCGATGCAACATCCATGAAGCTACTCCCTCCGTTCTAAAATGTAAGACGTTTCTTGACAGTAATGCATTATGGGACGGAGGGAGTGGTTGCTAGCAGCCTTGGACATTCCAGACCAAGGTAGAGTTGAGGCCAGTGTGAATGTCGAAAGGTGGAAAGCTCATGAGCCGGATGAATTTGTGATGGGGGCTGGCATGGTGGCCCCTTTGCCATACAACAGCTAGCCTGCCGAGAATGCTCTGCTGTTATTGTTAGCTATTGACAGTGGGTTTCGAGAAGTGATCATCAAAACGGACTGTCAGCAGGTGGTGAAGCTTTGGCAATCCAGGAGTGATAAATCTACGATACCACATCTTCAGTGAGACAAAATCTCCTCTTTCGACATTTCAAGTGTTCAAAGTTCAGTTCACTAGGAGCGCTAATGCAGCTGCTAAGCTGCAGCAAGAGACTGTAATTGCAAGTTTTTCGCAAAAAAAATGTTGTTAAAGTTCATCATACTACCTCCGCTATAGTGATCTAAACGCTCTTACATTTATTTAGAGAGAGTACACGGGATTACAACCGCTATTAGTACTGTTGGTCATCTGACTGTTCCTATTCAACCGCATATGAACTCGTTGAATAAAGTGCTTAGCGGGCAAATTCTCAAAAAAAAAAAGGAAACCTTCTTAGGAGGAATACGCACTAGCTAGATATATTCTCGTCCATGTACCACTGTATGTAACCAGCACCACAATTTGTATACCAGTTAACACCATGTACCATGTACGCAAGTCGCCATCTAGTACCAGCCGCCAATGTACATACAACTCATTCAACAGAGAAAACATCCACATCCATCCAGCTGCTGTGAATTTAAAGGCTAACAACAACATGTATAACGGACCAATAGAAGCAATCAAATTTGATCGCCCGGGGGAGAGATGGGAGGGGTGTCACCACCGCCCACCTTGCTGTGCTGGAACTTGACGACGACGCAGGTGATGTTGTCGCCGCTCCCACGGCCGAAAGCGGTCTCCGTCAGCTTCCTGGCCGCCGCCTCGGGGTCCTCCTCCATCTTCACGAGCGAGACGGCGTCCTGCGTGGACAAAAGGTGAACGCACGGTCAGGTTTTCAACAATGTAGTACAGTACAAATCTTCAGGAGACAACTAGGATAAGTGGCAGAAAAAGCTTCTAGATGCAAGTACAAGTGTAACATAGTCAGATACCAGTTGAAAACCCGTCAAGAGGTTGCCCAAAAGAAATATGAGATAAATTATGTTGGCTACTTGATGATTCTACCAGTCAACACATGCATTCCTTGAAAAAACAATAAAATCACAACTGCGCTACTTTTTACTTGATTGGTGGCATTATGTAAAGCACAAAAACTTGTTGCAAAACATATGTTAATAATCCTCATTCTTGTAAAACCAGTAAAATGACAGTTAAAAGAAGGTGCTTAATATATTACTCCCTCCATTCCTAAATATTTGTCTTTCTAGAGATTTCAACAACTGACTACTCCCTCTGTGAGGAAACACTTGTCATTGAAATGGATGTATCTAAATTTATTTTAGTTCTAGATACATCCATTTTCATCCATTTTGATGACAAGTAATTCCGGACGGAGGGAGTACATACGAAGCAAAATGAGTGAATCTACACTCTAAAATATGTCTATATACATCCATATGTGGTAGTTCATTTGAAATATCTAAAAAGACAAATATTTAGGAACGGAGGGAGTAAATGCTACTCCCACTGTATCAAAATATTGAACTGCAAAAAGGTTCTAATATTTTGATACAGAGGAAGTATTTGGCTTTCACAATAAAGAAAAATGTCAGCAAGGTTAAACGAATTTATACAGCAACCAATCCAGATGTAAATGGCATATTGCTTTCTTGAATTAGGGAATTATATCTTGTGTACTCTCTCCGTAAAGCAATATAGGACTTTTTAGATCACTAAAGTGTTAAAAAATCTGCACGCTGCCATGATTTTGTGGACCACATATTACTTGCATGGCAATCATAACGAGTCCTGACTACTTGTTCTTCACAAATCACCACTCCACTATGTACGTGCCATAAATCCAACTAAGCTCATATGTCCAACTGGGTTTATTCTACTCTGGTAGACCTTGTGAACAAAGGGATACCTACACCTCTAAACAAGTAATTAAGTAGTTAGTAACTAACCTCATTTGGAACCACATCCCACAGCCCATCACTAGCCAAAATCAGAAACTCCAATTCATCATCTATTTCTTGATCCTGACAAATTAATAAAGGGTCACACAAAAAACCTTGATCACTGATAGTTTGATATCAAGCTATGATACAGAATATATATGTGTTTTTTTGCTAGAAACAAACACGAAGTATACAAGCACAAGTTACCTGAATCTCTGGTTCCGCAACAACAAATTGCTTCAACAAGCGGTTGCCAAATGCCCGAGACATTGCAAGTACACCACCAACCCTCCAAGTTCCTGAAAAGCCAATTTGCTACTATCAGATTTTCCAAGCCCCACACTCCAAGAAAATGTTATTTCTTCTGCTAAATAAATAGATAGACTACCCAAACGTTATCCAAATATAAACATATGTAGTTCAGTCAAGTTGGTGCTTCTGTGATGGATGCATGACTTACCAGCCCACATAACAATCCCACCAGCACTCTCAATTCGTTTCCTCTCATCACTTCTGTTTGGCTTGTGATCATCAGAGAGTGCAATAGCTGTGAATAAGAAAACACTATTTTACCAACAATTCAGCAGGTATATACATCTGGATTGTTAACACTCACACTGTGCCAAACAAGTAAGCATGTCCCTTGGACATCGCAACAAGTATCAAGACCTCTGATTTGCTAAGCTTAAGGAAGCTTTTGTTAGTGAAATTTGGATGAGATCAAGAAATAATTTAGCAAGTCCCAAAACACCTCTATGTGGACTAGATGTTAATCGAGTAATCTTATGCTAGGCATATTCAAGTTGGTGCATGTCCAACAACCAACTTCATCAGAAAGCCAGGTTGATAAGAAATGAGCAAAAATTGTTCCAGAAAAAGAAGAGTGATCAGTGGTGGTAAGTTGACAAACATGTTTCATGCATCTAGGTTAGTGTTTTCCACTATATTGGTTGCAAAATTATTAGACCCACTACATATTGATCATCATAAATATACCAAGTAACTAATGGAAAGCTATGATGTATGCCTTCCCAGAGTGTACGGCACCGATCTTTCCAATAATAAAAGATGATGACGACTGAACTCAGTAAAAAGAGACATGTGCTACAAATTTTCACAAAATGGAAAATGTCACTATTCTTAATTTGGTGGAAACTATTTGCATTCATAACAACCATTAATTTGCATTCATAACAATATAAACACCAAGTGGTAGAGAGAGAGTCCTATAAAACAAATACTTGATTACATCAACACCGTAACTAAACTCAACTAGTAAGGAAGTGCCCTGAACCATAGACCATCCTACTATTATTGTACAGTAACCATGCTAGGCCGTGTTGTGCATGTGCTAACAAATCTAGCTGAATCAAATACTAATCAATGTACAACACATAAGAATCAATCACCTTTGCCCGACTTTGATATTACAGCCCGAGAGTCACCTACGTTAGCCACGTAAAGATGATTTCCAAGCAGAACTGCTGTCGATGCAGTTGACCCATCATCTCTGTGAGTGTTGATTTCAGAATCCAAGAAATCTGAATCAGTTTTTTTATATGTTTCACCTGCGAGTTACCACTAATTAGATAGTCCACACATGAAATATCAAGGAAATGTTGAAAATAGCATTAACAAAATTATACAAGTTACTTTTTGAAAAGAGAATCTTACTTATTGCTAATTTTGTATCTGACATGAATTGTGGGTGTTTCATGAGGTTCTCAAACAAGTGCTCCTTCAAATACTCAGCAGCACGTGAACCCCCATGACCTGCAAGAAAACAAATGGTTTAGACAAGGAACCATTGAGGAAAGATAAGAGAAGTCTACAAGAAAAAAGAATCGCCAACCATCAAATATTCCGAAGAGATTTATTTGTTTATCATCAATTTTAGATGATTTTATGTCAAAGAAGTCTTCCATGCTTGCCCTTTTTCCTCTAAAACTTGAATATCCACAACTCAAACTTCCATCATCACTGCAAATCAGTCAAAATCCAAAAATGCCTGTTGTTAAAATTTAGAACCTTATAATTGCATGTATAAGACAAGTAAAATAATTTTGCAAAAACCCTGATAGCAGATGTGTGTAGCCAAAAAGGCTGTCTAATCGAAGTACAGAAAATAATCTGTATATGTTAATAGAAATTAGATGCATGTATTTGAATTAGAAGTTGTAGGTTTAATAGATATGGGGTGTATGCAATCAGCAACTTGAATCAAAAAAAGGTAATTTCCATTTTTCTCAAACTATCCAAGGAAGGAGATTGAAACAATATTCTTTAAATAGCAAGACCAGGGCCAAGAAATAGAATCACTAGAATGGAGTATGTTTAAAGAAATAAAAATTGCACAATTTTTAAGAAGATTAAGAAGACACATCAAGCCATTTGGAAAGAAAATTATCTTTAGAACCATTATTTACGATTAAACAAACGTAATCGACAAGATAATTGCAGCTGTTACAAAATGAGTTCAAGATTTATGAAGGTCTGCATTATATGAAGTACATTTATACAAGGAAATAGCAAACTATTCCAGAACCCT
Source organism: Aegilops speltoides (assembly GCA_021437245.1). Lineage (NCBI taxonomy): Eukaryota > Viridiplantae > Streptophyta > Magnoliopsida > Poales > Poaceae > Aegilops > Aegilops speltoides. The sequence goes on from CM038141.1 coordinate 461,095,056, forward strand.
GAGACGCCTCATCTCTACTTTTGGGCCATGCATGATTCCAGCAACCACACTCTAAGCTGCTCATCACCAATGTGGAATGGACTGATGTCACAAGAGAGGATGATGGGTGTAAAAATGGGAGCAAAATGTAGACAAGTCACCAACTAAATGAAGTAGATGTGATGGACTAGTCATGTTACCCTAGAAAAAGGCATATGATTGCTGATCCCACACAACAATTCCAAGCAAAGTTGGTTTGGTTGAAGAAAGTAATACTGAGTTGAGTAGTTGACCCACTTAATGATTTAGACATGCCAATATTCTACTTCTATCTAGATATTGCACGAGCATCTTTAAGATCTGATGATGAAGAAATGTTGTATTAACAGCAAATGTTCCTTTCAAGACATCATTTCCCATATGATATGTTGTTGAATTTTTTGGAGAATAACTTGCCAAAATCGAATTGAAACATTTTAGTGAGGCTATATTATTCGTATGGCCAAAGAGTAGTTTCATAGAGTACTGCAGAATTTAGATGTATCTCGGTAGCATGTTCTATCATTCTCAGTTGAAAAGCAGCTTCTATATTATGATATTGCGCTTCCGCATATAGTATTCTCCTATAATGTTTCTGTCAAAATAATAATAACGTATTTTCCTTTTTCAGAAGATGGCATCTCTATGGAGAGCAGACCATGAAAACCAGCAAGCAACCACCTGTTAACGCCTTAACGGAAAAGACACAACATTATGCTTTGCAGCACAATTATGTCGTTCACTTCTCTTTGTCTAAAAGTGAGCATCCACTACTCTTTAGCAGCGGCATGTGTGCATACTATGCAACACGTTCACTGGACGCTACTGCCAGTAGGAAAAATCGCACAAGAGTTTTCGAATTTATGTTGGTTCCGTAAAAATCGCACAACAGGTCCTGGTTCATCACAAGTCTGGAACAATACATAATTCTAAATAGGGAGAGTACTAGAATATTCTGGCCAGAAAAGGGCAGCGCGGACGTATTGCCAAGGTACACCCGCTGCCTTCAGTATTGAATGATTGAATCTAATTTGTCGTTTACCGGTATTTAGTGAACCATGTATTTTCATTAAATCATTTCTTTCCATTTTGCATGGGAGCGGCTAAATACCGCACGTAAACTTCAGCTCTCAAAAAATCTATGGTGATGCCAAAATTGTTAGGGCTAGTTGAGTCGTAACTCGTAACCAAACACACCTTCATAATCCCACAGAGTAACCACCAAGCTAAGAAACTACACACGAAAGCTACATTCTGCATCACAATCATATGGTCATGCAATTACGTTCTAAGCTCTACCGCACCGCCTTGCATTAAATACATCAGAACACAAGCTGCACTGCACATGTAGAGCATTTGAATCAAACAGGCCAACGGTACTTCGCGCCAACAGATGCGAGCACCCGCAATTGGCGAAGCAAACGAAACCGAGGAGCGAGCGAGCATTATTACCTCTTGCAGCCGCCGCTCATGTAGCCGACCTCGTCAACCCTCTCCCTCTCCCTCTGCCTCTCCTTCTCCTTCTTCTCCTTCTCCAGGTCCTGGTCCTTGGGCACGACCAGAGCGGGCACGGCAGCGGCCACAGCAGCCCCTTGCTTCCTCCTCGCCTGCTCCGGCAGCGCCAGCACCGGCGACGACGACACCTCCTCCTCCTCCTCTTCCTCGGACGAGTGCTCCGATTCCACCATGGCCACGGCCGCAGCCGGCGACACGTCCATGCCGGCCCCCTCCTCCACCTCCATCTCTACTGCTGCCGCTGCTGCGGAGGACACCTCCATCTCCACCTCCACCTCCACCTCCACGACGCCGGCCCGCACCTCCCGCTCGGGCGAGGAGGCCTCCTCCTCGACCTCCCCCTCGCCCTCCTCCAACTCCAGCTCCTCCTCCAGCGGCTGGTGCGCGGGGGTGACCCCGGGCTCCGCCATCGCCTTCCCCTTGGCCCGGAACCGGCGGTACTTGACCGGGTGCCGCACGCCCAGCCGCTTGTCGCTCCCGGGCTTGGACGGCCCCGCTCCTACTGCCGCCTCCCCCTCCCCCGCTCCCGCCTCCGCCGCTCTCGCCGCCCCCGCCTCCGCTACCGCCTCCGTCACCGCAGATGCAGAAGGCGCGGGGATATCCGGCGACCTCTCCTCCTGCTGCTGCTCCCGCTGCTGCTGCTGGTCCTTCACGGCGCCATCGTGAACCATGAGCCAACCGCGGAAACCCTAGAAGCGGCACGCAGAGAGCTCAGATTCAAATCCGCATCCGACGAGCGAGCGAGCGAGCGGGCGATCTCGGGGCGCTCACCTTCGGGCCGGATCCGATCGGGCGGCGGGAGGTCGGGTCGGGGCAGATCGGATCTACGGGGAGCGGCCGCGGCGGCGGCGGGGTGGGTGGGGGTGGGGTGGGGGCGGGGCGGCGGGCGTGAGCTGGGGTGGGGGTGAGGTGTGGAGTGATCGGAGCGGAGCGGAGCGGAGTGTCGCTGTGTGTGTGCGCGTGCGTGCGTGAGGAGGAGATGAGAGATGAACAAAAATGAAGAGGAGAAGCGGCGTTGCGCTACGCCCTACGCTGATGTCGTATTTATTTATTTCGTATATTGTGGTATTTCTTTACGTATTTAATGTGTATTTATTTACTTATTTTATTTATTTATTTTTGCCTTCCTGTGTGCGTGGCGAGGGCGGCCGGGAGCACCTGGGGCGTGGGCGACCGGCGGCGGCAGGTGTGTGCTCGCTGCGGTGTGGGGCCGGCCGGATCTGGGTCGTGTTGTCAGTGTGGCGGAGTGGACTGGTCCCGGTGGGGACCGAGTGAGGAGTGAGGAGGAGCGTACGTGCTCGCTCTGCTGGGTCACGGGTGAAACGTGGGCTGCTAACTCTGGATGGGCTGCCTAGGAATGTCAAGTGGGCTTTGCCGACTGCACACTCCCCGTGGGCCGGCAGAATTACAATGCCGACTAACATCGTACGTAGCCCATTCAGTTTGCAGTAGAACGACTGCAAACTGCCCGTGGGCCGCCATCCTGGGCTATGCTTTTTCAGAAGAGTTTAGAAGCTCCTTTTTATCCGCCATGCTTTCGAGGATAAAGCGGTACTAGAGGGTAACGTGTGCTTTGTCGATTAATTCTTCAATTTTCAAACTAACTCTACTTTCTCCTAATAGTTATTATGTTAGTTCACATTCCATGCATATCGCCACGGTGGTCAATCAAACATGGAAACATGCGGGCGCTATTGGATTGGCCATGTGGGCCGGCGCTTTCCGTTTTGAAAGGTTCTCTTAAAAAAAATTCTATACCAGTTTTTCATGCTTTATTTTCCTTTTTCATGTTCATGAACATTTTTCAACTTTACAACCATTTTAATGAATCCACAAGAATTTTTAAAAAATCATGAGCAATTATAAAACGCATGAACATTTAATAGAATTCATGAATATTTTTTCCATATTCGTGAAGAATTTATAAATACATGAACATGGTTTAAATTCATGAATGTTTTTCAAAATTTGCGAACATTCTAGAAATGAACAAAATATTACTATATGTTTTTTTAAGTGTTTCATAGACCAACCCTAGTTTTTTTCCCTGCGCACTTTGTCCTTACACGTGCACATCCGGAATCAACTACTCAGTCGGTCACTCAGCCGCAAATCTCCTACCCAAGCATGCTTAACTTTGAAGTTTCTTTCTGATGGGCTTCCAGAAGAAGAAAATGCACCTTGTAGATATAGATATGAGTAGTCTATCATTCATATTAAGATGGGATGTCACCTAGTCCACTTCGAATAGAAAGACTTTGGAGCTTTCCCATGCCTCTATTCATAGGGGTTAATCACTACAAAACTGAACATTTTTGTAATATTCATAAAAGTTTTCTTTAAAATTGTGAACATTTTTGCAAATTAATAAAAAAATCTTCAAAATTGTGAACATTTAAACTATGGCTGGACATTTTTCATCCTCATGAACATTTTTAGAATTCAGAACCATTTTTCAAATCCGCAAAAATGTTCATGAATTCTAAATGATGTTTCCGGATTTTAAAAATGGTTCTGAATTCTAAATAATTCGAAAAAATGTAAACATTTTGGAAATTCACCTTAAATTCTTGAATGTTTAAAAAATGTAAACATTTTGGAAATTCACCAAAATTATTAATGTTCTTCAATATTAAAAAAAACTGAAAAGTATTTTAGTAGAATGTAGGTTTCGATCTTGTTATGCTGGACCAATGAATTGACCAAACGCTTATAGGTGGGGTCCACTTTGAATAAAAAAAACTTTGGAGCTCTCCTAGTCTCTATTCCTAGGGAGCGTAGTAATTGTAATTTTGTGAGATTCTTAAACATAATTTTTGACATTCTGCAGCACAATTTGATTTCTTGAACTGTTCTCAAATTCATAAAATTTTCTCGATTTTTTAATTTCATAAATGGTTTCTTAAACATTGTGAAAAAAAATTATAAATCTGTAAAAAAAATCATATTCGTGATTTTTTAAAAACTATAAATATTTTTAAAATGCATGAATATGAATTAAAATTCAAAAAAAATTGAAAATTGTAAAAAAAATATAACTCATGAACATTTTTTATAATTTCCTGAATATCTTTCGTATTCGTGATGAGTTTATAAATTCAAAAACATTTAGAAATTCATGAATGTTTTCAAAAAATTGAAAACATTTTGGAAATTCATGAAAGTTGAAGTGTTTGTTATGCAAGACCCACGACCGCACAAACCCTTAAAGGTGGGGCCCACTTCAAATAAAAAACTTTGAAGCTCTTCTAGGCGTTTGTTCCTTGGGAGCTTAGTAAATGCAAGGATATTTACTCTTGTATTAGCACGAACCCAAAATCAAGATCTAAAATTGCAGTCAAGTGCAGATCGTCATCGCTCTTGCACATATACGCTCCAACAGCCATTACTAGGGAGGGACCACTTGGAATTGTCGGGCAACGACCCTACTAGCTCCAACAACAAACACCAAAGGAGAAATGGATGGACTCTCAGACGTCTGCAACATTGCTCCCCGAAGGCGCCGAGCCAAGTGGGAGGTGAGCATGTGTTAGAAGACATGTTCGCTCTCTCGAGGCCGCCCTTCACTAGTAGAGTAATCAACGAAGCCGAAGAGACCAAAAATTGAATTCACTTGCATGGCTGACGCTAAGCCAACATTGTGTGATTATATCGAACATAACACATGTTGCATTTTCTTGGTTGGTTCTTTTCTCATGCGCAGTTGTTGCTTCAAGCTATTTATTTAGTCGTCAATCGATAGTGATTCGTCATCTTTCAAAGAAAATGGCAGGCGTTATACCACTTCCAACAACATCGATGAGTATGAACATCTCCCTAATTGCGAAATCCAAGAACTCCACTCGATTTACACATTGTCTCCACCACCCACGGCGGTTGCTGGTGGAAAGAGCATAGCGAGGGACGACCTTTAGCAGTTTCGGATCTAACAAATTCTATCAGCCAACCCTTCGACAACCAAAGTTGCAAGGAAAATCACAAGAAGAACGAGAGCAAGCTCCAGAGCTGGATTAGCGAACACACCCTCAAAACATCACTAATCCTATGGTAATCACAAAAGGCAAACTCAAAAACATCACTAATCCTATGGCGAACACAACATCCTCCATCCACCGCCCCGATCGGAGACACTTGCGAAGGAGGGAGGGAGAAGGGTGGTTGTTTTGCAACACTGAGCCAAACTCCGTAAGCTAAGATACATTAAAGAGGAAAGGGAGAGGGGTCAGGGGCATGCTCGAAAAGCTATTTGAAACAAAGCCCTTTGTTGCAACTTGGACTAACACCCCCTTTGCCTAAGAGAAGAGAAAAACGATGTTCATGACTTATGGGTAGGAGGACGAGAATGAGATGAAACAAATCGATGGGCTGCGACTTTGATATTAACTCTGCAAAGTATGGGCGATAACGAATTGTGAATGATAATAATATAGTTAAAGATGAAATAGCAAGTCAAATATATCGACACAAGCACGTTGAGCTAGATGTTTGATTCGTCATCCGATGTCATCATTACATTTGTTTCTCATGGCAGCAACATCATAAACAACCATTCTACATGGACAGGTCGCATAAGTTTTCTTTATTTTTGTGTTTTCTTATCTTGGAACTGTCGATTTCACGCTTATTTCGTACGAAGTCATGATTTGCTTCATACGAAGACATAGTTTGTTTTCCCTGGACGTGGTTTTGAACAAACATCACATAATATTTGGGTTTCTTCCAAATGGAGACCATAAATTTGATGTTCCTTAAAAAAACCAAAAGAAGGCTGAAATTCTAGGATCAAACATTAGGTTTCATCATTCAAAAGGGGTGGAAATATAAGACCCTTTCCAGATTTGGAAGAAACAGGGAGGGGATAGAGGGGGAAAGGTTTTCGGGGGTATAAATACCGGGAGCGGAGCCCTCGTCTCGTCTCTATCCCCTGCGCCGTTCCCCTCTCCCTCTCGTGACGGCTGCGCGCTTGAACCCCACACCCCGCACACACCCGCGCCGGACCGGACGAATCGCGGCGGCGGAGGGCGGAGGGGGAGCCGGCAGCGGACGGGCGGGGAGAGAGAGAGGCGGCCCGGCGAGATGAAGTACGTCCTGGTGACCGGCGGCGTGGTGAGCGGCCTCGGGAAGGGGGTGACGGCCAGCAGCATCGGCGTCGTGCTCAAGGCCTGCGGCCTCCGCATTACCTCCATCAAGATCGGTACGCGCCCCGCCCCCTCCCCGCCCTCCCGCGCCCCGCTCCGCCGACAGAGAGACTCGATACCGGCGCCGCCGCCGCCGGCCCGATACGTTTCTTTTAGATTTCTTTTCCCCTCTTTTCCCGGGTTTGTTATACGGGTGCCGTCCTAGATCGAAATACCCCGATTTTCGAGGGGATTCCGCCTTCCCCGGGTAGGAATTTCAGGCGAGGCCCGTCCCCCGTCCCCGTCCAGGGGCCTCCGCATTGGGGGGCCGCTGCTGGCGCGGCCCTGGGATTTTGAACGGTGCTGAACAGTAGCAGCGGTTTCACCCGGCACCGGCCAACCTTTTGTTCCGCCTGTCCGTGATTTGTCCATGGATCATATTGATGTCAATCAGGAAAGGATCAAGAATTAGCTGGGTTTGGTCCTCAGTGCTGTTGTATCCAATCTAAATGGTACAAGGTGGCCAGGATAAGTTTAAAGAACCACCACTAGGTTTATCCCTCCATTTCTTGTTTCTGTGCTGGAGGCCTCGTGTGTTCCGGAGGGATTCTCGATGCGTTGTCGCGCCACGGAGGCCCGGTTTAGATTTCTACCATTCCTTCCAGCATCCAACCATCGGCGATACACGTAGGGTACACGTTGGATAAACTTGGATTAGTTTGTTTATGCTATTCATCGTTTGATAGTTATTGGTTTCTAGTTAACTACACCCTTCTTTCTCTTGGCTCCTTGTGGCTATATTATTGTTTATATTATTCCCAGGAAGAATCATCATTTCGAGTAATTTTTGTGCTGTAGCGTTGGGGCAATGCTAGCTATTGCCTGGCCGGATGCTTTGACTGATTACTTCTGTTCTTGCAAGGCTGGCATTTTCTGATTGTATCACTCAAATGTGCAGATCCTTACCTTAACACTGATGCTGGAACCATGTCTCCTTTTGAACATGGCGAAGTGTTTGTTCTAGATGATGGTGGCGAGGTATTAGAATCTGCTATATGACTAAGTCATCGATGTTTTCATGCTGGCACAGATCTGTTCATTTGATATGGCTTAAATCATTGCAGGTGGACTTGGATCTTGGAAACTATGAGAGGTTTCTAGACATTAAACTGACACGCGACAACAACATAACTACTGGAAAGATCTACCAGGTGTGCAACTACAACCTACCACCTCCTGCTTAATGGCAATGTCAAACTATATCTGGGTTGGACAATGGACATGCTGAAACATTGGCTGTATTTCAACATCACTGCAATTTATTAATCTTAACAGTATGACTTGGTCATACAAGGTCATTAGCTTCTTATCCACTTTCTTTGTTACATAGCCATCAAACATAATTTAATTTAATAAAGCTTCGTACATTTTGATGTTGACATCTTGTAACAGCTTAGGATATAAAAAAAGCTTGTTTTCTCATCCACCTGTATATTGAATGTGCAATATAACTTGTACTTAAGCATATGAGTAAGTGAGGAACTCAGAATAGTGGCATGTAAAATATGTGCATTTGTAAATATGTGTTGTAGAAGTTGCAAAATAGTCTGATCTTGCTTGTTTATTTAACTTAATATATTTTTATTGCAGTCCGTTCTCAATAAAGAAAGAGAGGGAGAATACCTGGGAAAGACTGTGCAGGTGCAAGCCACTTCCTCCAGACTCATCTTTTTTTTTTACTTGAAATTGGCAACTTACATTGAACATTTCTTGGGAATCTAATATGATCAATCATGTTTTTCCTTTAATTAAGGTTGTCCCACACATTACAAATGCCATACAAGACTGGATTGAGCGTGTTGCAATGGTTCCTGTCGATGGCCAGGAGGGACCTGCCGATGTCTGTGTTATAGAACTGGGTGGCACTATAGGTGCAAGAGATAACTTTTTTTGTTCATTTTTAAGACTCTTTCTTTGCTTACAATTCATTTTGGAGTTCTAATCTTCTGTAACTTAATGATGTGCTGCAGGGGATATTGAATCCATGCCATTTATTGAAGCTCTAGGTCAATTCTCCTATCGTGTTGGTAAGGAACTTGCATGTTACATTAAAAAAATCTTCTACATGGTGGTACTAATATCATTATTTCCATGTTCTTTATTTATTTGCCAGGTGCTGGTAATTTCTGTTTGGTACATGTCAGTCTGGTTCCGGTACTGAATGTTGTCGGTGAGCAGGTAAGTAAACTTCTTACTTCTCAGTCAGTTCATAATGCCAGTCTTCGCTTTGCTGATTGTGGCTTGGTGTTGTGACTAAGGCACTAAGCATAACTAACATCATATTTAATATACTTTGTTACGTATGGCTTGCTGTTATTGTAGAAAACTAAGCCAACTCAACACAGTGTACGTGGTCTGAGAGGACTTGGCCTCACGCCAAATATGTTAGCTTGTCGCAGTACTAAGGTTAGTCAATGGACCAGTCCAACTTACCTTGTGTTCTGACCCGTATTGATTTATTAACTTCTCATGCTTTATTGGTGACAGGAGCTAGAGGAAAATGTGAAAGAAAAACTCTCCCAGTTTTGTCATGTGCCAGTATTGAAACTGTCCTTTTCTACAATGGATAATGTGTATGTGCAGCTGATCGCTCTTGTTGATAAGAATTCTTTTGGTTGCAGGCCGCTAATATTTTCACCCTATATGATGTTTCGAACATTTGGCACATCCCTTTGCTGTTACGGGTATAGCACATCTCATTATTGATGTATAAATGTATGTTTTTCCCCATGCACTATATGATATTTTCATTTTCCATTTCAGGACCAGAAAGCACACAATGCTATTCTTAAAGTTCTGAATCTTGAAAGGTTTGTTTTCATGTACCTTATTGATATTTTCTTCCAAAGATGGCATGCTGACATGGCATCTGAATCTTCTTTCCCATGTTTGCAGCATTGCTCAGGAGCCGAAGTTGGAGGAATGGGTGGCAAGGGCTACTTTATATGACACCCTACAGGATGAAGTTGGTTTCTGTTTGTCCTTTACAATTGTTTTATCTGCCTGGAAACCTGTACTTAGGCCCAATTGTACTGCACTGTTGTTTCAGGTGAGGATTGCCATGGTTGGGAAGTACACTGGTCTGTCTGATTCGTACCTTTCTGTGTTAAAGGTGAGATGATCATTGTGGTAATTGTTTCAGTCTTGTTGTTAAATCTCGTTATTACTGTCCAACATTTTTTTCTGCAATTTTTTGTAGGCTCTTTTGCATGCTTCTGTCTCTTGCCGCAAAAAACTTGTTGTAGATTGGGTTGCTTCCACTGATCTTGAGGATTCAACTGCCTCTGAGGTTTGAACTACTCGTAGTATGTAGTTTCCTTAGTCTTTAACCTGTACTGCATTTCCTTACCTGTCTGTGGTTAAATTTTATAGGCACCTGATGCTTACAATGCAGCATGGAGTTTATTGAAGGTGAGGAGTTTATGCCCTTAAATGTTGCTGAATTTACAATTTTGTACTTGTCTGACAATTTTTTACTCCAGGGTGCTGATGGCATTTTAGTGCCCGGTGGCTTTGGGGACAGAGGTGTTAAAGGGAAAATGATGGCTGCTAAGTATGCCCGTGAAAACAATGTACCCTATCTTGGCATATGCCTTGGGATGCAGCTTGCTGTTGTAGAGTTTGCGCGCCATGTTATGAAATTCCCTGATGCGGACAGCACAGAATTTAATCCCAATACGAAGACCCCATGTGTTATTTTTATGCCAGAGGTAATCTTCAAGCACACACACAACACACCACCTCCACCCATAACCTTACTCGCAGGGGAAATTATTTATCTGCGGACCTGTGGCATTTTTTCTGTATCAAACATATTGCATTTAGTTTTATTTTGAAACTGGAAACCGCCTTCAAGCTCACATATGGTTTCTTACAATTTAATAATATTTCTTTTAGGGTTCAAAAACACATATGGGTGGGACCATGCGCCTTGGAACAAGGAGAACATTTTTCAAGGTTACTGACTGCAAATCTGCCAAGCTGTGAGTGCAGTGCATGTTCTCTGTCATAGTTATCTGTGTTGGCGCTACTGCTTGCCTACTCATTAGTTTTGTTTTGTTCACTTAGCTATGGTGATGTCAACTTCGTAGATGAGAGGCATCGTCACAGATATGAGGTCTGTATAATTCGATGCATAAATGCTTTGGATGCTTTTGATCCCTTTTCTGACCGCATTCAAAATTTTTGTTTTAAAAATGATGTCTGCAGGTAAATCCTGATATGGTGCCAGCATTTGAAAATGCCGGACTTCAGTTTGTTGGCAAGGACGAGACTGGACAGAGAATGGAGGTACGTATAATAACAAAACCAAGAACCTTGCCTGTGCTTCACCATGCTAGTTGATTCACCATTCTAACTACTATTTTTCTAGATCATTGAAATACCTGATCACCGGTTCTTCGTCGGTGTCCAATTCCATCCGGAGTTCAAGTCGACGCCTTCAAAACCTTCACCTCCATTTGTCGGTAAGCTACTCGACTCTTACTGGAAACTATCTTGGTTCGGTGGGAAGCTATAGCAAACACTGACAATCTGCTCAAACATCCACACTTTTGCCTACAGGACTAATCGCCGCAGCATGCGGGCAACTGGACCAGGTGCTGCAGGACAGCTGCAATGGCCATGTGGTTGTGGCTAAACACAAGCTCGGCGACAGCTCCTCGACACCCCTAGTACACCAGAACGGGCACGCGCAGAAGCAAGCCAATGGTGGTGTAGCAAATGGAACCTGCCATGCCAACGGCAATGGCAGTACCCATGGTTAGTGCACCGTCGGTTTCGCCAAGGGGATCATCTCGCCTGTCTTCTGTGGTCCTCATCGTCCCGTCGACTGCGACAACGGCTGAGCAACTTATCAGCAGGGCCGGCGGCCCTACAAGAAGGGCGACGGTCAGAGCCTAGGAAAAAAAATAGAGGACTAGCATTTTATACAATGAGCACCTTGTATAGTATTAGGTTCTGTGCTGATATGCAGCCGAATGTTTTTGATCCTTGCGTATGGACTAAATAATAAGCTAGACATCTTAGAAAGTTTTAGTTGTTGTCGAGACAGAGCCTGGGTGGTTGGGTGTGTACTTTGATTTCCTTTAAGAAACTTATGGTTACTGTTTCTTCCCAGTTAATTCCAGTTTCTTTCTCTGTCTGTAGTTTGTAGAGCTAACTAAGATAAGCTTCTTTGCATTCAAATTAAAAGTATTTGGGTCAGTCACATGGCAGTGCAGCACTTTTGTTGATTGGAATGCTTTAACCATATTTATGTTGATCAGATTACGGTGTTTCAACATGTTTATTGATATTTGCATAACGGTTTTTACATAAAAAGAACATACAAGCCAAAATATTCTTATAATAGCATAATTCACTCGAGCATTATTAATCTATGAGCATGTTTGGTTAATATCCACACATTGCCAAATTTTGCTACAAATGTGGCAGTGGCTTGTGGTTGGTTTGTTTCACTATCATAGTTGTGCCCTGCCACACTTTTTTAGCAGCATGCCCTACATTTCATAACCCGATACCTTATTCTTGTGAATCAAAGAGGAAGAGTTTTCTCAATATTTTATTTTAGTCATAATAGATTTTTTAAATCCAATTTTCATGGTTGGTACCAAACCATAAGTTAACCCACAAAAAGTATCATCGCTTCCACCCTCAATGCGAGATAAGGGAGAGCCATTGTCCTCCACCGGCGTCAAGCCCACAAACCCAACTCTCCGACATCATGGGGTGTGCGGAAGCCTGCTGCCTTGACGTCGTATCATGGATAGGTTAGCGTTAGGGTTTCACGACAACGCCTACAAAAAACATTCCCCCAAGACTTCCAATCTCGAAGACGTCGTCTGCAGTGGCCTTGATGACTCGATGGACTGACTTTTTGGCTAGTGAAGTTAGGGTTTCCAAGAATTTATCGGTGAGGCACCACCGATAGCTTTTATTTACATTTTAGTCATCCTGCTTCGTTTGTATCAAGTTAGTGCGGTGTTCGGAGCCAACCGCCGTGAGGTCTATGAGAAGTTTTGGAGGTTTGACTCTTCCGCAATTCACCCTACCGGACATCTTCTCCCGGGCGCTCATGTTACCGTGATCTTGATGACTTATGTTCACAACCAGCAATAACATGATTGCTCCGGCGATGGAATGGCGGCGGTTGCCCTTCGGCCCAGTCTAGTGGATAATGACCGTCACAAAAAAAGTGGATAATGACCGTCACACCCCTAGGGATCTTGTTGCAATTTTTTTTCTTGGGTGTTTACACAGTCACGCCTGAGGGAGAAAAACCGTGTTAGGATCAGAAAACCACCACTAAATCTTGATTTCTACTTTGATTTGAGATAGTACGTAAACTAAATGAAAACAAAGATACATTTATCTGTTTACCGCTTCCCCGTGGCGAAAGCGGAAACGAGCGCGACTAACGGATAACGTCTTTCACTCCACTCCACTCTCAGGCCGCCTGCCTGCCTGAGCTCCCTCCAATGGCGACCCCCGTCGCCTCCCCTCTCCTCCTCCCCTCCCCGGCCCCCCTCCCGGCCCCAACCTTCCCGCCCCGCCGCCTCACCTGCACCCGTCGCCTCCTCCTCTCCCCTCCCCCGCGCGCCGGCCGCCCGCGCCTCCGCGACCCGCCGCCGGCGCCGGTGGAGGAGGCGGCCGCCGCGGCCGTGGAGGAGTACGAGGCGCCCCCGCTCAGGCTCCTCGACCCGCCGCAGGAGGACGAGCCTTACCCGGACGAGGTGGGTTCGCCTCCCCTGCCATTGCGCTGTGCCGCTCCCTCCCTCCCTCGCTGACGCTGCTTGGGCGACGTGTTTGTATTGGTGCAGATGGAGGCGGCCGACCCCGACTTCTACCGGATCGGGTACGCCCGGATGATGCGCGCCTACGGGGTCGAGTTCCTCGAGGGCCCCGACGGCATGGGCGTCTACGCCTCCCGCGAAGTCGACCCGCTCCGCCGAGCCAGGGTGAGCCGCTGGCCGCCGCTTCCTTTCCCTTTTCATTGCTGCATTTCGCCTCCTCACCACTGTCTTTTGGTGCCACTAACACTACACATTGCTCACTGCTTATTACACCATCTGAAGACCGTTGAACAGTGAAGTAAATTTGTTATGCTACTGCTAGAGACATGCTCTTGTGTTAAATGTAGTGTTTTACAGCTGCACCTTGATGTCTTGCTCCATGCTTCCACTGGATGGTGCCTATAACTGTTCGTTTGTGTACAACATTTGAACCAGGACAGTGCTTGCAGTTCTGAAAAATTAGTACTCAATGTCTCAGTGGCATTTGGGACCTGGGCATTCTGACGGGCAGTGGTACTTCTCTGAAATGCCAGCCCTGATCGTACGGTTCCAGTTTGTCCGATAATACACACACACAAGTTGGATCAGATGTAACCATGGGCATAGATTTACGTTTAACCTTGTATACTGCCAACTTGATCATCTATTCAGTGATTCAGTCAAATGAGGCGGTGACCAATGGTCCAGATTTGAAGTAATGCCTATCACCCCTCAATGATCTTTATTACTCCCTCCGTTCTTTTTTATAAGACGTTTTGGACAGCTAACATTGAATTGTTTTGGGCATTGTCTGAATTGCCTAAACGTCTTATAAAAGTGAACAGAGGGAGTATTTATCTATTTTCAAGTTTACAGTGATGTTCTTAACCAAATAAAATATGTCACCTGGATGCCACACACTGACTGGTCAGAAAGAATGACATACCTAGTCGTGCATGCTGTTGCTGTTTGAATGATAGATTAAGTTGAATTGCACAATGATGTAGAATTTTCTTGACTGATATACTAACTCTTTTTTGTCCACCAGGTGATAATGGAGATTCCATTGGAGCTCATGCTGACTATAACTAAGAAACATCCTTGGATGTTCTTTCCTGACATTATCCCACTAGGACATCCTATATTTGATATTATTGAGTCAACAAATCCCGAGGTAAATGGATGAGTTGTCATGTTGTGAAAACGGAAATCAAACTATTGTTTTCCCTGGGTTTCTTGTGTATTTTATGGGCAGCTCTGTTATACCGGTCAGTTTGTTAACCAATTACGGGGTTCTTACATCAAATAATTTTATCTGTTTGGTTATGTGAAACACCTTGGAAAGATTCTAGTTCCGATGTGTTGAAGCTGTGATTTTATGTTTGTTCTTCGTTTCCATATTTTTTATGATGTAAATTTCTACAGCATGAGTGCTGAAGAGCCTGCGTAATTGAGACTCCAGAGCAATTTTACTGCACATTCCTACCATATGCCTGCGGAAATCATCCTTACTGTTAAATTGGAGCAGAGGGGATTATATCACTCTCAATACTTGATGAATCCTGTTTTCTCCGTTCATTTGATTGTCAAAGCTTCAGTAATCAATAGGGATGTGGACTGCAGACTAATGTGATTCGTATTTTCTTGCAGACAGATTGGGATTTAAGATTAGCCTGCCTTCTTCTCTATGCATTTGATGTAGAAAACAACTTTTGGCAGTTATACGGTGATTTTTTGCCTAGTGGTGATGAATGCACCAGTTTGCTTCTGGCACCGAAGGTACTCTATAGCTAACTAAAACGTAACTCCTGCTTTGACTTTCTTTTCAGATGGAAGCTTCTCACAACTTTGAATGAGTTTGCTTATTTACCTGCCTGGCTTGCAGGAGGATCTAATGGAACTGGAAGACGAAGATCTGTCCTCAGAGATGTTAAAACGCCAGCAGCGAGCAGTTGATTTTTGGCAGAAACACTGGGTACACTTTTGTGCTATTTTATCCACTTTGCTGGCTAGGATACCTCTAACACTCGCTTGATGGGTAATGTCCAGCACAAAGCAATCCCTCTCAAGCTAAAGCGGCTTGCCCCTGACCACGAGAGATTTCTCTGGGCATTGAGCATTGTTCAGTCTCGTTCTTTCAACTTGAATATGAGAATGGGAGCTTTCATTCAAGATGCAAATGTCCTAGCTCCTTATGCCGGTACTTGTTTAATGTTTATTCTTCTTTCACCCATTTTCTTATTTTCTATCTGAAAAAAAAAACTCTTTTAAGAAATACTTACACTTTTTTGTTTGTGTCGGTGAATACTGTATGATTGTTCATTATTTCATAATTCTGGCATATGAATTGGTTTGAAATCATGGTCACAAAATTCAGAACTGCAAGCCTGAAAGATGACTTACGATTTCTCTTTTTGCTCCAGATATGCTGAATCACTCACCTGATGCTAACTGTTTCCTGCATTGGCGTTTCAAAGATCGAATGCTTGAAGTTATGATTAAGGCGGGGCATGCTATCAAAAAAGGAGATGAGGTACTGTTTAAAGAGTAGACTGTACACAAGCTGCAGATGCACCTTGGTCATCTCATTTCCTATGACTTGCCTATTCCTACGATTTTCATACCCTATGAACCAAAGAAGGCCTTATTTTGCTTTTCAGAGGGCCAATCCTTATGCCTTGGTAGAAAAATGTTTTATAGCACTTGAGAGGGGCAATCCTTGTATTTCAAGATCAATTGCTGGCGATTCATCTGCAGTCTCCCTCTTTGCTTTTTTAACTGGCGCTCAGTTGGCTGGCTGCTTCATTCTCGCAGCCCATCGGGTTCGAGGCTTGGCCTACCCACGGTGCTTGGTAGTTTTTTTAAATAAAAAACCCTCAGGTGCTAGTGTCTGCAGGTTGATTTTTTTCTTTTTGTAATTATGTGCGAGTTAATTGATACTACAATAGTCTGTTCAGTCCTAGTTCTTTGCAGGGCCTTGTTCTTCTCGCTGTGTCTGTTCTCTCAAAAATTTGAAATCACTTTTCTTAATGCACAGATGACAATCGATTATATGAGTGCGGTGAACAGCACGTTGATGCAAAGATACGGCTTCTCATCACCAACGGTAATCCATGCCTTTGAGTTTAATTAACATTTCCCTGTATGCAAATTCAGTAGTGAAATCCTTTCCCATTTTTCGAACTTACGTGGCCCTCTATGCACACAACAAATTCTGTAGAATCCCTGGGAACATATAAACTTCTCGGGCCCTGCCAAGATCCACCTGGATTCTTTCCTGTCAGTCTTCAACATAGCCGGCCTGCACGACGAGCTGTACCACAACGGTAGGGAGCACAAAATGCTCTTACGTGTCATTTCGCAGAGAAGAGCTGGCTTGACCCGCGGCGTTCTGATTTAAACTATCGTGTTCATTCATTCATGTTTGATTGCTTGCTTGCAGTTGCATTGACATCGGGAGAAAGCACCTTTGTCGACGGAGGAGTGGTGGCGGCAGCGAGGACCTTGCCGACATGGTCGGACGGTGACCTTCCTGCCATACCGAGCGTGGAGAGAAAATCCGCTCAGGCTTTGCAGGAGGAGTGCCGGAAGATGGTGGAGTCTTTCTCGACCACGATCCAACAGGATGAGGAGATTCTAGGTAACACAGTTCTTGGTTCCCACTTGTATTTATTCACCTTCTTCTCCTTCCCTTTTCTGACACTGAAGCTGGACTGTTTTATGTGTGTTGCAGATTCCGACGAACCTATGAGGAAAACACGCGAAATCGCGATCAAGTACGTGAAACCAGCTGACAAATACCCTATGCCACTACCCCCATGAAGTTTCTCTCTGGGCACCAGCACGTTATATCATCAATCATTTGTCCCTTAACAACTGTCTTTCTAACAGTTGTTCATGTTGCCTAATGCGCAGGTACCGTCTGCACCGGAAGCTGCTCTTGCAGAAGATCATCGACTCGCTGGAGATCTACCAGGATCGGATTCTGTTCTAGCTAGATGTATAGTCCTAGAAGGTGCGGGTGAACCCGTGTCGAGCGAAAACCGTGCCGGTTCTAGATTTCTAGTGTGCTAGTTCTAGGTGTGTCCCGAGTGTTCTGAAGGGCGTGTGCAGCACCACAGCACCCTTAGATGATTTTGAAGGGCTTGAGAAGTCTAGGTTCATACTACATAGTAGGTTACTACTAGGTGACAGTAGGAGGATCCCAGGAAGATAACGAGAGGTGCCAAGTGTCGCCAATGCATGTCGGAGGAGGGGGGACAGGGTTCATCAGCACATAGTTGCCCCACCTGTCAGGATAGGTAAACGCGTCTCGATTTCTCGAGGAACGTGTTACCTGTTCCATTTAAATGTGATTCATGCTGATGCTTCCACGAAAGATACTATCATCGTTGCAAAATGGAATCTACTAGTAGTACTCCTAGTCCTAGATAAGCAAAAGCATCAACTTAATCGCCGCCGATCGATACCAGGTTTGTTTGTTCACATTAGTGAAGGCCGCTTCTCTTCTGTTGTTCTCAAACTTGGTGTAAAATGTTAAATGGGGTACAAGGTAATAGTAACTTGCAGTGTGTAACTGTTGTTTCTGCTGCTGCTGCAGAGTAACTGTTCAAGAAAGTTAATCTTCGTGTCCATGGTGCCCCACTACGGAAGGAAAAAAAATGTCTATGTCGACAAGCTTTTGCCGAGTCTTTTTTTGTTGGCCTTCGCCGAATCTTTTACGCACTCATCAAACAATGTTTTTCATGCAGTGCCCAGACGTTCCCTGCTCGGAACATCTCGTACGCACTGCGCTCTAGTGGTCACAGCGTTAGCGTTGCAGCTCCAATTTTGTGCCACCCGCGGGTTAATTACTCCACCAGTTACTTCACAAACTGTTATGCATATGATTAGTAGTGACCTAAACGCTCTTATATTTTTTTTTATAGAGAGTACATTGTTTGCTTCCTAATATGTGCCGGCAGCTTCATAGAATCATTATTATTATCCCTACTTACCCCACAAGGTACCAAGTTGAAACTCGTGTGAGGTTTTCAGCTTACCATTTGTTCTCATATGTAAGCATGACTTTAGTTATATTGATATTTTCAATAACTTTCAAATAACTGAAATGCGACACCGATCACTCCGGCGCTACATGTTCTAACTTCTAACATGTGTCTTCTTCACAAAAAAAAGTGTAGTAAAATAATAAGTACATCTTCTCGCATAATCTCTTGGAATTATGGACTTCACCCCCTAGCTAGGTCAAGCCCGTATCTAGAAAGTTGCGGTCTGCGCTCCGGCGGACGGCCTAGAAAGTTGGACACCACGCCAACTCACAAGTCTTCATGAGCAACCCATCGCATTTTCCACTTCTTCTCCGTTTTTTATTTCGATTTCATGGGCCCAAAATGGTGTTTGTCGGAACAAGTGGTCAAGCAGGCCACTGCAAAATATGGCCCACATTCCCATCCAAGTGCCCAATTGCCGAGCACAAAATAAAAAAAATGTATTGTGAACATTGGATGCTGTTTATGCGGACAAATTTTCACGAAGTACTTGCTCAACCAACCTCGCTTTGACTCGACTCAAACGAAGTACAAAATGAACTCGACCGGAGTGTAGTGAGCCAGAAGCAGATACATAGCTTATACGCTCGCCAAAGTCACAAAGGGCAAACTAGTTTGCGCGCACATCGAGAAAAAGCATGCATGGATATCCACATAAGCATTTGTCAATAAGAATGTCCTAACTTTGGTGAAGGAGCTCATGAATAAATTGATAAAATGTAGAAGGCAAGGGGAGGTTAAGAAGCTTGGGATGGAGGGGTGATGGTGGTCAGAGAAAAACTAGGAGCTGGAGGTTGATCAGATAATATCTAGGTGGGGAGATCTAGATATGATATTTGTTGAGTTGCATTCAGCTATAGCCTTACTTAGCTATCAGGTTGCCTTAATTCAACAAAATTACAAGTTTGGGGGGGGCATTGGCCCCTCTCTCTAACAATTGTTAATTTGCTTCTCAAATATCTCGGCCTTGAGTTTACGGGTATATATGGCTTGCTTACTATATTGATTTACCTGCATTAAGACTGCAATCAAATGAATGGGCTCATCACTCGAGGGGCTTAGCTGGAAATTCCTTTATCATGGAGTTGAACTCTATTCAGATTACAATCACTGGGATTGGGGAATCATGCCGTCTTGGTCCAGGTTTCCTTGGTGGCTCAAATCACAAAAGAATATCTCCTCCTTTTTATGTCTGATGCCAACATAGACCTCTCCACTCTCCAGCAATAACATCAGTGGCACATTACCAGCTATTGTAACACAGATGGACACACTTAAATTAGATCTAATCTCAAATCAATTGAATGGTTTAGTGCGACCTTGTAATAAAATTGGTTTGGATCTCTCAAGAGACTCTCTACCAGGGCCTCTACCATTGAAGTTTCAATTTCACATGACCAATAATTGGTTTTTTCTGCTTGGCAACCAATTCACAGGCACTAGTTTGGTTCCTAACATCATTATAGAATTATCTTTCATATCTTGACACTGGAAACAATATGGTAACATGTCAGTTCTCTCGATGTTTAGAAAATTCGCATTGTTGCCGCGAGAGAGCACGTTGTTTCTTGACATCCTTGAAATGGCCCCATTTTTTCCGTGGCCTTGCATGACCAATTCAAGGCACCATGCCTTGGGTTTTCAACAAGTTTTGCATTTTCTGGAGTTTTCACGGTGAAAAAGGTTGATAAATGGCTGGACGTGTCGCAACATGCAAACGGTGTCGGAATTCATTCAAACCTAGCATGGATGCCTAACATGGGCATGCCCACCTGATTACAAAAGATGGGGTCATTTATCCATAGTCTAAAAACCACAAGTTGAGAGAAGTGTGCTATCCTAGGCCAGGACAGGTGCATCCGTGAGTATGTAGTTTTTCCTAATTTAAATGCTTATATTATTTCCGTCATTATCAATCACATGAACATTTTCTTTTTGTCGTAACCTTTTCTTCAAATTTAAAAGCAATTTTGGAATTTTAATTTTTGTAAGAAAAATTTACGACCTTGAACACTTTTTCCAAAATTGTTAAAAAATACCCAACAATAGATGAAAACTGAGAACACAAATTGCAAACCATATAGTTTTTCAAAAAATTATCAACATTTTTTTGAAATGCAAGCATTTTTTAAATTTGTGAACAAAAATTCGAAAACAGGAACCTTTTGTGAAATTCCGGAATATTTTCTAAAATTGTAAAGAATATTTGGAAACAAGGACATTTTTTGGTATTCCAAACAATATTTCAATATTTTGAACTGGTTTCAAAAAGAATTATAATTTTTCAAAAAGTAGAAAAATGAATTAGCAAAAGAAGAAAAGAAATAATATGTTTAGGCCTTGCCCAACTAGGCGACAACATCGCTCCAGTCGGGCACCTGTTGGAAAAAGTTCATTGATTTAGAAAAAAAAATGTTCACGGACACGAATTTTTTCGCTGATTTTCAAAAACAGTTCACTAAAAAAGTTCTCAACCCCAAAAAGTAGTTTGTGAATTTGAAAAAGAAGTTTATTGAATTTGAAAAGAATTATCAAATTTTTAAAAAGTTCATGAATTAAAATAAAAATGATGGGTGTTGATAAAAAGTTCGTAAAAGTTAAAAAGAGTTCGGCATTTGAAATACATTCATGGATATGAAAAAGAGTTCACAAATTTAAGAAAATGTTCATGAATTTAAGAAAAGTTCATGATTTAAAAATAAAATTCACGAATTTTAAAAATAAAAAAAGAAAGAAAAATAAAAACTGAAGAAAAAAGAAAAGAAAACCAAATAAGAAAGCAAATGTGTGTGTTTTAAGCATTGAAAAGGGAAAAGAAATAAAAAAAGACACGTCGGGTAAGATGTCCCACTTGATTACTACAGTTGCACTTAACCCAGGAGGTCAGAAGTTCGAATCACATCACCATAGATTCTTTTGTGGTTTGCCAGAAAAGAAAAGAAATGGCGTGAAGTGGCAGAAGGCTTAGGCCTTCATAACTTCATAATTGCTTCTGATGCTAAGCAGGTTGTTCTCGATATTGCTAAT
This sequence comes from Aegilops speltoides, assembly GCA_021437245.1. Lineage (NCBI taxonomy): Eukaryota > Viridiplantae > Streptophyta > Magnoliopsida > Poales > Poaceae > Aegilops > Aegilops speltoides. The sequence goes on from CM038141.1 coordinate 461,116,617, forward strand.
GACAGTCATGGCAGGTACTGACTCAATCATCACCGAGGTCAAAACCAAGGCGTCAAACTTTACATGCAACTTTGTGTTTGAAGGAAGTGCTGCTAATGGTGAAGCACATTGTCTAGCTAGATTTTAAACTTTACATGCAAATTTGTGTTTGAAGGAAGTGATGCTAATGGTGAAGCACATTGTCTAGCTAGATTAAACTTTACACGCAACTTTGTGTTTAAAGGAAGTGTTGCTAATGATGAAGCACATAGTCTAGCTAAGGGACGCCATGTGTGATGTGTGGCTGATCCAACCTCACGACCCTTTTTGTAACCCACAAACTGTGGTTTGTTAAGAATAAAGTTGGTTGTTGCCCCTAAAAAAACATACAAAATGGGTACGAAGAGATCTGATCCGTTGATGTTTCCAGGGAGTTGTACCGAACATTACAACATTACTTCAAATTTGCGGTCGACGTCCAACCCTAGGTAGTCTGTTAGAGTTGTGTCGAATATTATTGTACAAGTTAGGTTACAGTTGGACTTGGAGTCGTACGGTGTGTAGACAGGATACGGAGTCGTGTCCAAGTAGGACACTTGTATCCTAGGCCTCTCTTATATAGCGGGAGTAGACACACGATGTAACCTATGCCAACATAATAGCGCGGGGGAGCCGGCGGCGCAGGCCGGCGCCGGCGGCGGGAAGTCTTGTATTGTGACGGTGTCACGGGGAGGAGCGCCCGTAGTCATTGCCCCGGGATGTAGCCATATCGGTGAACCTCGTTAACAAATCTTGGTGTCATGCTCGTGTGATTGCTTGGTCCTCGGATGATTGACAGCCTCGGATTTATTCTAACAAGTGGTATCATGAGCAAGGTTGAAGAGGTGTGGAAGTGGATTTAGAAGAGGAAGAACGTATCAGCGGACTTGTGTGCAAAGGATCGCAGCCGTGGGAGCGGAGTGTATCCAGGAGGCAGCGATGAAGTGTTCGCGATTGTTGTAGTTCTTCAATAAGCAATCGGGATTGGCAGCACGGTGGCATCGATGAGTTGCATCAGCGGGCGGCTAGATCGGATCGATAGGCAGGCAGCAAAAGCATCAGGCGAGACGCGGCGATTGATCAGGTGCATCAATCGGGCGAGCATACATAAATCCCGGCGAGGTCGGATCGAGCTGGCGACGTATCGAGGTATCGATGGACTCGGTCTCGACAAGATCGATGCGGTGATGCGGTGAAGGAACGTTGAGAAGTCGGCCCAGTCTGAGGCGCGTACAGGCAGCAGAGTCTTGGCGAGAGGGATGGATCGAGGCTCGATCGGTTGGGCACCAGGCGTGGCCCGCAGGTGGTGCAGGAGGCCGTGTGAAAGTAGGCAAGCAGCTGTAGGGGCCCAGGGCCCAGGAGGCTGTTTGGCAGGTTGAGGCCTGCGCTAGCGATCGCGGATCGTGGTTACCAGGGGCTGGAGCGTACAGAACCGAGGGAAGCCATGCAACGAGGATTTGTTGAGAAGAAAAAAGGTTTGGAGCAAGTCCCGATGTGTAGACCTGTGTCCATGAGCATCACGGTGTGGATCAAAGTTATTTGTTCTTGTGTGCTAAACATACACGGAAGGCTACTAGGAAAAGGGAAAAGTTCTTAAGAAAAGGGTCCACGCATACACGTAGAAGCTGTGAGCAGACCAAGGCAAGAAAATTAATTTGTGCGGAGGACCACTATGGTCAAGATTGCATGAGGTTTGTTTTTTCGGTGTCAAGTTTCTTTGGAAGTATTTGGGCGTGTGCAGCAAGGACCGCAACACGCACATAAGGCTTGGAGGAGCCTAGAGTGCGACGTGGCAAAGATCATGCAAGCGAGGGCGTCAAAGCAAGGCACGAACATGTGCGGCGGACACGATGCGGGTGGAGCATGGTTGCGGTCGGATAAGTTAATTTGGGTCGGATCGACGATCGATGGATCGACGTGGATGTTGATCAAAACAGAAGACGGTGGTGATTTCAGCGACGACGACATAGGAGCGTGATGCTGATGGTGGCCGACTTCTGGGGCATGGAAACACATGGTGCAGGCCTGAGGGCTTGTGCGGCTTCGACAGACTATGGCGCGGGGTTGATTCAAGACGGTGCACATGAGAGCTTGGAGTCGACAGGGCGCGGGAGGGTGGCACGTACAACCACCATGGAGTCATGTTGAAGGTGGAGTTGGAGTCTGATGGATGACTACACTCTGTGCTGATGGAGGGGCTACGGCGTAAGAATTCGGAGAGTCGAAGCCTATTTCAGCGGGATAGCGAGAGACACGTGGATCAGACTGGGTTCCAGTGGTCTGATGGAGACGTGATACTCGGCATCGGTCGGTGATGATCGGTGGTTCTCTGTAGTGGGGGTTGAGGCAGTATGGGCTAGCTACCCGGGAGAGACTCGACCAGGACTGCAGAGGCTCGACGCGATGATAGCGACGAGGCGTGCGGTAAGCACGGGACACAGCGACAGGCCAGACACTGGTGATCAGACATGTGGTCAGACAAAGTGTGCAAGGGTGCTGAAGCAGTGTTGACGAGTACCAGATTCAAGTTGGTGACTGGGTCTATCGGTGCTAGTTGATGGATAGGAGTTGACCGTGGAGAATCTGAGAAAGTGGTGGAAAGTCTGAAATTGTCAAAAGTCGAGAGAGTACATGGCCGCATATTCTCGTGGTGTTCGAGTGCACATGGCAAAGTGCGGATGACAAGTCTGAAGGAGGCGGAGTGCTATAGCTGTGGGACATGTCGAGACTATCCGGGAAGAAGGGTGAGACAACTGCGAATTTGACTCGAGGGTGACACAGGCGACGGTGAAATTCCTTCAAGTTTGCATGACGGTCAAGGAAAGAGCGGTGGCGTTGAGTTCGAGTAACTCTTATATGTGGCGCCCAATCGTGAGTTGTTCATTTTCATGCGAGGCGATGGTCGGTGTGTGATGGTTTGAACGGATTCTCCGGAAGTTGGAAGCACAAGGTAGAGTAATGAGGAACTTAATTTTGCTCGAGTGTTGATTGTGAAGAAGACAAGAAGGGACTACTGTTGCAGGTGGAGTCACATGGAGTCTGGGAGTAGCAGCGGTGCTCATGGCGTATCTCAAGTCCAATGTACATGGAGGTTCGAGCACGGACGAATTCAAGATGGTGGAGAATATTCGCCAAGGTGGATTTTTTTAGAGTTGTGTCGAATATTATTGTACAAGTTAGGTTCTGATTGGACTTGAAGTAAATGCGGTGTGTAGACAGGATACGGAGTCGTGTCCAAGTAGGACACTTGTATCCTAGGCCTCTCTTATATAGCGGGGGTAGACACACGATGTAACCTATGCCAACATAATAGCACGAGCACGCGGGGGAGCCGGCGTGTGTGCGCTACCGGCGGCCGGGTGCGGTATTGTGACGGTGTCACGGGGAGGAGCGCCCGTAGTCATTGCCCCGGGATGTAGCCATATCGGTGAACCTCGTTAACAAATCTTGGTGTCATGCTCGTGTGATTGCTTGGTCCTCGGATGATTGACAGCCTCGGATTTATTCTAACAAGTGGTATCATGAGCAAGGTTCGAAGAGGCTGTGGAAGTGGATTTAGAAGAGGAAGAACGTATCAACGGACTTGTGTGCAAAGGGATCGCAGCCGTGGGAGCGGAGTGTATCCAGGAGGCAGCGATGAAGTGTTCGCAGTTGTTGTAGTTCTTCAATAAGCAATCGGGATTGGCGGTGGCATCGATGAGTTGCATCGGTGGCGGCTAGATCGGATCGATAGGCGGCAGCAAAAGCATCAGCGAGACGCGGCGATTGATCGGGTGCATCAATCGGGCGAGCATACATAAATCCGGCGAGGTCGGATCGAGTGGCGACGTATCGAGTATCGATGGACTCGGTCTCGACAAGATCGGCGGTGATGCGGTGAAGGAACGTTGAGAAGTCGGCCCGATCCGAGCGTCTGAGCAGCGAGTCTTGGCGAGAGGATGGATCGAGGCTCGATCGGTTGGGCACGGCGTGGCCCGCAGTGGTGCAGGAGGCCGTGTGAAAGTAGGCAAGCAGTTGTAGGGGCCCGGGGCCCGGAGGCTGTTTGGCAGGTTGAGGCTGCGCTAGCGATCGCGGATCGTGGTTACCGGGCTGGGCGTCTGTAACCGAGGGAAGCCATGCAACGAGGATTTGTTGAGAAGAAAAAGGTTTGGAGCAAGTCCCGATGTGTAGACTGTGTCCATGAGCATCACGGTGTGGATCAAAGTTATTTGTTCTTGTGTGCTAAACATACGGAAGGCTACTAGGAAAAGGAAAAGTTCTTAAGAAAAGGGTCCACGCACACGTAGAAGGCGTGAGCGAGACCAAGGCAAGAAAATTAATTTGTGCGGAGGACCACTATGGTCAAGATTGCATGAGGTTTGTTTTTACGGTGTCAAGTTTCTTTGGAAGTATTTGGGCGTGTAAAGAAGGACCGCAACACGCACATAAGGCTTGGAGGAGCCTAGAGTGCGACGTGGCAAAGATCATGCAAGCGTGGGGCGTCAAAGCAAGGCACGAACATGTGCAAAGCGGACACGATGCGAGGTGGAGCATGGTTGCGATCGGATAAGTTAATTTGGGTCGGATCGACGGTCGATGGATCGGCGTGGATGTTGATCAAAGCAGAAGGCGGTGGTGATTTCAGCGACGACGACGATAGGAGCGTGATCTTGATGGTGGCCGACCGGGGCATGGAAACACATGGTGCAGCACGAGGGCTTGTGCGGCCGACGGACTATGGCGCGGGGTTGATTCAAGGCGGTGCACATGAGAGCTTGGAGTCGACAGGCGCGGGAGGGTGGCACGTACAACCACCATGGAGTCATGTTGAAGGTGGAGTTGGAGTCGATGGATGACTACACTGTGGCGATGGAGGGCTACGGCGTAAGAATTCGGAGAGTCGAAGCCTATTTGTTGGGATAGCGAGAGACACGTGGATCGATCGGGTTCCAGTGGTGCGATGGAGCGTGATACTCGGCATCGGTCGGTGATGATCGGTGGTTCTCTGTAGTGGGGTTGAGGCGGTATGGGCTAGCTACCCGGAGAGACTCGACCAGATCGCAGAGGCTCGACGCGATGATAGCGACGAGGCGTCGCGGTAAGCACGGGACAATGACAGCCGGATAATCGGTGATCGGACATGTGGTCGGACAAAGTGTGCAAGGGTCTTTGAAGCGGTGTTGTGAGTGCAGATTCAAGTTGGTGGCTGGGTCTATCGGTGCTAGTTGATGGATAGGAGTTGACCGTGGAGAATCGAGAAAGTGGTGGAAAGTCTGAAATTGTCAAAAGTCGAGAGAGTACATGGCCGCATATTCGTGGTGTTCGGTGCACATGGCAAAGTGCGGATGACAAGTCTGAAGGAGGCGGAGTGCTATAGCTGTGGGACATGTCGAGACTATCCGGGAAGAAGGGTGAGACAACTGCGAATTTGACTCGAGGGTGACCACAGGCGACGGTGAAATTCCTTCAAGTTTGAATGACGGTCGAGGAAAGAGCGGTGGCGTTGAGTTCGAGTAACTCTTATATGTGGCGCCCAATCGTGAGTTGTTCATTTTCATGCGAGCGATGGTCGGTGTGTGATGGTTTGAGCGGATTCTCCGGAAGTTGGAAGCACAAGGTAGAGTAATGAGGAACTTAATTTTGCTCGAGTGTTGATTGTGAAGAAGACAAGAAGGGACTCTTTATTGCGGTGGAGTCACATGGAGTGCAGGAGTAGCGGCGGTGCTCATGGCGTATCTCAAGTCCAATGTACATGGAGGTTCGAGCACAGACGAATTCAAGATGGTGGAGAATATTCGCCAAGGTGGATTTTTTAGAGTTGTGTCGAATATTATTGTACAAGTTAGGTTCTGATTGGACTTGAAGTCGTGCGGTGTGTAGACAGGATCTGAGTCGTGTCCAAGTAGGACACTTGTATCCTAGGCTCTCTTATATAGCGGGGTAGACACACGATGTAACCTATGCCAACATAATAGCACGAGCACTTGAGGGGGCGGGCGTGTGCGCGCGCCGGGCGCCGGGTGTGGTATTGTGACGGTGTCACGGGGAGGAGCGCCCGTAGTCATTGCCCCGGGATGTAGCCATATCGGTGAACCTCGTTAACAAATCTCGGTGTCATGCTCGTGTGATTGCTTGGTCCTCGGATGATTGACAGCCTCGGATTTATTCTAACATAGTCAAAAGTGCATTCAGATTCCAAACGGGACGAGGAAAAACTATATGCCCCTGTCTATCACGATCGGCCGGAATCTTCTTCGATCCAGAGACGAGAAAGTCTTCCCTTTCTCTTACTCCGAGGCAGCTGTGCCCACAAACTAAACTAAAACTTGAGTGCTGCCTTGCTGGCCTGATGCCAAGTGTTGAGCGACCAGCCACGGGAGCAAATAAAGGGTGCCAATTAAGGGCCAGTCGGCCATTGTTTAACCACAAATCATTGCAAGTTTGGTTGCCGCAACCCTTGGCCAAAAGCCGAGCAAAAAGAATAATTACTCCCTCGGTCCAAAATAAGTATCGTAGTTTTAAACTAGTTTTAAATTGGGGTTAGTTCAAAACTGCGACACTTTTTATGGATCGGAGGTAGTATACGTACTATGATTTTCCTTTTTGGCAAAACAAAATTCGCAATTTCAACCGTGTAGGATTCATCCGGTGGCTGGTTGAAATTCAGTTTCAGCGGGCATTGCGACTGATACACATAGCAAACCGAACAACTGCGATACGACAGTTAACAAAAAGAAATCTCTGAACCAAACAGACTTCAGCAATGTGCAATGCAGTTCAGTAAGTAGTAGCAATTGCATCTGTAACATCGATGAAAATGGCGCCTTTTGTTCCCAAGGAAACAATGCTGGCACTCATGTCAAGAAAACAAAATCAGCACACGCCAGTACTCTGCCAGCTATAGCAACAAGCTGATCTTCAAGGTCACAAAAATGGGAGACAAAAAAAAAAGACACTCAACCGCAGCATGAGCGAGCAGAGCACAAATGGGGCAGAAAGAATGAATGTCGGGCTATTTTTATTCATAGAAACAAAGAAAGAAAGAAATGTCAGCATGTATATGTATCACATCAGCGCCACATGGCCCTCCACAGGACATGAAAATGACAACCTTCCTACCAGATTACATCAACATCCTTCTCAACTCAAATGGAAACTGGCCCGGCACCAAAAATGGCGCGACCGCTCATTCCCCCGCAGAATAACCGATCCTCCAATTTTTTGTTTGCTATAATATGACTTATGTACACGTAATGAAGAAGCCGGCGGGCCTCTTCTTATCTCTTCCTCCTCCCTCTCTAACAATGGCATATGCATCTAAAAATATGTCAGGAGCTTTATTTTTCTCGTCTTTCTACGGGGCAGAGCAGAATGTATGGAATGATGACTGAGTGGCAGAGAGCAGAGTTGCAACAGATGAAAGAATTGCTCAAGGCTGGTGCAATGGTGGGTACTAGTGATAGTAGGAAATGAGGGAGCCTAAATGATCCAAGAATAGGTCGAATGAAGGGTCAGGACTCAGGACTAGCAACAGGATTGGGGGGTGATGGCAAACTCTTTGATATACAAAATTTAATTTGGTTCATGCTCAATGGAGGCTGCTGAGGTGCTGTGGAGGGGCTGATTCTATAGAAAAAATGTGTTGGTAAAATGTCGGCAATCGACCGGGGGACTCTATGCATCGAAGGACTAGTATGAGTGCCACACTGCCACTGGTATGACCTCCTCAAGAATTGGAGACAGCATAGTGCCTCACTGAATAGCGTAAAACGTGTAAGCTAGGGCAGATCATCTCTTTCACACGTGCGCCGTCCTTGTATATCTTGAATGCCGGGACTACGCGCACATTCTCTGCCTTTGCTATCATTGGGCTCTCATCAACATTTACCTGCAAGTTTGCATATGCAAGGGATCAGTTAGCAACTTGGAAGACTTTGACAGATTGCTACAGTTGATATATACACACACACACACACACACAGAGATGTTAGGTTGATTACCTTCAGAAAGTTCACCGAAGGGCACTCGGAACAAAGAGCATCCACTGATGGGGTAATCTGTGCACACTGCTGATTCATTGTTGCCATGAAGTAAAGAACAGTCACCCCTGAAAGTGTCCATTTTGATCAGTCAGGCCATCTTGAGAACCGAGTGCAGACAAGTAAGCATATGCAAGAAAATCTTGATAACTCTTAAGTATAGAATTGGGGCAAAGCATGAGGGTAACTGAACAATATTAGCATAACTAAGGACATGAAAAAAAATTATAACAGCCAAGGAAAAACTCACCGGGCGAATGTATAGCAGCTCGGACTTGCTCTATGCTGGTAACTATCTCAACCTCTCCACCAAATTTCATATTTGATACCTCCTCACCACGGGTTGTCTTCAGCGCGACTTGGGCATGGAACAATGACTCCGCAACCTCCGTGTCGCCAGGAAGCTCCTTGCGAAGCACCTCATAGTCTCGCACACAATCAACCCAACGCTCAAGCTACAACAATGCCAACAGGGAGGTGTCAAAAGCATACTAAGTGTGTAACCAGGAACATGTCATGATGTCAACGTGTGCAGGTTGCTTACCTTTGCATAGGACGCTGCCCGCCTTAAGAGAGCTTTTGTGTAGCTAGGTTGGATCCTCAGCGCCTCATTGCAATCCTCAACGGCTTTCGCCCACCGACCTAACTTGGACCAGCAAGCTGCTCTATTGCAGTACAACACTGGATTTGAGGACTCATGCTTGAGCCCTTCACCATAGGCGATTGATGCCTCGGCAAACTTGCCTGCCTTAAAAAGGTCATTCCCCTGAGCTCGAGCCCGCGCAACTAGCCTCATGTTATTCAGGATCAATCCAACCTCTGCATTTGCAGGATCAATAGCTCTAGCCTTCTCAGCAATGGCAATAGCTGCATCAAACCTGCAGAAACCGACTTTCAATGCTTGTACCAGAAAAAGAAAATGATCATAGTCCCTAGATGTGTTCTAGAACTGTACCTCCCAAATGCCATGTTGACCTGGGCTTGTACAACATGTACATACGAATCAGCTACCATGCCTGACAGTTTGGTGGACATTGAAGATAGAGATGCACTGTCCAATTTCAGTAACCCTGTAATAGTCGAATCGGCCTCCTCTAGTTTGTTGAGCCGGAGAAGCGCTTCGGACCTCATGGCAAGGAGCTGCATAAGAAACATGGGTTCAGTGTTAGAAACTGAATTCTGACGCTGACCGCAAAATGACAGTGTATCGTCATAGGATGAAAAATGTCACAAGCTATAAGGCCAGAGAGGTTACCAGCTGAGAGGAGTCTGCTCCATTGGCAATGGCGGCGTCTGCTTCCCTCAGCGCGCTCTTCCAGTCTCCGACCCTCCTCGCATCCATGCATTTCCCCAGATGGCTCTCCACCTCATGAAGTTTCTGCCACTCGGCAGGGTCGGACAGGTTCGCGTTCCCGGCCAGCGTAAGCTGCCTCCTTGCCTTCTCAACCATCCCAAACCTGCAATGTGGCCACCAGAAATGCCATTTCAGTAACAATTCAAGCGCACGATTACCGCGCATTGACACTACCGGGGTTAACGTCGGATCGAAACGATCAACTAGGACCACATTCTGGTGTAAATGCACAATGCGCAATGCAAATAAGCACTCCATTTGAACCGCATTCTGCGATGCGAATTCGCAAAGCACATTAAGAACACATTGATTGACTACAATAAACCGACAAATGATGCAATCTTTCTTTTCCATTCTTCGCGGCATGCAATTAATTAGAGAATTCAAATGATGTAATCTTGTAGCTGGCTATCTGCAAGATCAAAGTTTTTGCTTTGAAGAGAAGCAAAATAGCTGCTGCTGCCGATGTACTATCTGCAAGGAAGTGCTTAGCACACAAGCAACAGTGGCAAGCAAGGTGAAAACACAAGATCTGTGTGGACCAATGGATTCGGGGATCCGGCGCAATGCAGCGGCGGGAGGTATGCATGGAGGAGCGGGTCTCACCGGAGGCAGAGCGCGGCGAGGCGGCCATGGGCGCGGCCGCTGGCCGGGTCGAGCCGGACGGCCTCCTCGCAGTCGCGGAGGGCCTCGGCGAGGCGGCCGAGCCCGGTGAGCGCGGCGGCGCGGTTGCCGCGGCACGCGGCGCTGTCCGGGCAGAGCGCCAGGGCGCGGTCGTAGTGCCGCAGCGCCTCGCCGTACCGGCCCTGCTTGTACACCTCGTTCCCGGCCCGGGTGACCTCCTGCAGGCTGTCCGGCGGCGCCGGGAAGCTCGCCGGTGACCGCGAGGATCTGCCGGCGAGCGGCGCGGCGTCAATGCCGCCGCTCCTCGCGGGGGCCATGCCGCCCCGCATGATGCTGCCGTGGCCGTAGTGGCCGGTGCCGGATCCGAGCACGTCCGGGCGCGCGCGCGGCCGGGGCGCGGCGGGCGCCGGCGCGACGCGGCCGGACGAGCAGATGTTGCCGGTGGGGAGCGCATTGGTGAGCGGCGAGCTCGCCGTGCTCCCGCCGCCGCCCCCTCCGCCGCCCCCCGAGCTGCCGCTCCCGCCGGAGAAAATCAGCGGCCCAGATCCGGAGCGCCGGTGCCCGGGCGGACGCGGCGGGTTGCTGCTGGCGCTGCCGCTGCCGCTCTCCGCCGCCAGCTCGCCCGAGTGGCTCCCCCTCCCGCTCACGCTCCGAGCACCGCCGCCCCTCCCGCCCGCCGCCGCCGCATTGCACAGAGCCGGCGACTTGGCCGACCCGGCGGACGAGGACGACGACGACGGCGTGGCCCGCAGCCGCAGCGGCGAGACCGGCGAGCCGAGATCCGCGAACACGTCCCGCTTGGAGTCCGGCTTGTCCCGGTCCACGCCGCCGCCCGCCTCAAGCGTCAGCCGGCGCACCCGGTCGGCCTCCGACGACGCCATGGCCACTCGCTCACCACCAGCGCCAGCCCCTCACCGACCAAGCAGGCATGCAAGAACACGGCCGACCGAGCTAGCTAGCAAGACAAGCTCCAGAGAAGCACGCACACGCGAGTCCAAGCAAGCAAGAGTCAAGCGCGGTGGCGGTGGCGGTGGGTCGGAGCGGTCATGGAGAGGCCACAGGGGGTGGGGTGGGGGTGGGGGTGGGGTGGGGGGGAGAAGTGAGCTGGGAGGAAAGGAATAGAAGAAGGAGGAAGGAGGGTGGGTGGCGTTGAATCAGCGCCGGATTTGTATTAATTTATAAGTAAACTCTGAGCTGTAATTTTCATCTTTCTGTAAAACCATAATCAAGGTAGTATCGATTTTGTTATTAGTGCGATTAAAAATATATAATTATTTCATTTCCCTGCCTTTTACATTTTGATTTTGTCAGTGAAATTAAGAGTATTTTTATTTCCTTGCCTTTTCTATTTTGATTTTGTGGGGGTAGTTAAAAATATATTTTTTATTTCCTTGCCTTTTCTGGTTTGATTCGGTTTATATACTCAATTAAAAAGAGTATCTTGATAGATTCGGTTGTCACAGCCGTTTCGAAATCCACAAACCGTTATAATTTGGCGCATGCGCACTTTCATCAACCGTTACATATTTTTCTGCCGAATGCGTCATTTAAACCTTATCCTGTTCAGATGATTTTCATAGGGAAAAAAACATAGAAACAAGGATATCATAGGAAAATTTTCTATAGATGCATTTGGTTTGTAGGAAACGCATACAAGATTTTTATAGACATATTATTCATTTTCTTTGTTTGAAGTAAAGTACAAATCCATTCAAAGTTTATTTTGTTTTAGTACGTAGGAACGAGACAAGATAATTCCTGAGAGTGACAAAGTCATCCTATCAAATTTTCATACTACTCATAATTCGTACGTTTTGGTTTGCTCCAAACTAAATAAGGTTTGCTACTAACCTGATGATCGACAAAGCTAGTTAGTGCCCCATTGGCTACACAACCCGGTGAACAAACATATGCCTATTCAATTCGAGTGAGATGCCAGTCTTAATTTGCACAATCTGAAAATTTTCCAAACGATATTGTTTTAAAAAAGTGTAAGTTCACTTTTTGCAGGTTATCGATACTTCAGAATAGGTATATACCGGGGCATCAGGACGATGGGTGCCACTATTTGAAGTTGACCACACGGGGTTTATGCAACCGGCTTAGTTTAGTGGTTTGGCAATAGTATATTATCAGTTTTTCCTGTAGGGAGCCTTCGTGTTTGTTCTTCTTTAGAGAGTCTTCGAGTCTGGTTTGGGGCGTGGCACCGTTGCCCTAGGGTAGGAATAATGCGCTCGCTGCCTATCCCGTTTCGTTGGTGTGTTTTCACCAGCAAAGGGCATGTGGAGCTGTCTTCGACGGATCTCTCGAGACCTAGTCGGATTACGTTTTCTGTGAATTCGCCCGGCTTTTGTCGTCAACGTGGTCTTTGGTGTTTGTACATGCCCTTATCGATGTTTTTTTCTCTCTAGGGTAGCGGTTTGTTCATATATTGGGCCGTCTTTGTCTCATGTCTGCATCGACGACTTCCCGACCGTTGCTTCTACAAGTTCCCGGGTTTTAAAAATATTTGTTGCCCGAGGCAGAGGTCTAGAGGCGACATCGAGCTATGCTCACGGCGCCGCAGGATGCATCCCAGAGATTTTGAATGTATTTCTATTTTTTCTATAAGGGTGTGCTTATCAAGACCCATGATGCTTAATATATGACATTAATCCATTCTTCAAAACAAGAAAGGATGGTGTTTTTGCAAAAACACGCGCGGGGAGAGAATGAGGAAGTTGGATGGTGACACGCCGACCCGTGTGGCCGGAGCAATTTCGTGGAAGGGGAATGGGAGTTTAGAGTAGGGACTTGTGTTGAGATTAGACATGGGATGAGTCGTTTTATTTCCCAAGTCTCTCTTTGGTGCATGATAGGAATTATGTGTGACAATTTGAGGAGAAATTATACTCCCTTGTTTGGTTCATGCGAATTGATAACAGACTAGACAAGGGGAGTTAGGATGAAGGGCTAAGATTGACTTACTAAAACAATTCCCTTCCAACTTCCACACCCTCCCATGTTAATAAAATGGTGGGAGTTGAAGTCTCAAGTCTTATGTTTATTTCCTTATGAATTCTCAATCCCTTCAACCAAACAATAGTTAGGATTTTTTTCCTACATTTGTCGTTTGATTCACAAGATTGAATCCTATAGGATTTTTCCTATGGAATCAAGTGTACTACATTTCATTGAAAATCTAGCATCCACTTCAACCTCTCTTTTTTAATCCCTTTGTTTTTCATGTAGCATCAAACACTCTATGCTAATCCTATAGGATTCAAGTGGACATGTCACTCAAATCATGTATTTTCCCTATTCCGGCGTTTTGAAAATCCTGCAAATCAAAGAGGGCCTAAGGATTCTAACCCTCTGAAAGTCCCACGGAATTCCTTTGAATCAAAGGAGCCCTGGATTTGAAGTCTCGTACCCTTCAATTTTCATTCCGTGGCTGTAATTACCCCCAACCAAACATGCAGGGAACAATTCCCTGCGTAGGCATGCATGTCTACATACTTTGGATGTTTTGCTTAAGGAAACTAGTCGCCATTGGATGGATATTTATTTTATTGAGATTATCGCCATTGGAATTCTTGTGGCGTCAGGTGTAATATACTCCCTTTGTTCCCAAATGTAAGTCTTTTTTAGAGATTCCAACAAAGGACTACGTTCGGAGCAAAATGAGTGAATATACACTCTAAAATATGTCTATATACATCCGTATGTTGTAGTCCATTTGAAATCTTTAAAAAGACTTGTATGGAACGGAGGGAGTACTCGTGTTGCCAGCACGCAAGATTCCATGGCATAATCCATATTCCCATTTCTGTCCCAACGGCCATCTGCTACTACTACTACACCAGTAGTACCGTGCGTAATTAGAGTTTTCTCTCTCGATCTCGATCGTCCGTACACGTGTCGGTGACGGATCGGGATGGAGCGCCACCCAGCCAGCAGGCCACCACCCATGCAAGCTGGCGTGGCATATCGACCTACGCTACGCGTATACTGCTATAGCTGAGCTGGCTTCCATATGCAGGCCTGTAAATCCGCTTCCGTTCCGTTTCTGGTCGATACGCGACCTATATATCCCCATCCGACGAGCCGGAGCCGGACCAACGCCAGGCAGGAGGGGAGGGTAGGTATGGGCCGTGTCTACGTGGCAGCCTGATCTCCACGTCACCTGCACGTACGCATCCATCCATCCATGGACGGATAGGCCCTGGTATATATAGATCGGCCTCGTCGGTCCGATATACATTTTTTTCCCATGATAATCGGTCCGATATATATACATGACGAGGGACGCTGCTTTGGTGACGTAACTGCAGGTATAGTTGGGTCACTTACATGTGAACATGTAGTTACGTCACTGAAGCTCAGTCCCATGAGGAGATGGCGCAACGTAGGAGTACGTACGCACGCATGAGTGGAAAGCACTTGTACATTTTTTCTTCTTCTACCTACTACTGCTCCTATTCTAAATTTGGAATTGGACGGATCATTCTAGCTGGCGCGCGTACGTGATTACGTGGACAGTCTCTCGGTCCAGCTGGGTACATACGTACATGTGGATGAACAGCTGGAGTACGTGCCCGTCCCCGTCCGTGGACGGCGCGTACTGCTGTACAATAGTACAAATGTAGGTACAATAGTACTCTCTTTGTAACCAGATATAAGAGGTTTTTGGATCAGTATAGATGAGAAGATCACTACGTGCGTACTTCGACAGGAAAAAAAAAAGTGAACTCTACCGTGTACCCAGAGCATGAAAAGCAAGCAAGACCGCCATGCAAGCACTTGGGGGCTTCTAAAGGAATTGCAAAGGGACTCTAAATCTTGGGAATTTTTACTAGTATGTAGGTTGTTTGATCCTGGGATGGTAAACCATGGCAATTTTCTTAGGATTCATCTGCACTACATTTTATAAAAGATAGATCATCCACCCCAACCTCTATGAAAATTGTAGATCCAGAACAATTTTCACAAGGTTTCTTTCGGGAGGTGACCCGGAGGCGGCCGTTACTCCTCCCCTTCAACCGCCCGTGTCTGTCGTCGTTCGTTCCCCTATCCTCCTTCGGTCGCTGCGGCAATGCGAGGATAGGGGAACCCCGGATCTTAGTATTTGGGCTTATGGTAGAGATTGGAATAGTTTAGAATTTGTCATTGACGTCGGTGTCATCGGTATGGAATAAAGTCTTAGCGACTCGCCCTCGTTTTCGGTGGTGCTTTGGACCGTTGAAGGTGTGTGAAGCAAGTCCTCATGGAGGCAACCCTTCATCGTTGAGATTATTGTCGTCTCCTTGGAGCAGCAATATTATGGTTTCTCATTGGACGTACACGCTGGTAAATTTTGGTGTCAAGTGCTTCAGATCGATTCAGGGTTCAACAATGAAGACTACGACTCCGGGTTTGGTCTCTAGGGCACGTGCATGACGACTTCCAGGATGTTAGCGACAAGGCCGGACCGGTTTAGTATGGGGAGCAGCGACAGCGGCTCGTTATGACAGCGGTAGTGGTCGTTTGGTAGCTCAGGGACCTCGATGCAATTTTTATTATGTTTAGAGTGTTTTATACTTGGGTGAACATTTAGCTGTTCCTAGTCATTTTCACAACAACAAAAAACACCCTCACAAGATGGCATGTCATTCTGTTAATTTGTTTTCATATCCCAGAGTTAAAATTATCTGAATCAAATACGCAGTAAATATAACGGGAACACCGCCTATGAATCGGTTCCCTAAAAAATGTTTCTCCCTTTAGTCGATTTTCCCTTCTTTCTTCCTCCTCCCCGTCCCACCATCCCTGTGCCGCCCTGCCGACGTTTGCCTCTGGTGACGCCGCGACGTCCAGCTCGTTCTGGGCTAATCTTCGTCGACGCCGCCACTGCCGACCACGACACCCCTTTTTTCCTAGCCGCATGGGAATACACTAAATTGAAATAACTTGTTTTCGGTTTGCCAACCTAGTTGGAAATATATATAACTTGTGTGTACGTACGGCGGCATTGCTGTATTTTTGTCCCTCCCATGGCAGGCATGTGCTTGTACATGCTTTTTCCTTTTGTCATTTTGTCGTCGACCTGAAATCCCCTCGATCGGTTAATTTGGTCGGTCGATTCTTACAGGGCTACAGCATATTTCTGGCTCATTACAGGACACAATAATGGATGGCATCTCCTGTCTGTCTTTGGACTGGTCGTATATACTCTCTTCCTGCCTGGTTGGACTGGTCGTATATACTCTTCCTGCAGCTGGCAGAGCAGAGCGGGGCCAGTTGATTAACGAATCATCATGGATGCCTCCAGTAATCAACAGGAAAACAACACTGTTTTCAGATTTGGGGATCTAGAGGAATATTATAACACCGCATATAATGCATATAGTACTGATGATGCAGATGCATATGAGTTAATGCAACTAGGTATGTGTTTCAAAATATAAGACGTTTTTGTAGCTTAATACTTTTTTTTTCCAATGGGTGAGTCAGACAATAACTATCTGTATACATGGATGAGATGACCAATGCCTTCTTCAGCGCACGCGACCACCCCCGCACCCACACCATGTCAAGCCTCCCCCCTTCACCTTTGTCGTCGGCGGCGTTGCGCCAGATGAACCATCCCTGTCTGACCACAACTTATCGTTCTCTAGCTCGAATGTTTTTCTTTGGGACACGTTGTTGGGGAACGTAGTAATTTCAAAAATTTTCCTACGCACACACAAGATCATGGTGATGTATAGCAACGAGAGGGGAGAGTGTTGTCTACATACCCTTGTAGACCCGGCGAAGCGATCACAACGTAGAGGAAGTAGTCGACGTTCTCCTCGCGATCCGACCGATCCCGCGCCGTTACTCGACGCCCGAGTTCTTGACACACGTCTACTCGATGACGTCCCTCGACTCGATCGGTTGAGTGTCGAGGAGAGTTTCGTCAAGACGACGGCGTGGTGACGATCTTGATGTTTCACCGTAGCAGGGTTTCGCCTAAGCTTCGCTGACAGTATAACCGAGGTGGAATATGGTGGAGGGGCACCGACACGGCTAAGGAACGATCTCACGATCAACTTGTGTGTTCAAGGTGCCCCCCGCCTCGTGATATAAAGGAGCAAGGGGGGGGGGCGGCCAGGGAGGCGCGCCTAGGAGTCCTACTCCTCAGGAGTAGAGATTCCCCCAATCCTAGTTGGACTAGGATTCCGGAGGAAAGAGAGAGAGGGGGCCCCTTCTCTTAGTCCTAGTAGGACTAGGAAAGGGGGAGGCGCGCCTCCTAGGGCGGCCCTTCTCCTTTCCACTAAGGCCCATCGAGGCCCATTTACCTCCCGGGGTTCGGTAACCTCCGGTACTCAGAATTCCGTTTTAGCGGAACCATTCGAACTCCAAACATAGGCTTCCAATATATCAATCTTTATGTCTCGACCATTCCGAGACTCCTCGTTATGTCCGTGATCACATCGGGACTCGAACTCCTTGGTACATCAAAATACATAAACTCATAATAAGCATCATCGAAACCTTAAGCGTGCGGACCCTACGGTTCGAGAACAATGTAGACATGACCTAGAACTATTCACGGTCAATAACCAACAGCGGGACCTGGATGCCCATATTGGTTCCTACATATTCTACGAAGATCTTTATCGGTCGGATCGCATAACAACATACGTTGTTCCTTTGTCATCGGTATGTTACTTGCCCGAGATTCGATCGTCGGTATCCAATACCTAGTTCAATCTCGTTATCGCAAGTCTCTTTACTCGTTCCGTAATACATCATCTCACAACTAACTCATTAGTTGTAGTGCTTGCAAGGCTTCAGTGATGTGCATTACCGAGAGGGCCCAGAGATACCTCTCCGACAATCGGAGTGACAAAACCTAATCTCGAAATACGCCAACCCAACATCGCCTTTGGAGACACTGTAGTACTCCTTTATAATCACCCGATTCGTTGTGACGTCTGGTAGCACCCAAAGTGTTCCTCCGCAAACGGAGTTGCATAATCTCATAGTTACAGGAACATGTATATGTCATGGATAAAAGCAAGAGCAACATACTAAACGATCGTGTGCTAAGCTAAGGGAATGGGTCATGTCAATCAGATCATTCTACTAATGATGTGACCTTGTTAATCAAATAACAACTCTTTGTTCATGGTCGGAAACATAACCATCTTTGATTAACAAGCTAGTCTAGTAGAGGCATACTAGTGACATGTTGTTTGTTTATGCATTCACACATGTATCATGTTTCCGGTTAATACAATTCTAGCATGAATGATAAACATTTATCATGAAATAAGGAAATAAATAATAACTTTATTATTGCCTCTAGGGCATATTTCCTTCAGTCTCCCACTTGCACTAGAGTCAATAATCTAGTTCACATCGCCATGTGATTGAACACCAATAATCATATCTCGTATATGATTAACACCCATAGTTCACATCGTCATGTGACCAACACCCAAAGGGTTTACTAGAGTCAATAATCTAGTTCACATCGCTATGTGATTAACACCCAAAGAGTACAAAGGTATGATCATGTTTTGCTCGTGAGAGAAGTTTAGTCAACGGATCTGTCACATTCAGAGCCGTATGTATTTTGCAAATATTCTATGTCTACAATGCTCGCATGGAGCTACTCTAGCTAATTGCTCCCACTTTCAATATGTATCTAGATCGAGACTTAGAGTCATCGGATCGGTGTCAAAACTTACATCGACGTAACCCTTTACGACTAACCTTTTGTCACTTCCATAATCGAGAAACATATCCTTATTCCACTAAGGATAATTTTGACCGCTGTCCGATGATCTACTCCTAGATCACTATTGTACTCCTTGCCAAAATCGGGCAGGTATACAATAGATCCGGTACACAAGATGGCATATTTTATAGAACCTATGGCCAAGGCATAGGGAATGACTTTCATTCTCTTTCTATCTTCTGCCGTGGTCGGGTTTTGAGTCTTACTCAATTTCACACCTTGTAACACGTGCAAGAACTCTTTCTTTGACTGCTCCATTTGGAACTACTTCAAAATCTTGTCAAGGTATGTACTCATTGAAAAAACTTATCAAGCGTCTTGATCTATCTCTATAGATCTTAATGCTCAATATGCAAGCAGTTTCACCGAGGTCTTTCTTTGAAAAACTCCTTTTAAACACTCCTTTATGCTTTGCGAATAATTCTACATTATTTCCGATCAACAATATGTCATTCACATATACTTATCGAAATGTTTGTAGTGCTCCCACTCACTTTCTTGTAAATACAGGCTTCACCGCAAGTCTGTATAAACTATATGCTTTGATCAACTTATCAAAGTGTATATTCCAACTCGAGATGCTTGCACAAAGGCATAGATGGATCATTGGAGCTTGCACACTTTGTTAGCTCCTTTGGATCGAAAAAACCTTCGGTTGCATCATATACAACTCTTCCTCCGTAAAACCATTCAGAATGTAGTTTTACATCCATTTGCCAAATTTCATAAATTGTGGCAATTGCTAACATGATTCGGATAGACTTAAGCATCGCTACAGTTGAGAAAATCTCATTGTAGTCAACACCTTGAACTTGTCAAAAACCTTTTTGCGACAAGTTGAGCTTTGTATATAGTATCACTACTATCAACGTCCGTCTTCCTCTTGAAGATCCATTTATACAATATGGCTTGCCGATCATCGGGCAACTCCACCAAAGTCCATACTTTGTTCTCATATATGGATCCCATCTCAGATTTCATGGCCTCAAACCATTTCGCGGAATCTGGGCTCACCATCGCTTCTTCATAGTTCGCAAGTTCATCATGGTCTAGTAACATGACTTCCGAGCAGGATTACCGTACTACTCAGTGCGGATCTCACTCTGGTTTACCTACGAGGTTCGGTAGTAACTTGATCTGAAGTTACATGATCATCATCATTAGCTTCCTCACTAATTGGTGTAGTAGTCACAAGAACAGATTTCTGTGATGAACTACTTTCCAATAAGGGAGCAAGTCTGATTACCTCATCAAGTTCTACTTCCCTCCCACTCACTTCTTTCGAGAGAAACTCCTTCTCTAGAAAGGATCCATCTTAAGCAACGAATATCTTGCCTTCGGATCTGTGATAGAAGGTGTCCCCAACAATTTCCTTTGGGTATTCTATGAAGACGCACTTCTCCGATTTGGGTTCGAGCTTATCAGGATGAAACTTTTTCACATAAGCATCGCAACTCCAAACTTTAAGAAACGACAACTTGGGTTTCTTGCTAAACCACAGTTCATATAGTGTCGTCTCAACGGATTTAGATGGTGCCCAATTTAACGTGAATGCAGCTGTCTCTAATGCATGATCCCAAAATGATATTGGTAAATCAGTAAGAAACATCATAGATTGCACTATATCCAATAAAGTGCGGTTACGATGTTTGGACACACCATAACATTGTGGTGTTCCAGGTGGCGTGAGCTGTGAAACTATTCCACATTGTTTTAATTGAAGACCAAACTCGTAACTCAAATATTCGTCTCCGCGATCAGATCGTAGAAACTTTATTTTCTTGTCACGATGATTTTTCTACTCCACTCTGAAATTCTTTGAATCCTTTCAACTATTTCAGACTTATGTTTCATCAAGTAGATATACCCATATCTGCTCAAATCATCTGTGAAGGTCAGAAAATAATGATACTTTTCGGGAGCCTTAATATTCATCGGACCACATACATCAGTATGTATGATTTCCAACAAATCTGTTGCTCGCTCCAATGTTCCGGAGAACGGTCGTTTTAGTCATCTTGCCCAAGAGGCATGATTCGCAAGCATCAAGTGATTCATAATCAAGTGATTCCAAAAACCCATCAGCATGGAGTTTCTTTATGCGCTTTACACCAATATGACCTAAACGGCAGTGCCACAAATAAGTTGCACTATCATTATTAACTTTGCATCTTTTGGTTTCAATATTATGAATATGTGTATCACTACGATCGAGATCCCATGAACCATTTTCATTGGGTGTGTAACCATATAAGGTTTTATTCATGTAAACAGAATAACAGTTTATTCTCTTACTTAAATGAATAACCGTATTGCAAAAAACACGATCAAATCATATTCATGCTCAACGCAAACACCAAATAACATTTATTTAGGTTCTACACTAATCCCGAAAGTATAGGGAGTGTGCGATGATGATCATATCAGTCTTGAAACTCCTTTCAACACACATCGTCACTTCACCCTTAACTAGTTTCTGTTTATTCTCGCAACTCCCGTTTGAGTTACTACTCTTAGCAACCGAACCAAGTACCCAATACCGAGGGGTTGCTATAAACACTAGTAAAGCACACATAAAACACCAGATATCAAATATACCCTTTTTCACTTTGCCATCCTTCTTATCCACCAAATATTTAGGGCGTTCCGCTTCCGGTGACCATTTCCTTTGCGGTGTAAGCACTCGGTTTGTGCTTTGGTTCAGCTTTGGGCTTCTTCGTGGGAGTGACAACTTGCTTGTCAATCTTCTTGAAGTTCCCTTTCTTTCCTTTGCCCTTTTCTTGAAACTAGTGATCTTGTCAAACATCAACACTTGATGCTCTTTCTTGATTTCTACCTTCGTCGATTTCAACATCACGAAGAGCCCGGAATCATTTTCGTCATCCCTTGCATACTATAGTTCATCACGAAGTTCTTGGTGATGGTGACTAGAGAATTTCATCAATCACTATCTTATCTGGAAGATTAACTCCCACTTGATTCAAGTGATTGAAGTACCTGCACAATCTGAGCACATGCTCACTAGTTGAGCGATTCTCCTCCATCTTTTAGTTATAGAACTTGTTGGAGACTTCATATCTCTCAACTCGGGTATTTGCTTGAAATATTAACTTCAATTCTGGAACATCTCATATGGTCCATGATGTTCAAAACATCTTTGAAGTCCCGATTCTAAGCCATAAAGCATGGTGCACAAAACTATCAAGTAGTCATCATATTGAGCTAGCCAAACGCTCATAACGTGCGATCCGCTCCCGCAATAGGTCTGTCACCTAGCGGTGCATTAAGGACATAATTCTTCGTGCAAAGAATGAGGATAAACCTCGGATCACGGATCAAATCCGCATCATTGCTACTAACATTTTTCAACACAATTTTCTAGGAACATATCAAAATAAACATATGACAGCAACAACGCAAGCTATTGATCTTACAACATAATTTGCAAAATACTACCGGGACTAAGTTCATGATAAATTTAAGTTCAATTAATCATATTACTTAAGAACTTCCACTTAGAAAAACATCTCTAGTCATCCAAGTGATCACGTGATCCAAATCAACTAAACCATAACCGATCATCACGTGAAATGGAGTAGTTTTCAATGGTGAACATCTTATGTTGATCATATCTACTATATGATTCACGCCGACCTTTCGGTCTCCGTGTTCCGAGGCCATATCTGCATATGCTAGGCTCGTCAAGTATAACCCGAGTATTCTGCGTGTGCAAAACTGGCTTGCACCCGTTGTAGATGGACGAGAGCTTATCACACCCGATCATCACGTGGTGTCCGGGCACGATTTAACTTTGGCAACGGTGCATACTCGGGAGAACACTTCTTGATTATTTAGTGAGAGATCATCTTATAATGCTACCGTCAATCAAAGCAAGATAAGATGCATAAAAGGATAAACATCACATGCAAATCAATATAAGTGATATGATATGGTCATCATCATCTTGTGCTTCACGATCTCCATCTTGCAAAGCACCACCATGATCACCATCGCCACCGGCGCGACACCTTGATCTCCATCGCAGCATCGTTGTCGCCTCGCCAAACTTATGCTATTACGACTATCGCTACCGCTTAGTGATAAAGTAAAGCATTACAGGCGATTGCATTGCATACAATAAAGCGACAACCATATGGCTCCTGCCATTGCCGATAACGGTTACAAAACATGATCATCTCATACAATAAAATATAGCATCACGTCTTGACCATATCACATCACAACATGCCTGCAAAAACAAGTTAGACGTCCTCTACTTTGTTGTTGCAAATTTTACGTGGCTGCTACGGGCTTAAGCAAGAACCAGTCTCACCTACGCATCAAAACCACAACGATACTTCGTCAAATAGACTCCGTTTAACCTTCTCAAGGACCGGGCGTAGCCACACTCGGTTCAACTAAAGTGAGAGAGACAGGCACCCACCAGTCACCTTTAAGCAACGAGTGCTCGCAGCGGTGAAACCAGTCTCGCGTAAGCGTACGCGTAATGTCGGTCTGGGCCGCTTCATCTCACAATACCGCTGAACCAAAGTATGACATTTGGTAGGTAGTATGACTTGTATCGCCCACAACTCACTTGTGTTCTACTCGTGCAAAACATCAAACCATAGAAAAACCTAGGCTCGGATGCCCTTTGTTGGGGAACGTAGTAATTTCAAAAATTTTCCCACGCACACACAAGATCATGGTGATGTATAGCAACGAGAGGGAGAGTGTTGTCTACATACCCTTGTAGACCCGAAGCGAAGCGATCACAACGTAGAGGAAGTAGTCGACGTTCTCCTCGCGATCCGACCGATCCGGCGCCGTTACTCGACGCCCGAGTTCTTGACACACGACAGCTCGATGACGCCCCTCGTACTCGATCCAGCCGAGTGTCGAGGGAGAGTTTCACGACGACGGCGTGGCAGGACGATCTTGATGTTTCACGGTAGCAGGCTTCGCCTAAGCTTGCGACAGTATAACCGAGGTGGAATATGGTGGAGGGGGCACCGCACACGGCTAAGGAACGATCTCACGATCAACTTGTGTGTTCCAAGGTGCCCCTGCCCCAGATATAAAGGAGCAAGGGGAGGGGCGGCGGCCAAGGGAGGCGCTACTGGGAGTCCTACTCCTCGGGAGTAGGATTCCCCCAATCCTAGTTGGACTAGGATTCGGAGGGAAGAGAGAGAGGGGCGGCCCCTTCTCTTAGTCCTAGTAGGACTAGGAAAGGGGGGCGAGCCTCCTAGGGCGGCCCTTCTCCTTTCCACTAAGGCCCATCGAGGCCCATTTACCTCCCGGGGTTCCAGTAACCTCCCTGTACTCGATAAATTCCGCCGCCCGGAACCATTCGAACTCCAAACATAGGCTTCCAATATATCAATCTTTATGTCTCGACCATTCCGAGACTCCTTGTTATGTCCGTGATCACATCGGGACTCGAACTCCTTCGGTACATCAAAATACATAAACTCATAATAACCGCCATCGAAACCTTAAGCGTGCGGACCCTACGGTTCGAGAACAATGTAGACATGACCTAGAACTATTCACGGTCAATAACCAACAGCGGACCTGGATGCCCATATTGGTTCCTACATATTCTACGAAGATCTTTATCGGTCGATCCGCATAACAACATACGTTGTTCCTTTGTCATCGGTATGTTACTTGCCCGAGATTCGATCGTCGGTATCCAATACCTAGTTCAATCTCGTTATCGCAAGTCTCTTTACTCGTTCCGTAATACATCATCTCACAACTAACTCATTAGTTGTAGTGCTTGCAAGGCTTCGATGATGTGCATTACCGAGAGGGCCCAGAGATACCTCTCCGACAATCGGAGTGACAAAACCTAATCTCGAAATACGCCAACCCAACATCCGCCTTTGGAGACACCTGTAGTACTCCTTTATAATCACCCGATTCGTTGTGACGTTTGGTAGCACCCAAAGTGTTCCTCCGCAAACGGAGTTGCATAATCTCATAGTTACAGAACATGTATATGTCATGGATAAAAGCAGTAGCAACATACTAAACGATCGTGTGCTAAGCTAAGGGAATGGGTCATGTCAATCGATCATTCTACTAATGATGTGACCTTGTTAATCAAATAACAACTCTTTGTTCATGGTCGGAAACATAACCATCTTTGATTAACAAGCTAGTCTAGTAGAGGCATACTAGTGACATGTTGTTTGTTTATGCATTCACACATGTATCATGTTTCCGGTTAATACAATTCTAGCATGAATGATAAACATTTATCATGAAATAAGGAAATAAATAATAACTTTATTATTGCCTCTAGGGCATATTTCCTTCACACGTTTGATAGCCCACATTAGGGTCTCCAAGCCCCGCTGGATGTAGTTTCGGGCTGTTTGGTTGCTTGAGTTGTACCGTAATCTTGGCCCATACGAACATTAAAGCACATCGGGGTCAAGCTCTGGAGGAACGTCTGAATCGGCCATTTTTTCACAGCCAGACTCGAGCGATCCAACTCGAGGCATGTGGGCATAGGCGGTTGCATGGGTGAGGTACACGCAAGACGTCACGTTGTTTCTAGAAGCACCGCCATAACTCCCCTCACCCTTCTCTCACAGCTCACTGTCCCCTCTCTCCACTCTCACACCCGCGGCGGCGAGCACAAGATCTGACGGGCGAGCAGTGACAACAAGCATCGGAGCAAAGATCTGGACGGCGAGCACCGGTGTCATCACCGCACCGTCAGGCGTTCGTTAATGGCAGTTTGTCCTCTGTCTTCGGTGGCATTGATTTATACCATGCCCGCATCCGATTTAGCATCGCGCACTCCATTTAGGCATCGAATCTACCTCTTGGCTTTGATTTGGGACTTGATTAGGCATATCCAATTAGGGATTTGAGCGGTTCAAACATGATTGAGTAGGACTTTTATTAGGAGGGAGGGGTTAAATCGAGGTTACATCCCTTCAAATCCAACCCAACAAGTAGTAGCCGCAGCAAGCCTGGAGGAGCTTGGAATGGCGGTAGCCTTGAGGCATGTAATCGTCGACCTCAAAGAGCATTGTAGGGTAGCCTGGCTCAGGAGCCCCGACCGCCATCTCCACCACTTCCTCGGCACTGCCAGCATCCTCTATCTCCACCGCTTCGCCATTGCCAGCATCCACCATATCCTCCAAGTGTAGTAGATTTTTTGCATTGTTCATATGAGGATTACATTTTTTCCTTTCATCCACCTTCTACTCATATGTTCGATGCAAATCGACAATGGTGCTTTGGGGAACTCCTCCAAGGGCATGGTGGTTCTGGCCGATAAGAAGGGCAAGGCGGTGGTGGAGCTTGGCAGCGCCGCTAAGAGGTTGAGGAACTACGACCATTTCCATGAGGACGTCGGCCCAAGCCACTTCTGCAAGGTCACTTTGCACCCAAGATGGAGTGCTGCCAATGCAAGTCGACTTCACCAAGCACTTGACCACCGTCCCCAAGTAATTCATGCTGAGGACAAACACCAGCTGCACCTAGAGGGTGACGGCCCAGACGATCAACGATAGGCTCACCCTTGATTTGGGTTAGCCCCCCTTCGCCGTTGCTCATTAGATGGATCAGGTACCTCGTCACCTTTTAGATGGCGACACTCAACACCCTGAAGATGACCGTCTTCAATGATGATGGCGTCAAGGTGGTGACCAAGTGCAAGAGGCACGATGAGGCATTCGTCGTAGATCGTTAGGAAGTTATCTCCACACCTTTAAGACTTTTGCGTAGGATGTTGAATATTGTGCCACAACTGTTTTGTCATTTATTAACTGCATGTGAGTCTATGCTTAAACTCTCATTTATGGGTTTATGCTATGCATATTTATCCATGTTGTGCATGTGTGTGCCGGTAATCTCACCACTCTAACAAGAGGTTACCAAACCATATGTGTTGCATGTAACCAAACACCAACATTATGGATCTTCGTAGAACAGGCCTGCAACCAAACACCATGTGTGCGATTCTGCTCTGCAGGCTAGAGGGATGCAGACAAATGAACTATGTGCAGAACATGGGTTTTTGCCAGTTTTCACTCGGTCTTATTGAGTCAGGCCACTGATGCAAAGTGTCTAAAATTCATGCAGCCTACCAAACATGTCCTTATTGTGTAGGAATCGACTTAACTGAAGTAAAATATAAGCTGCCTTTTAAATACCAAATGTGGAATGAATCCCAATTTCTCTTGGCAACAGAAACATCTATGGTATACTATCTCCTTTACGGTATTAGGCTCGCGCATATTCCAAGATTTACAATTTGAGCAATGTAGTATAATTTATATATCACAAAAAGTATCATTAAAAACTTTAAATGGTATATTTTCAAGTGGTATAAATTTTGGAGAAGATACTGTGATTCGGCGACCTGCACTTCTAGGGGATCATCCTCGGCTCAAGTATGCCAACGATCAAGGCTTCCCATCTTTTTGGATGGGTGACTCAAGGTACTTTCAAAAACCTTTGTTGGTAATGTTCGTGCGGGTGAAAGGATGATATCGTTTACTTTTTGTGAGTGAAAGGGTGACATCGTTGCTTCAATTCAATTACAGTTTTTTGAAGTCTTGGGAGTATTTCTTCTGGGAGAGATTGATAACATGAGATTGATCCCACGAAGGCGTTTACATGCCTTTTTGCTTTGTCCTTTGTACATGTGATCGGTTAATCTGGTCGGTCGGTTCTTATAGCACAGCTTAGCTCATTTTAGGACAATAATAATGCACGGCATCTCCTGTCCTAATCCAAATAACAGCCTTGGACCGGTCGTATATACTCTTCCTGCAGCTGGCAGGGCAGAGCAGGGCCAGTAATTAATTAACGGATCACGGATGCCTTCATTGATTTGATTAATCAACAGGAAAACAACACTGTTTTCAGATTTGGGGATCTAGAGGAATAGTATAACATTACACTACACATAATGCATATGCAGATGCAGATGTATAGTCATACTGCTACCTATTTTTTTTCTTTCCTTTTGCTATTATTCAATGCGTCAGCCACACAATAACTATCTGCAGTATACATGGATGAGATGAAGTGAGATTATTCATTGTTAAACAAGAATAAAGGGCTCAACTCAAATAAAATAAAAATAGACAGTGCTTGCCTAGAGCTAGTATTGACCAGCCTTGCCGACCGTCAATCAGAAAACGATGGACGTGGCCTGGTTGATCTGGACGTGTCTGCCCATCCATGCATTATAGCATCTCCTAGCCAGTAGCCCAGTATATGAGTGATTTGACCTGGATTAGTCAGATCATGCTCATCCACCTAGCAGCTAGAAAAAAACGATTAGGCTAAAAAAACTAGTGCAATTTAGCATCAGAACCTATTTTCACTTGTGTAAACTCAGCTCATGCGACTAGATGTTCAGTCGCTAGCTCATTTCATTTTTGTAATCCAAAGGCGCCCTTCAACTTTCAAAAAAAAAAGGAAAAAAAGGATATGTGATTGGTTTTCATACAACAACAACAACGACGACGACGACAAAGGAACATACACCTTCTGGTAGCATGCATGGACGCTCTATTGTTAACAGCAAATTACTACTCGTAGTTATTCCAAGTCTTTTGCGATGAAGAAAAGTGCATTCGCTCGTGCTAGCACAGTAAATTAATACTCCCTCCGTTTTAAAATAGATGACCCAACTTTATACTAAAGTTAGTAAAAGTTGGGTTAATACAAAGTTGGGTCATCTATTTTTTTTTTTTTGAAACGAGGCAAAAGACTTGCCATTTCATTGAATAAGGAAGGAGTTTTAGGACAAAGCCGCAAAGCGGCAATAATAAAAGAAAGGACTACTCTCGCGGCATTACAATACCCAACTGCTTTGCACCGGCCAAAGCCCAAAGAGACACCTCGTCTTTAATCTTGGAAATGAGAACCATCGAAGGGACGGCCGTGTTACGGAAGACTCTAGCATTGCGCTCGGTCCAAATCTCCCATGAGATGAGCATCATCAGAGAGGCCAGCGCCTTGGGAGATCCAACCCGAGTGTGTATGTTGTTGGTCCACCAATCTCTCACCGAGACCCTCGTCGCCCAGGTGGCCGTGTTGACGTGGTGCAACCCAAGCCACGGAATAATATCGTTCCACACCCGAAGAGTGAATCGGCATTGGAAGAGGAGATGAGCCGCAGATTCCTGGCATTGCTTGCATAGAGGGCATACACCACAATTGGGCCAACCCCGCATAATTAAGCGATCAGACGTCCAGATCCTATTTTGTAGAACAAGCCAAGCAAAAAATTTGCATCGCGGGGGAGCCCAGACCTTCCAAACCGATTGCACCAGATATGAAGGGAGTACGTATTATTCTCAGTTTTTTTGCTAAAAAGAATCCGTATTTTCATGGTCAGTTAGCTAACTACCTCATGTATAACTATACTTCGTGTTAAAAAAGAGAGTAGCTGGACGTATGGCGGCATTACATAGAGTGTTTTTACAGACAGGCTGCATTATGTCCCTCGCATCCGAGGCATGCATCTTTTTGTCGTCGGCAGAGACAGGATAACCAAAACTTATTCTCTGGATTTGGTCGGTTCTTACAGCGCGATCTCTCCCCTTAACCCGCATCACAGGACCCTAACTAATGGCGTCCCCTAATTAATCACCCTAGACCGGTCTTCCTGCAGCATCTAGCAGTAGCACCAGCAGATACAGTTAATTAATAAATAATTAATCAACAGGAAAACAACAACTGCTTGAATATATTTTTCTAACGGGGAACCGCTTGAAGATTTGGGGATCTAGATGAATGGATTAATAATGTTGCACCAAAACAATTTTTGCCTTCCACATGCATGCAAGCATGGGGCGGTCAGCAATGGCGGAGCCAGGAAAAATGAGTGAGGGGGGCCGGGTGTTCTTAATCCTTATTGAGTAGGGCCAGGCCACTAAATTACACTGTTTTAGCAGCAAATAATCATGTATTCAGATGCATATTAGGCCTAATTCAGTATTGTTAGGGGGGGCCAGGGCCCCTGCTGGTCCCCCCCTGTCTCCGCCGTTGGCGGTCAGACCCAGACAATAATGCAGATGATATGCAGTGCGCAGATGAGATGATTGGCTGTTGAATATGACCACGTACCCCTGTTAAAAATAGAGCAACCAGCTGTATGTGTACTTCATCTCCATGACATATGTATATATATACAGTGTTGAACACTCTGGCTTGCCGGTTAACTGGTATACTCAGGAACGATGGATGTGTTCTGCCCAGTTAACATGCTGAGTCTGTCGAGTGATTTGATCATGATTTTGATTTGACCGGTCCTAATCCAGGCCCAATCACATTCTCGGCCAGCTAGCTAGAAACATGTCTACATGTGTGCACTGCACTGCACACTCCATGAACACACACAGGTAACCTAATTAACCAAACCAGCTCTAGCTGATGCGTCCAATTAATTACTGAAACCATGCAATGCCCCATGGAGTTTTTTTCTTCTTCAAATAATTAACTAGAAGAGGTCAGAAGTAGACCGGGTGCAAAGCAAGGTACGTAGGTAGCATTGTAGCCATGTTCCCCAAGATTTGGTGCCCTTAAACAACTAGATTTGATCCAGGGGGACACTTAATTAGCAGAGGAGGAGGAGGCCATGTGAGCGATGCGCCGATGCCCTGCCTGCCAGGTCAGGCCTGCAGGTCCAGTGAGACACTTATCTGCATGCTATGCCACAACAGTTGATGATGATGATGATTAGATCCACAGATTAATTCCCTTGTGCTGTTGTTAAAGCAATTAAGAAAAACAGCACAGGCGCTTTCTGCTCCTTGATTAATTAGCATGTACTGGAATTAATTAGTTTAACCTGCTAATTAAACGTGGTACATATATACATGTGTGTGTGGTAAAAGAACAGATTAATCTGGTTATAATTTATGCTGGTTGGGGAGGACACATGAACAGAGAGTTTTTTATTTACATAGCTTTCAATGTGAAGCAGGGTTCAGTCTTGACTCAAGCAAAACCAGGCTTTAGTCACAGAATATTTATGCACAACTTTTTTCACCGGTGAAGGGACCAATGAAGATGAATCCCCTATGTCCTGTCCATTAACAGATGAATGATGACTTACTTGGATGTTAATTGTGGGTTAAGGGTTAATCCAGTGCTTTGCATCATCAGCCTAAACATGGAAATTAATGCCTACCCATTTCAATCATGGGCAGGTAAGCAAGAACCAAAAATGATTGAGCTGGCCAGGCTGTGTGGCTTTGGTATACCTAAGCCCAGGGAAATCTAGCTAGCCCCAAGAAGACACACCCCACCAGCATCAGCAGGAGCTGTCAAGCATGGCAAGAGCCAAGGGACAAGTGTGTGTTAATGGATAGTGGCTGCAGTGCAAGAGCATGTGAGCTACTAGATTAGTGAGTGCTGAGCTTTCTTGACACCCCAGCCCAGAAGAACATAACATAAATGTTGTTGGGGAACAATCCTGAACCCTAAAGGAGTGGAGAAAAGCAGGTGGGGGGTGCATTGCATGCACACCTGCCCTACTTACTCAATGCACATATGCAGATCACTACCTCACTCACCACCCCACCTGTGATGGCACCATTATTTATTCTCCTCCTCAGATGCTTCACACACAGCCTTGGGAGCACAGAGCCACACATAAACATTGCTTCCAACTCAAGGCCTGGCTGTACTTTGTAACCTGTGATGCATGCTCCACCAACCAGCAAACCACATTGTATACTCAAGCAGCCCCTGCATGACCTTAGATGACAGCAGCATCATGTGATGGATTAATGTGCATCTGGATGAAGGGTCAATTGGTTCTTAATTAATTAATATAATCCACCATGCAACTAGGTCTCAAGATCATAAAACAAGGGTTGGGTCTGTGGTGAACTGGTTATCCTCTGGTTTAAATTTGTTGTTACTGTCAGATGATTGGGCCTCAAGGGCTGTGCAGGGAAGGGGATCCGATGAAACACCGGAGCAAGATCATTGGCCACATCAGGATCAGATTAAGGGCTGCATCTTGCATGCATGTGCAGGTTCAGTCCTTGCTCAGTCACTAACTAGATTTTATATCATATTTCTTGCTCTTTGAGCAGATGGAACCTAATTGAACTGAACTAGGGTAGGACATATTATAAAATTACTTAGCAGGCTCTAATCAAAAGAACTAACACATATATCTTTGCTAGTTACCATTGCAATTTTTCAGTTAGCATGTCATATCATGGAACAGCCGATGCAGCCGGCGGTGGTGGTCATCTCCTAAGCCGGAGGTGCTCGGCCTGAGACTGGGTGGTCGGATCTCGAGATCTGTCATCTAGACCCGGCTGTGAGTCGGGGAGACATAGTTGCCGATGAAAACCGAGCCGATGGCGGCGTTCTGTGCCGTTACCTTGATAAAGGCATCGTCGTGTAACTACTGTCGACCCACTCGTGATGATCAGGGGGAAACCCTAGGATCCATCTTCCAGATCGAACGATGGCGACACTGCGGTGTCGTTTCTCTCTTGGGAGCATCATTTGTGGAGCAGGGCCGGAAGACAGAGGCGGGAGGTGAAGCAACTTCGTCTTCCATGGAGCTTCGATGGAGATGTCAAGTCATGCCTGGCCGACAGGTGCTATGATGTGTCATGCCTGCTCGGCAGGTGCTACGTACGACAGATCTTTCAGAGACTTCAAGCTGTGTCGGTTGGTGGTACTTGGCGTCATGCTGCTGCGGTGTACCGGCAACGATCGCGATGTGCTCAGCAGTTTGCGTGCAGGGAGGTGGTGTCGTTGGGCGCCGTGGTGGCGTCGACGGATGGCCGGACAGGCAAGGATGATGCGAATCTCTTTCTTGAAGATTAGTCAGCGGTTCGATGATGATGGCGGTTTCTAAAACGTGTATATGTCTTGGATGCTTTGGGTTTGCTGCACTGGCTGTAGGTTCTGATACGTTATGTGGACGGATCGGTTTTAGGTATGGTGAGTGAGACCACTCCACATTATCGAGTTTGTAGGTGTTACTGGTGGCTTCGGGTGACTTGATGTATATTCTTGTCATACCTTTGTTGAATAATTAATAAAGATGGTTGTATGCATCGGTTGATGAAGAGGCAGGTGGTTTAACCTCCTTTTTCAAAAAATCATGGAAGAGCAGACATGGGTAAAGTATGTACGTATGTATCATGGTGACATGACTTGCAAGCACTAGAATAAAATGCAGGGCAGCTAGCAAGCAAGCTAGCTACTCACTTCCAAGCCCCAACTGGCTTGTCTGTCTTGTTGACATGTGCAGCATGGTAGTAAAGTGGCACACTGAAAGTTGGAGGCTTGGCCTTTTCCTACAGATCTAAGAACGGTCGACAGGACATGTTCCTCTCTCCACTTTTCTGTACGCCTTCTTCTTTTCGTTGAGATTACAGTGCAGTTGCTCGGTGGCAACACATAAACCAACAATGGACGGCAGAGAAAAAACAGAGCAAAATCAACAAGAAGATGGAGCGACATGCATGCACGGTGGATATATATTTCATCCCAATACTACAAACACAATGTACATATCTTGGAGAAAATATGAGAAAATTTCGTCGAAAAATTCCACGGCGACCCAACCCATAGGGAAAAAGAGGTATGAGCACACGTCGATCTAAATTCAGATTGGATTCCTGGATAAATAGATGGATAGGATAGGGTTGCTTTTGGGGCTGGTCATGTGTTGGGAGCGCGCGCTTTGATCTCAAGGTTAATCATGCATGCATGCAAGCAAGCAAGCAAGCAATGGGCATTGCATTTGTCACGTGAGTGGGGCCACGTGCATGTGTTTTTCTTCATAAAACACTGCTTGTCATTGAAGCCTGAACCACTGTGGTCAGAGAGAGAGAGGGGGGTTACTGTAGCTAGATGAAAAGTGATCTGACTTGGATATGGTTGAGGGAGGAGGATGAGAAGAAGATGACAAGGGAGGAGTGCCAGTGGCAGTGCGTTTGCCATTGCTTTTTCATTCACGCACGGGCAGGGGAGGGGGAAGGTGTCTGGTGCACCGGTGCTTGTGGTGCTACCGGTGCACTGGACTCGGTAGCACGTTAAAAAATGTTTTAAAAAATTTGAAAAAAATGTAATACATTGACACAACATCGATTTGTGTTGTCACAAAAATATAACTCAAAATTCAAAACATTGCATGAGATACAAAAATGACAAATTTGGCATCAATGTGATAATGGGCCAAATCTAAAGCCCAATTTATGTGTGTACTGTTCAGTATCGATTTTGTGAATTTTGTATCTCGGGCAATGTTTTGAATTTCGTTTTGAAATTTGGCAATGCCCTTGCATATCTACATAAGTTTCAGCATCATGAGCTTGGAGTGAGTGAGTCTTTGCAAGGATAGATATGTAGAGTGGGCATAGGAAGGGGGCTCGTGCTCTTGTGGATAGGGAAAGCATCTGGTGCAGCGGTGCTTATGGTGCTACCAGTGCACTGGGCGCTAAAGAATATTTGAAAAAATCTGGAAAAAAATTAGCACATCCACACAACTTCATTCTATGTTGTCGCCAAATTTTCACTCAAAATTCAAAGCATTGCTCGATATACAAAATTCACAAAATCGATACTGAATAGTACAAACTTAAATTGGGCTTTAGATTTGGCCCATTATCACATTGATGCCAAATTTATCATTTTTGTATCTCATGCAATGTTTCGAATTTTGAGTTAAATTTTTGTGGCAGTTCGATGTTGTATCAATGTATTACATTTTTTCCCAATTTTTTTGAAACATTTTTAACGTATACCGTGTCCTCAGGCACTCAGAGCACCACAAACACCGTGCATCGACACTCCCCAACCCCACCGTTTTGCGTCAGATTCTTTGGAGTTTTTCTTTCTCAGGTAATAAGCTTGATGAACATACTTGTGAGGCTTGTCACTTGGGCAAGCACGTTGTCTTTCATTTAGTGCGTCTACCACTGTTTCCACTTTTTCGTTTCAATTACTTCATACTGATGTTTGGATGTCTCCTGTTGCAAGTAACACAGGTTATCTATACTATTTGGTGATTTTGGATGATTGTTCTCATTATGTGTGGACTTTTCCTCTTTGTCGTAAATCCGATGCTCTAGCCACACTCACGTCCTTTTATTCCTATGTCACCACACAGTTCGGTCGCCCCATTCTTGCACTCCAAACCGATAACGAAAAAGAGGTTGACAACGTCGCTCCCCGCACCCTTCTCACCTCTCATGGCACCATCTCCCGTCTGACTTGCCCATACACCTCATAGCAGAACGGCCGAGTCGAGCGCATTCTCTGCACTCTTAATGACTGCGTTCGCATGTTACTCTTTCACTCTAACGTGCCCGCTCGGTTTTGGCCTGACGCTCTTGCCACTGCCACTCTTCTAGTTAACATCCGTCCGTGTCGTCCTTGGTGGAACTACGCCCCTCACCACCTTCTCTTCAGTACACCGCCGTCCTATGACGGTCTTCGCATCTTTGGGTGTCTTTCTTATCCTAGCACCACGTCCACCACGCCACACAAACTCGCACCACGTTCCGTACCATGCATCTTTCTTGGCTATCCCTCTAACACCAAAGGTTACCGGTGCTATGATCTTGTCACTCATCGTGTGTACACCTCGAGGCACATGTATTTTGTCGAGATGGTGTTCCCTTTTTTAGGTTTCTCCGGCTATGGCTCCTTCGGCGCCGACCCACGCGCCCCCTGCTTGGAGTGATGCGCGGAGGCGACACCCGACGGTCCCACCTGCCCGGCGCCTTCTGCCTACGCCCGGGTTCCCGACTCCCTCCCCCGAGGTCGAGTCTGACCGGGCCCCTGGGTCCCCGACTCCCTCCTTCAAGGTTGACCCGGGCCGGGTACCTCACCCTGGCGCCGCTGCGACCACCCCGGTCGGCGCCGTCACCCCAGCGACAGGCTCGACTGTCGGTGTCAAAACCGGCGGATCTCGGGTAGGGGTCCCGAACTGTGCGTCTAAGGCTAATGGTAACAGGAGGCGGGGGACACAATGTTTACCCAGGTTCGGGCCCTCTCGATGGAGGTAATACCCTACTTCCTGCTTAATTGATCTTGATGATATGAGTATTACAAGAGTTGATCTACCACGAGATCGTAGAGGCTAAACCCTAGAAGCTAGCCTATGATTATGATTGTTGTCGTCCTACGGACTAAACCCTCCGGTTTATATAGACATCGGAGGGGGCTAGGGTTACACAGAGTCGGTTACAGAGAAGGAGATCTACATATCCGGATTGCCAAGCTTGCCTTCCACGCAAAGGAGAGTCCCACCCGGACACAGGACGAAGTCTTCAATCTTGTATCTTCATAGTCCAACAGTCCGGCCAAAGTATATAGTCCGGCTGTCCGAGGACCCCCTAATCCAGGAATCCCTCAGTAGCCCCTGAACCAGGCTTCAATGATGATGAGTCCGGCGCGCAGATTGTCTTTAGCATTGCAAGGCGAGTTCCTTCTCCGAATACTCCATAGAAGATCTTGAATATGAGGATCGTGTCCGGCTCTGCAAAACAAATTCCACATACCACCGTAGAGAGTACAATATTCCACAAATCTAATCTGCTGACAGCTTTTCACAGCGTGACATCACGCCATGGCCCGGTCATTATTCGAACCGTTTTTCTCAACCAACTACTGCACATATTGCGAGGCGGTTTCTTTGGCACATCTTGTCGAAGCAGAGATCGTGTCCCCTTATCACGGGATTCTCATCATTACGGGTGTGGGTAACCCAACTGCGCCGTCAATCGCGGCGCTTGGGGAATAAGCGATTTTACGGGGCAAGTGAGGAGGCGCACAGTTTCTACTGCCTTTATAAAGGGATAGGGATTACTCATTTTCACCCACGCCTTCTTCTTCCCCTGCCCATCCATTCTCGCACGCTCGAGCTCCAGCGCCCAATTTCTCACCTTCTCCGTAAAGCCATTCCAAACATGTCCGGAGCGGGAGGCAAGTGGATGGTCTCCTCCGTTATGGAGGAGGACATCACGAAGCTTCGGGAGGCCGGATACCTGGCCGCAGACATCGCGCACCGGCTCCCGGACGCAGGGCAGATCGTCCCTACTCCGGAACCGCACGAGAGGGTTGTATTTCTTGCCCACTTCGTCCGTGGACTAGGATTCCCCCTACACCCATTTGTCCACGGGCTCATGTTTTACTACGGGCTAGACTTCCACGATCTGGCCCCCAATTTCATCCTCAACATCTCGGTGTTTATCGTCGTGTGCGAGGCCTTCCTCCGCATCAAGCCCCACTTCGGCCTGTGGCTGAAGACCTTCAACGTGAAGCTGAAGGTGGTGGTCGGCCAGCAAGCGGAGTGCGGAGGCGCCATGGTGGGCAAGATGCCCAACGTCACTTGGCTCGAAGGCTCCTATGTGGATACCATGAAGGGGTGGCAATTGGGGTGGTTCTATATCACCGAGCCGCGTGACGCCAACTGGGTGGCGGCCCCCGAATTTTGATCTGGCATCCCCATGCGGCTCACCTCCTGGAAAGAGAAGGGATTAGCCTGGGGTGCGCTGGCGGAGCTGACCGAACTCCAGAACTGTGTCAAAAATATGATAAGCAAGAAAATCAAGCTTGTCAACGTGGTCCAGGTCATGCTCTTCCGCCGAATCATTCTATGTCAAAGACGGGCATTCAATATGTGGGAGTTCGACCCGGACGAACACCACACGCTGCGAGAGCTCTTCGACATGATGCACAAAGACATCTGGAAGGTGCTGTTCAAGGCCGTCGAGGTACCTCCTCCCATTACCGAGGATCGCGGACTCAGCGCAAAGTGCCCCGCCAAAGCTCTCTATATTTTACAAGATGCTCCTTTCCCCAGTATATTCATGGGAGGAATCTAAGCCCCCACACCAATTTAACAGGACTGGGTGGCGACGGCGGAGCAGATCGACTGTCCAGCTCCACTACCTGAAGATCCAGCAACGACTCTCCTAACGGAGATGCTGTTTCTGGCGCCCTATGAGGTGCCGGAGAAGAAGGCCATGGGGACCAGGAAAGGTCTCCGGTGCAAGGTTGTATCGGACTCATCGTCCGAAGACACCAAGGCGCGCTCCTCCAACAAAAATGAGGAGGAGGAAGAGGAAAGACCTCCCCCCAACCGGGAGGAGAAGAAAAGGAAGGCCGCCCCGTCTGGGGAGGCCGAAGGGTCCAAGAAGGGAAGGACCCTCCCTCCGGACCATTCCACAATAGCCGCCTACAACGACGAGGAGTGGTTGCCCAGGGACAAGCCCCTGGCAAAGTCGTAAGTATCCGGACACTATAATACTTCCGGTATGTTTTGCTTTATTGCTTATTATCATGTTAAATATGACCATGCAGTCCGTCCAAAGCCCACATCGACGTATCCTCCTCGGATGGGTCTTTGGGTCAGTCGGCGATGAACAGTGATTCACTCCCGACGGTCACCACCCTTGGCCCGCGGACGACACCGAAGTGTTGTCTCAGAGGATACCGGACCCGGGGGAGACGGTTCTGGTGACGCCCCAAGGCGAAATCCCTGACGCCGGGCACATGGGGAGGGGGGGGGGAGACCCCCATGGATTCTGATGACGGGGGCCGTAGCAAGTTTGGCCCCCAGCCGGATACTGCGCCGGAACCTCCAGTGGTTCCGGATTCAGGCAGGCAACCCCTCACTAAGGGGGGCGAGCCGTCTGTCCGATGACCTCTGTCCATCCAGAGGCATCGGACAACTTGCTGGAAGCGCTCCCCGACGCTTCCATTGACGAAGAGCACCGCACCATCATGAGTGCGGTGATCGAGAAGGTTCAGTCCGCCAAAAGAGGATTGACCGAAGCCTACGCCAGTCTCCTAACAGGCTTTGATGTAAGTAATCAAATTATAAGAAAATATCGCAGTATAAACAATAGCCCCTGATGCTATGTTTGGTGTTCGAAAAGAAAGGCTGAACAGGGGATCAAATATCGTCCACAGGAGTCTAATAAGAATATGTCTATGTGAATAAGCAGGCGTCGCTGCTGTCATTGTCGCTCAGATGCTGGAGGTCTCAGATCAAGGGGACTGAAGCGGTCTAAGGAAGATCTCGGCCTCACTAAGAGGCAGCTCGAAGAGAACAAAGGTAAGTAATATCCTGTCTGTATATTGATAAAGAAAAAATGGTTTTAGATCATAGAATCATTATGAACTTTAATAGGGGCCACGACCGAAGTGGCGGCCCTGAAGAAGGCGCTGTCCGAGGCTGAAGACAAAGCGGCCAAGGAGCGCATCGAGCGCGAGAAGCAAGAGGCCCGAGTCGGCGAGGTCCAGCAAGAGGTCCAGGATTTCATCAAGAAATACGAGACTTTGGAGCGTGACTCTAAGACGCAGGAGTCCGGGCTTGCGAAGGCCCTCCAGAGTGCACAAGATGCCAAGGCCGAAGCCCAAAAGGCCCTCCAGAAGATTCAGGCGGTCAAGAAGATAGCGGCGGGTAAGGCATTCATTATGCAAAGCAAGCACGTGAAGGAGACTTTCCTTTTACTTACCCGAATTTGGAGCTCTCCAGGAGCGTTCGCAGATCTGCCGCGCAGCATATCGGATGCCGCGGAGTTCTACCGGGCCGAAGAAGGGAGCTCGACGGAGAAGTTGTTTTGGTCTCAATATACTGGGACCGAACATCCGATGCCCTTGAGCGACCAGCTGAAGCAACCGGTCGAACTTCACAAGGCGGCCAAACTGGCCATGAAGGATCTCATAGTCCGGATGTGGCCTGGCGAGCCCCTGCCCAGCAGCTACTTCGGCCTGGTAAAGCGGATTGTGAATGCCTGCCCGCGGCTTGAAGTCATAAAGAGGCCAGTCTGCATTTAAGGTGCACGCAGGGCCTTTGCCCGTGCGAAAGTGCACTGGGCGAAGATGGATGCCGAGAAGCTGGTGACGGAGGGGCCGCCGGAAGGCAATGAGCATTGCCACCCCGAAAAGTATTATGACAGTGTCTTGAAGGGTGCCCGCCTTGTGGCGGAGGAATGTGCTAAGGATGTAATATTTGAATGAATGTACTCATGTGATCCTGTAATATGAAAACGAGTTCATGTGCGTTATATAACGCTTGTTGATTTAAAATATTACCTTCTGTGCGGCCGTTTATAAAATATGAGAGTTGGCCAGTCGTCAGCTTCTGCCCCCATGTAACTAATAATGGGGTGTTCGGGATAAATCTAAACACTCTTTATCCAAATGTTTGGTCCTTTAAGGAGGTGTTTAGCGCAGCAAAGAAGGCAATCGGACTATACGGCTTTATCACTCTCACTTAGCTATAGAAGTCTACAATTTTAAATTTTGGCGAAGCC
Organism: Aegilops speltoides; assembly: GCA_021437245.1. Taxonomy (NCBI): domain Eukaryota; kingdom Viridiplantae; phylum Streptophyta; class Magnoliopsida; order Poales; family Poaceae; genus Aegilops; species Aegilops speltoides. The sequence goes on from CM038141.1 coordinate 461,156,670, forward strand.
CCTAGTATTTGGAAGGCCGAAATTGGGGCGCTATACACGCCTAAATCGGACAAGGCCGATTCCTCGCCCGAAGCGGAAAAAATCTTTAAGGATTTGAGACCTCTCGAACAGCGACCAGCTCTCGATGCATCATGACACTCAGTTTTCGGCTTTCTCTACTGAGGTGTTCGTCCGAAAGAACCGGGACACAATCGCAGTAGTTCTCCCTGTGCTACCTTAGCCGATATAACGGAACGTAAGGCACCAAAACATGGAAGCCGGGCAAACCCAACTATTGACCCAAGACATGATTCGGAGCTGATGCATATAATGCTATAAGTTCGGGGTGCCGCACTATCAAAAGTGTTCGGACTTTTCTTGCCGTGTTATGGGGTACACTGAAGCCCCTGGTGAGCTGGACGTACCAAAATGTATGCGTGCAATTTGTAATAAATAAGCAGTGAAGGAAAAGGATAAAGAAATGCAATAGTAAGCTGACGCTGTACATTATTTTCCATTGTTATTTGAATAATACGTCAAGGCGCATGTGTACAGGTGGTGCGATAAGCAAAGTAGGACTATTTGACATGTCCGTAACCAAGAGCGAGCTGCGTGTGGGTATGTAAAACAGGTATAGCGATCGATATCAGAGACCACCTGGGGATTTCCTTGTACGCCAAAGCTTCTTGTCTCCTTGGTGTTTCCATCCGATATGGGTCTGATGGACTATCGGAAGAGCCTCCCGAAAATAGGGACATGAAAAGAAAATGTGTGAAGATATACGGATCCTGGGGCGGTTGAGCCGCATTGTGGACCGTGTCGTAGCCGTGCCTCCGCCTATGCCCATGGTATTTTGAGTGCGTAATTATGTACGCGCGGCACAAATTTCGCCGCCTGGCTGGGACTAGGACGGAGGCCGAATTGCTAGGCGAGCTCTGGACGGGCCGGACGATCCAATTGCAGGGTACTTCGGACTCGTTTGACAGTGTCCGGGGGCTTTATCACCGAATTGGCGGTTTGCCTAAGAAGGCTACTTTATACTTCTGCTGCGAGGGCCGTAGTATGCTCCTCCGTACGAAGCGACCGTTCTATGTTTCCATTAACTGTTATAACCCTGCGAGGTCCTGGCATTTTGAGCTTGAGGTATGCATAATGCAGATACCGCATTGAATCTGCAATGCGGCTCGTCCGAAAGCAAAGGCGTGATAGCCATCGCGAAGGGGACGATATCAAGATTAACTCCTCGCCTTGAAGTTGTCCGGAGATCCAAGACCACTTTAGTATGATTGAGCCTGTGCAATGTGCCTCTACACTGCACGACACCTTTAAAGGTGGTTTTGGTGGGTTTGATCCTTGAGGGGTCGATGCCCATTTTGCGCACTGTATCCTGATAGAGTAGGTTCAGGCTGCTGCCACCGTCCATAAGGACTCGTGTGAGGTGAAATCCGTCAATGATGGGGTCAAGGATCAATGCGACAGAACCGCCATGGCGGATACTGGTAGGATGGTCCCTGCGATCGAAAGTGATCGGACAAGAAGACCATGGGTTGAACTATGGGGCGACTGGCTCCATTGCATAGACGTCCCTTAGTGCACGCTTCCGTTCTCGTTTGGGAATATGGGTTGCGTATATCATGTTCACCGTTTTCACATGGGGAGGAAATTTCTTCTGTCCTCCTGTGTTCGGCGGCCGGGGCTCCTCCTCGTCATTGCTGTGCAACCCCTTTTCCTTGTTTTCGGCATTCAACTTGCCGGCCTGTTTGAACACCCAACATTCTCTGTTGGTGTGGTTGGCTGGTTTATCGGGGGTGCCGTGAATTTGACACGAGCGATCGAGTATGCGGTCCAGACTGGACGGGCCTGGATTGTTTCTTTAGAATGGTTTTTTCCGCTGACCGGACTTAGAGCCACTGAATCCGGCATTGACTGTCGTGTCTTCGGTGTTGTCGCCATTGTTGCGATGCTTATGTCTGTTGCGTCGTGGCTTGCCGTTGCTATCTCTGGCATATGAAGTGCCAGGATTTCTTGATGTGCTGTTGCTACGAGCCAGCCAGCTGTCCTTGCCCGCACAAAAGCGGGTCATGAGTGTTGTGAGGGCTGCCATGGATTTCGGCTTCTCTTGGCCGAGGTGTCCGGCGAGCCAATCGTCGCGGATGTTGTGCTTAAAGGCCGCTAAGGCTTCGGCATATGGACAGTCGACAATTTGGTTCTTTTTAGTTAGGAACTGAGTCCAGGATTTCCTGGCTGACTCTCCGGGTTGTTGGGTTATGTGACTTAAGTCATCAGCATCCAGTGGTCGCACATAAGTGCCCTCGAAGTTGTCAAGGAATGCGTCTTCCAAGTTCTCCCAACTGCCAATGGAGTTTGCCGGCAGGCTATTCAGCCAATGCCGAGCCGGTCCTTTGAGTTTTAGTGGGAGGTACTTGATGGCATGTAGATCATCACCGCGGGCCATGTGAATGTGGAGGAGGAAATCTTCAATCCATACCGCGGGGTCTGTTGTACCATCATATGATTCAGTGTTCATGGGTTTAAACCCTTCTGGGAATTCATGATCCATTACTTCATCAGTGAAGCATAAGGGGTGTGCGGCGCCTCTATGCTGGGCTACATCACGGTGCAGTTCAAATGAGTCTGGTCTGTTGTATTCGGCTCGGTCTGATTTGCTTTTAGTATATCCGGCGTGACGGTCATCGTCACGCGTTGGGGCACGCCCCCGTGATCCATAGATCGATCTTGTATGTCCTGCTTTGTTTTCCAATACATCTCGCAGGTCCTGCATGTAGCCCCGGGCCTTCGTGTTTTTGCTTGTTTGGCGGCGGGGTGCGGGCTGGACTTCGGGCTGATACGCCGCTTTGTCTCGGCCACGAGGTGGCCGGTCATCCGCATCGTGCGCTGGTAGTGTAGGCTTTAATGCCTCCTCCTCGAGTTGAGGTAGCAACCTGCGCTTTGGGTAACTTTTGGTTGGGCGCTCGAGTCCGTATTCCTCGGCTGCCAGGACCTCAGTCCATCTATCAGTTAGTAGATCTTGATCAGCTTGAAGCTGCTGCTGCTTTTTTTCAGGCTTTTTGCTGTGGCTATAAGCCGGCGCTTGAAGCGCTCCTGCTTGACGGGATCCTCAGGCATGATGAATTCTTCGTCGCCAAGGCTCACTTCATCTTCAGAGAGGGGCATGTAATTGTCATCCTCTGATTCTCCATCCGTTGCCTGCTCCTTAGGGCTAGCTTGCCCATCCTCCCGCTCGGCCTGCTCGAAGCCTGGCTGGGCGGGATTGTTTTTGTCTTCGGCACCATCTGGATTGCTGTCGTCTCTTGTGCCGGTATTGCTACTTTTGCTTTGGCAGGGCTTAGAGCGGCGCCTATGACGCCGGTGCTTAGATTGCTTCTCAAGGGGATTATCATCCGTTGCCTCATCGCCATCGCTTTCTTTGGGAGTGTCCACCATATATATATATATATATCGTATGATGAGGTGGCTGTCCAGCGCCATGTGGGTGGTGGTTCATGTTCTTCTCCTGCATCGCCGTCCATACCGTCGAAGTCTTTGGAGTCGAAGTCAAGCATGTCGGTTAAGTCATCGACAGTGGCTATTAAGTGGGTGGTGGGTGGGGAATGAATTTCTTCGTCGCCCGCTTCCCACTCGAGCCAGACGTAGTTCGGCCAAGAGTCTCCTGACAGGGAGAGAGACTTTAATGAATTTAGCACGTCGCCCAAGGGCAAGTGCTGAAAGATATCCGCGGAGGTAAACTCCATGATCGGTGCCCAATCAGATTCGATAGGCACGGATGCACGCGGTTCAGAGCCTATGACCGGAGACGAGTCCGAGGGTCCGATGACACAGACCTCATTGGAGGCGAAGTCTGTGTTCGGCTCTAACGCCGCTGAGTGCGCGGCCTCCGTGGCGGGGTCCATCCGCCCGTCCTCGGATGGCACGACCTGTTCCGGATTAAGAGCCGGGGCATCCGCAGGTGTGATCTTCCGAACATCGTCCGATGGCAGATCTAGGCTATGCTCCTCGTGACTGTTCGGCACACCTGTCCTGGGCTCGAATTCGTCGAAGATCAAGTCTCCGCGGATGTCGGCGGTGTAGTTCAAGCTTCCAAACCTGACCTGATGGCCAGGGGCGTAGCTATCAATCTGCTCCGGATGGCCAAGCGAGTTGGCCCGCAGTACGAAGCCGCCAAATATGAAGATCTGTCCGGGAAGGAAAACCTCACCCTGGATCACATCGTTGCAGATGATTGAAGGAGCCATCGAGCCTTATCGTGACGGCACAACGGAACTCTCAATGAAAGCACCAATGTCGGTGTCAAAACCGGCGGATCTCGGGTAGGGGGTCCCGAACTGTGCTTCTAAGGCTAATGGTAACAGGAGGCGGGGGACACAATGTTTACCCAGGTTCGTGCCCTCTCGATGGAGGTAATACCCTAATTCCTGCTTAATTGATCTTGATGATATGAGTATTACAAGAGTTGATCTACCACGAGATTGTAGAGGCTAAATGATGTCTACTACACAACCTTCTTCTTGTAGACGTTGTTGGGCCTGCAAGTGCACAGGTTTGTAGGACAGTAGAAAATTTCCCTCAAGTGGATGACCTAAGGTTTATCAATCCGTGGGAGGCGTAGGATGAAGATGGTCTCTCTCAAACAACCCTGCAACCAAATAACAAAGAGTTTCTTGTGTCCCCAACACACACAATACAATGGTAAATTGTATAGGTGCACTAGTTTGACGAAGAGATGGTGATACAAGTGCAATATGGATAGTAGATAAAGGTTTTGGTAATCTGAAATAATAAAAACAGCAAGGTAACTAATGATAAAAGTGAGCGTAAACGGTATTGCAATGATAGGAAACAAGGCCTAGGGTTCATACTTTCACTAGTGCAAGTTCTCTCAACAATAATAACATAGATAGATCATATAACAATACCTCAACATGCAACGAAGAGTCACTCCAAAGCCACTAATAGTGGAGAACAAACAAAGAGATTATGGTAGGGTACGAAACCACCTCAAAGTTATTCTTTCATATCAATCTATTCAAGAGTTCATACTAGAATAACACCTTAAGACACAAATCAACCAAAACCCTAATGTCACCTAGATACTCCATTGTCACCTCAAGTATCCGTGGGCATGATTATATGATATGCATCACACAATCTTAGATTCATCTATTCAACCAACAGAAAGTACTTCAAAGAGTGCCCCAAAGTTTCTACCGAAGAGTCAAGACGAAAACGTGTGCCAACCCCTATGCACAGGTTCATGGGCCGAACCCGCAAGTTGGTCACCAAAACATATATCAAGTGGCACATGATATCCCATTGTCACCACAGATAAGCACGGCAAGACATACATCAAGTGTTCTCAAATCCTTAAAGACTCAATCCGATAAGATAACTTCAAGAGGAAAACTCAATTCATCACAAGAGAGTAGAGGGGGAGAAACATCATAAGATCCAACTATAATAGCAAAGCTCGCGATACATCAAGATCATGCCATAGAGAGAACACGAGAGAGAGAGAGAGAGATCAAACACATAGCTACTGGTACATACCCTCAGCCCCGAGGGTGAACTACTCCCACCTCGTCATGGAGAGCGCCGGGATGATGAAGATGGCCACCGGTGAGGGATCCCCCTCCGGCAGGGTGCCGGAACGGGCTCTCGAGAGGTTTTTGGTGGCTACAGAGGCTTGCGGCGGTGGAACTCCCAATCTATCTTCGTCTTTGATATTTTTAGGGTATATGGGAATATATAGGCGAAAGAAGTCGATCGGGGGAGCCTCAAGGGGCCCACGAGAGGGTAGGGCACGCAAAGGGGGGTGGGCGCGCGCCCCTATCTCGTGGCTTCCTCGATGCTCCCCTGGCTTGCACTCCAAGTTTCATGGGTCACGTTCGTTCCAAAAATCGCGCTGCCGAAGGTTTCATTCCATTTGGACTCCGTTTGATATTCAGTTTCTTCGAAATACTGAAATAGACAATAAAACAGCAATATGGGCTGGGCCTCCGGTTAATAGGTTAGTCCCAAAAGTAATATAAAAGTGTATAATAAAGCATGTAATCATTCAAAACAGATAATAAAATAGCATGAATGCTTCATAAATTATAGATACGTTGGAGACGTATCAGCATCCCCAAGCTTAATTCCCACTCGTCCTCGAGTAGGTAAATGATAAAAGAAAGAATTTATGAAGTGTGAATCCTAGCAGGTGCACAAGTTTGATCAATGATAATTTCAATCACCTTTTCTAGCATCATTATATGTCATAACAGTAGTTAATCTCATAGAACTTCTCACGATAAAGTAACAAGCAATTCACATGTCAAAGCATAGACCATAAACTTTTTTGAAAACTAGCAAACTTCATTCTCAGTCATCAAACAATTGCAATTCATCTTATTTTCAGGAATAGCGAACTCCACATACTCAACTATCATATAGTCTTCTACAATTGCTAACACTCACGCAATACTAATGGTTATGGAGTTTTAATCGGACACTGAGAAAGATATGGGCTTATAGTGTTGCCTCCCAATGTATTCACCTTTGGGTGATGTCAACAATAATAGTTCATGCTAACTTACATCCAATTGGATATATATATATATATATCAGGATCTTTCCAACACGAGGTGCTTGCCAAAGGATAAAATGAAAAAGGGAGAGGTGAAGATCACCTTGACTCTTGCATAAAAGTAAAAGACATAAAGTAAAAGATAGGCCCTTCACAGAGGGAAGCAGAGGTTGTCATGCGCTTTTAGGGTTGGATGCACAAAATCTTAGTGCGAATGAACGTCACTTTACATTGCCACTTGTATATGGACCTTTATTATGCAGTCCGTCGCTTTTATTGCTTCCATAACAAGATCATATAAAGCTATTTTCTTCACACCAAAAGATCATACATATTTAGAGAGCAATTTTTATTGCTTGCACCGATGACAACTTACTTGAAGGATCTTACTCAATCCATAGGTAGGTATGGTGGATTCTCATGGCAAAACTGGGTTTAAGGATATTTGGAAGCACAAGTAGTATCTCTACTTGGTGCAAGGGATTTTGGCTATCATGAGGGGGAAAGGCAAGCTCAACATGTTTGAATGATCCATGACAATATACTTTAACTGAGATGTGCGAAAACATAACCCATTACATTGTCTTCCTTGTCCAACATCAACTCTTTAGCATGTCATACTTAATGAGTGCTCCCAACTATAAAATATGTCTAGGATAGTATATTTACATGTGGAATCTCTCTTCCTTGAATATTCTTTCATGAATTGTTCAAATGACCAATACAATGCTTGCTAACCTTCAATAAATTTACAACCTCTACTTCTTAGATGTGAAGTCATTACTCCCCATGGGATAAGCAAATTAAACATATATAATTTCAGATTTATGACTTTCAACTCATTCAACCATTTACTCATAGGATATAAGTGAAGCACACGAGTAAAATGACAAACTACTCCAAAAAGATATAAGTGAAGATCAATGAGTAGCCAAATAATTATGTAACTATATGAACGCTCTCTCTCATTTAAGAATTTCAGATCTTGGTATTGTATTCAGACAGCAAGCAAAACAAAATAAAATGACATTGCAAGGATAGCACAACTCATGTGAAGAAGCAAAAACTTAGGCTTAACCGATACTAACCGATAGTTGTTGAACAAGAAAGGTGGGATGCCTACCGGGGCATCCCCAAGATTAGATGCTTGAGACTTCTTGGAATATTATCTTGGGGTGCCTTGGGAATCCCCAAGCTTGAACTTTTGTGTCTCCTTAATTCCTCTCATATCATGGTTTCTCTTTTTATCAAAAAGCTTCATCCACACCAAACTCAACAAGAACTCGTGAGATAGGTTAGTATAAACCAATGCAAAACCTTATCATTTTCTACTGTAAAAAAATCACTAAAATTATTATTCAACATTGCATACTAAATGCCTCTGCATATTTAATACTCCTATCCTCAAATAGAATCATTAAACAAGCAAACATATGCAAACAATGCAAACATAACAGCAATCTGTCAAAACAGTACAGTCTGTAAAGAATGCAAGATTCATCATACTTCCCTAACTCCAAAAATTATGAAATAAATTTACCACTGTATTAAATTTATCAGAGATCATTATGCAAAAAGTTTCATCATTATATCATTCTCTGACTTTTTTAGGGAATTTTTGCAACAGCGGTAAACTTTCTGTTTTCAAACAGCAACATGTATACTAGCAAAATAAGCATGGTAAAGGCTATCCTTGACATTTTTATTGAAACTAAAGATGCAAAACATTATTCTATAACAGCAAACAAATACTAACAAAATAAAATGACACTCCTAGCAAAACACATATCAAGTGGTGAATAAAAATATAGCTCCAAGTAAAGTTACCGATGAACAAAGACGAAAGAGGGGATGCCATCCGGGGCATCCCCAAGCTTAGGCTATTGGTTGTCCTTGAATATTACCTTGGGGTGCCTTGGGAATCCCTAAGCTTAGGATCCTTCCACTCCTTATTCCATAGTCCATCGAATCTTTACCCAAAACTTGAAAACTCCACAACACAAAACTCAACAGAAAACTCGTAAGCTCCGTTAGTATAAGAAAATAAAACCACCACTTAGGTACTGTAATGAACTCATTCTAAATTCATATTGGTGTAATATCTACTGTATTCCAACTTATCTATGGCTCATACCCTCCGATACTACTCATAGATTCATCAAAATAAGCAAACAACACAATGAAAACAGAATCTGTCAAAAACAGAACAGTCTGTAGTAATCTGTATCAAACGTATAGTTCTGGAACTCCAAAAATCCTACCAAATTAGGAAGACCTAAGAAATTTGTGTACCAATCCAAATCAAAAATAATCAGATCATAATAACATTTCTGTGAATTAACAAAACTAATTTACTGGGTGCAAAAGTTTCTGATTTTCAGCAGGATCAACACAACTATCACCATAAGCTATCCTAAAGGTCTTACTTGGCACTTTATTGAAACAAAAGCTATAAAATGATTACTACAGTAGCATAATCATGTGAACACACAAAAACAGTAAGGATAAATATTGGGTTGTCTCCCAACAAGCGCTTTTCTTTAATGCCTTTTTAGCTAGGCATGATGATGATGATGATGCTCACATAAAAGATAAGAATTGAAACATAACGGGAGCATCATGAAGCATATGACTAGCACATTTAAGCCTAACCCACTTCCTATGCATAGGGATTTTGTGAGCAAACAACTTATGGGAACAATAATCAACAAGCATAGGGAGGCAAAACAAGCATAAGTTCAAAACTTTAAGCACATAGAGAGGAAACTTGACATTATTGCAATTCCTACAAGCATATGTTCCTCCCCCATAATAATTTTCAGTAGCATCATGAATGAATTCAACAATATAACCAGCACCTAAAGCATTCTTTTTATGATCTACAAGCATAGAAAATTTACTACTCTCCACATAAGCAAAATTCTTCTCATGAATAGTAGTGGGAGCAAACTCAACAAAATAATTATCATGTGAGGCATAATCCAATTGAAAACTAAAATCATGATGACAAGTTTCATGGTTATCATTATTCTTAATAGCATACAATTCATCACAACAATCATCATAGATAGCAACTTTGTTCTCATAATCAATTGGAACCTCTTCCAAAATAGTGGAATCATCACTAAATAAAGTTGACACTCTTCCAAATCCACTTTCATGTTCATCACAATAAGATTCAACATCCGCCAAAATAGTGGGATCACTACTTCCTAAAGTTGACACTCTTCCAAACCCACTTTCATCAATATAATCATCATAAATAGGAGGGCATACTTTCATCATAATAAATATTCTCATCAAAACTTGGGGGACTAAAAATATCATATTCATCAAACATAGCTTCCCCAAGCTTGTGGCTTTGCATATCATTAGCATCATGGATATTCAAGGAATTCATACTAGCAGCATTGCAATCATGCTCATCATACAAAGATCTAGTACCAAACATTTTAATGCATTCTTCTTCTAGCAATTGAGCACAATTTCCTTTTCATCATACTTACGAAAGATATTAAAAAGATGAAGCGTATGAGACAAACTCAATTCCATTTTTTGGTAGTTTTCTTTTATAAACTAAACTAGTGATACAACAAGAAACAAAAAGATTCGATTGTAAGATCTAAAGATATACCTTCAAGCACTCATCTCCCCAGCAACGGCGCCAGAAAATAGCTTAGTTGACGGGGTGTGAGTGCCGCTTACCTAGCCTCCCCGGCAACGGCGCCAGAAAAGAGCTTGATGTCTACTACACAACCTTCTTCTTGTAGACGTTGTTGGGCCAGCAAGTGCACGGGTTTGTAGGACAGTAGCAAATTTCCCTCAAGTGGATGACCTAAGGTTTATCAATCCGTGGGAGGCGTAGGATGAAGATGGTCTCTCTCAAACAACCCTGCAACCAAATAACAAAGAGTCTCTTGTGTCCCCAACACACCCAATACAATGGTAAATTGTATAGGTGCACTAGTTCGGCGAAGAGATGGTGATACAAGTGCAATATGGATAGTAGATAAAGGTTTTTGTAATCTGAAATAATAAAAATAGCAATGTAACTAATGATAAAAGTGAGCGTAAACGGTATTGCAATGATAGGAAACAAGGCCTAGGATTCATACTTTCACTAGTGCAAGTTCTCTCAACAATAATAACATAGATAGATCATATAATAATCCCTCAACATGCAACAAAGAGTCACTCCAAAGTCACTAATAGCGGAGAACAAACGAAGAGATTATGGTAGGGTACGAAACCACCTCAAAGTTATTCTTTCGGATCAATCTATTCAAGAGTTCGTACTAGAATAACACCTTAAGACACAAATCAACAAAAACCCTAATGTCACCTAGATACTCCATTGTCACCTCAAGTATCCGTGGGCATGATTATACGATATGCATCACACAATCTCAGATTCATCTATTCAACCAACACAAAGTACTTCAGAGAGTGCCCCAAAGTTTCTACCGGAGAGTCAAGACGAAAACGTGTGCCAACCCCTATGCATAGGTTCATGGGTGGAACCTGCAAGTTGGTCACCAAAACATACATCAAGTGGCACATGATATCCCATTGTCACCACAGTTAAGCACGGCAAGACATACATCAAGTGTTCTCAAATCCTAAAAGACTCAATCCGATAAGATAACTTCAAGAGGAAAACTCAATTCATCACAAGAGAGTAGATGGGGAGAAACATCATAAGATCCAACTATAATAGCAAAACTCGCGATACATCAAGATCGTGCCATAGAGAGAACACGAGAGATAGAGATCAAACACATTGCTACTGGTACATACCCTCAGCCCCGAGGGTGAACTACTCCCTCCTCATCATGGAGAGCGCCGGGATGATGAAGATGGCCACCGGTGAGGGATCCCCCCTCCGGCAGGGTGCCGGAACGGGCTCCCGAGAGGTTTTTGGTGGCTACAGAGGCTTGCGGCGGCGGAACTCCCGATCTATCTTCGTCTTCGATGTTTTTAGGGTATATGGGAATATATAGGCGAAAGAAGTCGGTCGGGGGAGCCTCGAGGGGCCCACGAGAGGGTAGGGCGCGCCCAGGGGGGTGGGTGCGCCCCCTATCTCGTGGCTTCCTCGATGCTCCCCTGGCTTGCACTCCAAGTTTCCTGGGTCACGTTCATTCCAAAAATCGCGCTGCCGAAGGTTTCATTCCTTTTGGACTCCATTTGATATTCCTTTTCATCGAAATACTGAAATAGACAATAAAACAGCAATATGGGCTGGGCCTCCGGTTAATAGGTTCATCCCAAAAGTAATATAAAAGTGTATAATAAAGCCCGTAATCAGAGAACAGATAATAAAATAGCATGAATGCTTCATAAATTATAGATATGTTGGAGACGTATCACTAAACCCTAGAAGCTAGCCTATGATTATCATTGTTGTCATCCTACGGACTAAACCCTCTGGTTTATATATACACCGGAGGGGGCTAGGGTTACACAGAGTCGGTTACAGAGAAGGAGATCTACATATCCGGATTGCCAAGCTTGCCTTCCACGCAAAGGAGAGTCCCACCCGGACATGGGACGAAGTCTTCAATCTTGTATCTTCATAGTCCAACAGTCCGGCCAAAGTATATAGGCCGTCTGTCCGAGGACCCCCTAATCCAGGACTCCCTCATCGACCTCCCTGAGGGAGTCCGGGACTAGGGGGTGTCCGGGTAGCCGGACTATCATTATCCGCCGGACTCCAAGACTACGAAGATACAAGATTGAAGACTCCGTGCCGTGTCCGGATGGGACTTTCCTTGGCGTGGAAGGCAAGCTTGGCGATACGGATATGTAGATCTCCTACCATTGTAACCGACTCTGTGTAACCCTAGCCCTCTCCAGTGTCTATATAAACCGGAGGGCTTTAGTCCGTAGGACAACATACATTACAACAATCATACCATAGGCTAGCTTCTAGGGTTTAGCCTCCTTCATCTCGTGGTAGATCCACTCTTGTACTACCCATATCATCAATATTAATCAAGCAGGACGTAGGGTTTTACCTCCATCAAGAGGGCCCAAACCTGGGTAAAAACATCGTGTCCCTCGTCTCCTGTTACCATCTGCCTAGACGCGCAGTTCAGGACCCCCTACCCGAGATCCGCCGGTTTTGACACCGACATTGGTGCTTTCATTGAGAGTTCCTCTATGTCGTCACCGATAGGCTTGATGGCATCTTCAACCAACAACGCTGTCCAGGGTGAGACTTTTCTCCCCGACGTGTCTTCAGATTCGGCGGCTTCAAGATCGCAGCTAATTAAGCTTGGCCATCTGGAGCAAATCGAAAGCTACGCCCCTGGCCGTCAGGTTAGATTCGGAAGCCTAAACTTCACGGCCGATGTCCACGGAGACTTGATCTTCGATGGACACGAGCCACAGCCAAGCGCGCCGCACTGTTGCGATGGGCATGATCTAGCTCTGCCGCCGAGCGATTGCCTTGGTGGCGCGACACGAATCCGTTCCGCCATTAGTCCGAGCCGATCGCCTAAATCGAGGGCGGTGGATAAGCGCCGCCCTGGGGGCTTCAACATCCACGGCGATGGAGCCGAACACTAATCTTGTCCCCTACGAAACTCGTGATTCCGAGGCGCCGGACTCCTTGCCGGACTCCGAACCTCCCGCGCCCCTACCAATCAATTGGGATTGGGTGCCGGTTATGGAATTCACCGCCGCGGGCATCTTCCAACACTCGCCCTTTGGCGACATCCTAAATTCGCTAAAGCAGCTCTCGTTATCAGGAGAGTCTGGCGGACTATGGCGGGATGGCTGGGTGCAGACGACGAAGAAATTCGTAACCCACCCACCACCCACTTTGTAGCCACTTGCCGGCGACCTAACCGACATGCTAGACTATGACTCAAGACATCGACGGAATGGGCGGCGATGCCGAGACGAACAAGAAGCAGAGCCTATAAGGCACGGGAGGACCACCTCGTCACATGACATATATATGGTGGACACCCCAAAGGAGAGCGATAACGAGGACCAACGGGCCGCGACAGAAGATGACCCCGCCGATAAACGACCAAAAAGGCGGCGCAGACGCCGCCCTAAGTCCCGCCTCGACGACAACAACGCTCCAAAGGAGCCTGTAATACAGCAGGGCCCACAAATGGACGATGAACATGCAGATAAGCAACCGTCCGAACATGACGAGTCAGATAATCAGTCCAGGCCCGGCGAAAACGACAGTCCGGACGATCTCATGTCGGACACACCACCGGAGAGCAAGAACCTTCGGAAAAGACTCGTCAGCACTGCAAGAAGCCTGAAGAAGGAAAAACGGAGACTCAAAACAGCGGAAGACACACTCAGAATGAGATGGAGCAAAGTGCTCAAAACCGCAGATAAATACGACAATGGCCACCAATCAAAGAGCTACCCGAAGCGCAAGCTGCTACCAGAATTCGACGAGGAGGCCATAGAGCCTCCACCGTCAAAAAATAAAGAGGCCGCCTGGTTGGATAGACGGCCAGATGATAGGCCAAATTCTGAAAGCGGCGCCACACATAAACCAACTAATGAACCTGGAAAGACAGATGGCCCAGCCAGGTCCATCTACGGGCCAAAGAAGAGGGCCCCAGGAAGCAAGGCAACACGTCAAGTGTCCGAAGATAGTGGCACACCAAAATACGGGCGCCAGACACCCACTATGTTTCACCAATGAGGTCTTTGGAACATGCATTCCCAAAGAGGATTTAAACCCATAAACATAGAGGCCTATGATGGAACAGACCACGGAGTGCGGATAGAAGATTATATAATACATATACACATGGCCAGAGGAGATGATCCCCACGCCATAAAATACCTACCCCTCAAGCTCAAAGGGCCAGCCCGTCATTGGCTTAAAAGCCTCCCAGAAAACACCGTGGGAAGTTGGGAAGAGCTCGAGGATGCGTTTAGAGCAAATTTTCAAGGAACTTATGTCCGCCCTCCGGACGCAGATGATCTAAGTCATATAACTCAACAGTCCGGAGAGTCAGCGCGGAAATTCTGGAACATGTTTCTTACCAAAAAAAACCAAATAGTCGACTGTCCGGACGCCGAGGCCTTAGCAGCTTTCAAGCACAATGTCCGAGACGAATGGCTTGCCAGGCACCTCGGTCAAGAGAAACCGAGGACAATGTCCGCACTAACAAGCCTCATGACCCGCTTCTGCGCGGGAGAGGACAGCTGGCTAGCAAGATGCAACACCAGCGACCCAAGTACATCCGAGATAAGGGATGGAAACGGAAAATCACGACGCAGAAAAGAACAACGCCGAAATAAAGAGAAAAGCCCAAAGAGCATGGCAGTCAACGCCGGATTCAAACGCTCGCGGCCAAACAACAAAACAACGCCTCTTAAGGATGACAACGACGATCTGTCTAGCTTAAATAAGATTCTGGGTCGGATATGTCAAATCCACAGTACCCCCGGAAAGCCTGCAAACCATACCCATCGGGATTGTTGGGTTTTTAAACAGTCCGGCCGACTAAACGCCGAACACAAGGGGCTCGACGCGTCAAGCGAAGACGATAAACCCCACCATCAGAGCATCGGAAAACAAAAGACTTTCCCACAAGGGGTCAAAGCAGTAAACTCACTTCATGAGATAATACGGAAAAATAGTGCGGCACTTTATAAAAAGAGCTTCGCGCGGTCCAACCCAGCAGACCATAGAGATTGGATATGAAAACCAATCACTTTCGACCCACCAGAAGCGTTCGAAACGCGGGACGGACTCCCCTGATATTGAATCCCATAATAGACGGATTACAATTTACTAACGTCCTAATGGACGGAGGCAGCGACTTAAACCTGCTGTATTCAAACACAATCGGTAGGATGGGGATAGACCCTACCAAAATCCGACACAGCCGCACTTCCTTCAAAGGAGTGACGCCAGGCCCTTACGCCAAGTGCACAGGCTTCATATTACTAGAAGTCGTGTTCGGATCGCCGAACAATTTTCGACGCGAGAAATTAATTTTTCACATCGTCCCATTTGAAAGTGGATATCAAGCACTCTTGGGACGAAAGGCTTTTGTCCGCTTCAACGCCATACCGCATTACGCGTCTCTTACACTCAAGATGCCGGTCAGCGTGGCGTCATTTGATGCGAGGGTCACTTAAAGACCCGGACTCGGATAGACGAATCCGGCTTCAAGAAAGCTAGGGCTCCCTAGCCGCATACCTCTTCACAGGGGGCTACGCGCACAAACAACCGCGGGTTCATACAAACCCCGCTTTAATTATTTACATTTCTTCTTTTACACATATTTTTCGCACGAATTGTTTTCAAACTAAACGTTCCTCTCTTTCTACAGATGAACAACGTGCATACCCGTCCAGGATAACGGCGCAACGGAGAAACAGCGCAGACGTGCAAGAGGGACCCGTTAGAGGATTCTTTTCAGATTAAGACCTGCGTAAACCTTTTTTCTTGTCTCTTGCTGTTATTCTCCTTGGTTTCTTCCTATAGCCAAAGCGGAGCTTGACGTTTTAGCATCGGCGCGTCGAAGACCATGCCCGCACGGACACTAGGGGCTTAGGGCATCGTTCGCCCATTATTATAAAGACCGAACACCTTAGGGAGTGTTCGGCGCCTCGAGTTAGGCATTATATGCATCAGCTCGAATCATGTCTTTGGTCAAATGTTGGGTTTGCCCGGCTCCGTGTTTTGCTGCCCTACGTTCCGTATCGCCGGCTAATGCGGCACCAGAGAACTCTGCGATTGTGCCCCGATTCGGTTGGGCGAGCACCTCGAGAGAAAGCTGAAAACCGATCGTCATGATACAACGAGACTGGTCAACCACTCGATCGACTACCGGAATGTTTAGAATTTCGCTTTGACGAAGGACCGTTTCGGTCAGCACATACGCGCTCAATTGGAGAAGTGCGGTGCCACCAGGGGCTATATCGTAGCCCCACCCTCGAGCTCCACCGGCTAAGTGAAAGTGATAAAGCATTATAGTCCGGATTGCCTCGTTCGCTACGCTACCACCTCCTTAAACAGGACCGAGACGTCGGATTAAGTGTGAAAACGTGCTACTTTTGCAAACACCCCCGCACCCTGTGCGTGGGGGCTGAAGCCGAAGACTGCAATCTTTCAAGTTATACAAATGTACACGTAAACGGCCGCACAGGAGAAGTTTTACTACTTGGGACGCACAAGTATAAAAAGCAGTTATAGCATAATCATCATTTTACAAGCTAATACGTTCATTTGAACGTGACATTTTTCGAGCACTACGACTCTATTACACGAGCGCCACGCATAACTTCCCCGAAATAGTGCTCGGCGGGGAGCCGGCTTTCATCCGAACCCTGGGCGGCAACAGCGGTGGCATCCATCTCCGGACAATGCGCCTTCACACGGCAAGAGCCATCCGCGCGCCCTCGATGCAGGCCGACTGCTTCATCTCCTTTATATGCGGCACCGCTCCAAGGAATTGCTGCACTAAGCCGAAGTAGCTCGTGGCCTTAAGCCTCTCTGGCCAGACATGGGCCACGATGTCAGTCATGGCAAGTCCGGACAATCTATTTAGCTCGGCCCATTTGGCCAACCAGTCTGTCAACGAAAGTGAGCAATCCGGACTATGGAATTGAGACCAATATAGCTCTTCCGTCTTGTGATCCTTCTGGCTCCGGAAGTGCTCAACGGCATCAGCCGCACTTGCAGCTAAGTCCATATACGGATCCTCCGGACTCCACAGCCGCTCAAATTGAGCATACTTTTGATTCATAAACCGGCGACGTAGCAGAAAAGGCTTGCCAGCCACGATATCTCCGCCTCGCGCGATTCCTCCTTCATAGCCCGCAGACAGAGCGGGCATCCTTGGCCGGCGGTGGCCTTCTTCAGTCTTCCCACTCCGATAAGCGCTCCTTTTCAAGAGCCTCATTGCGGTCGGCAAGCATCTTTTACTTTCATGGCCAATTCGGCCACCTACGCCTCGCTTAGGCGGGCGCAGCCCTTCGACTTTCAACTCCTCGGCCGCCCTCGAGGCAGCCGCGTCACTCCTTCGGGCTTGCTCCTTAGCTCGAGCAAGTTCGCCCAAGGCTCTCCACAGCAGCACCGTCGTATAACAGCATATAATTTATCGAGGAGGGCTTTGACCCCCTTAATAAAGCGACTGCGGAGAACTCATTTACCTTGCGACTCGTCAAGTCGCCGGTTGACAAGTGCGATGTCCGCATCCGCCACGTCAAGATGCCGCATCAACTCAGCAACCCCATTAGTCCGGCTAGCCCTCGGACTATCCGCCACCTGCATAGGAACGGCGGCATTCATTACTTGCGATTTTGATCCTCGGCATGCTGTCGTTTCCGACAACCTACCGAGTCCCAGGGGCTACTATCTATACAGGGTGCATTTTTATGTGCAAAACTGTTAAAAGACAAAAGGGTGCGTCATTCTCGCGTACCTCAAATCCCGCCAGCAAACCCATGGCGGCATTGCGCAATCCGCTCTCGGCGGACGAAATCCTTCCAATCACCATACGCATCAACGCACGGTGATTTTCTGAAATGGACGCCCTCTCAAGCAGATTCTTGATTCTCGGCGGATACTAGTGGGTGCCGAACTCTCGCCCCTCCGGACTCGGGATACCCTCCGTGGCGATACTTGAGCTCACCGCCTTATCTGACGGCGTTGCAGACGGAGGCGTTTCACTCTCCATCATCTCCGGAAGAAGGTCCCCCGAAGATGAACTCATCTGAGAAGGCTGCAGATCCAAACTGCAATATAAATATTTCGGTTACCCACAGAAGTACAAATGAAGGTATTTCCTTACTAATTAACTCCCTTTTTCATACTCACGGCTCGCTGGAGGGATGATCCTTTGGTGATGATTGTACGTCCGGATTCTCTCCGGACGCCGGACCCCCCGGTGAAGATCTCTTCCCACGCTTAGGGGCTTTGGCCTCCGGATCTTCGGAGGCGGTCTTCTTCTCCCCCTAGAGGGAGGGGTTTTTGATTCCCCCCTCTTCAGATGCCCCTTTGGGAGAAATATTAGCTCCTCTATTTTCCCCTTCGCTCCCTTCTGTGGGTGCGACCTCCAACATTTTGACCAGCACGGGCTCCAGTGCGGTCTCTGGGAGGGGGGCCGGACACCTTATCAGCCTTGATCGAGCCACCCATTCCGGTGAAGAGTAATGGGTCAGGAGGCGAACTCTAGAAAGGCATATAAACAGAATGTCCGGACTCTGAGCTATTTACCTGAGTATCCGGGCGATTGCGGCTTAGGCTTGCGTCCTCGGCTAATTCCGGACACGCCACCTGCGGTCCGAAGAACAACTTGTACATCTCCACGGGTGTCGCACCCATAAAGTGTTGGAGAATCCGAGGTCCCTGCGGGTTGAACTCCCATAGACGGAGAGGACGGCGTTTGCAGGGCAGAAGATGCCTGATTAGCATAACCTGCATCACCACGATCAGGTTGATCTCCCTTGCTTGGAGGTCTCGAATCCGGCCCTGCGGTGAGGGCACGTCTTCGGACGGCCCCCAATTGAGCCCTTGGTTGACCCACGACATCAGTTGGCGTGGAGGTCCCGGGCGGAATGAAGGCGGCGGCTTTTGCCTGCTTCCCTTCGGAGCGGTGATATAGAACCACTCCTGCTGCCGCAGTCCGAGTTCCTCTTGGAAGGAACCCTCGGGCCACGGGGCATCGGCCTTTTGCTTATGGTCGCCCGCGCAAGACTCGCTTGACGCCCCGATCATCTTCGGCTCTACCTTGAAGGTCTTCAGTCACAGGCCGAAGTGGGAAGTGACGCGGAGGAAAGCTTCGCAGACGATAATGAATGCGGAGATGTGAAGGATGGACTCCGGAGCCAAGTCGTGAAAGTCCAGCCCATAGTAGAACATGAGTCCTCTCACGAAGGGGTCCGTCGGAAGCCTAAACCCGGCAGAGGTGGGATCTGAAGACAACGAACTCACGGGCTCGGGCGGGACGCCTGCCCTTGGGCGGGCAACCTGTGCGAAACCTCGTAGGCCAGGTACTTGGCCTCACGTAGCTTCAATATGTCCTCCTCCGTGACGGAGGAGGGCATCCACCGGCCCTGGAGGTCGGAGCCGGACATGATTAAAAATCCGAAGCGCTCGAATCTGAGGCTCTGGGTGTTGGAACTAGGAGCGAGGAGGAGATTCGATGCGAGATTGAAGAACAAGAACGAGCCTTGGTCCTCTTATAAAGGGGAAAAATACCAAGAGCCGTCTCCGTGACCGTTTGGGATTCACCTTCGATAGAGGAGGCGTGGCGACGGGAACGGTTGGGTTACCCACACACGTATTGATGAGAATCCCGGAATAAGGGGAACACGATCTCTGCTTCGATAAGACGTGCCAAGAAACCGCCGCTAAGCGTCTTTGAGGTGGTATAGTAAAAAATGATTCAAACAGTGGCTTGGTAGCGGTGTGATGTCTTGCCGCATAATACGTCAGCAGATTGAACTGGTGTACATTTTATTCTCTCTACGGTGGAATGTGGAATTTATTTTGCAGAGCCGGACACTATCCTGGTGTTCAAGATCTTCTCTGGATTATTCAAGGGAGGAAACCGCCTTGCAATGCCGGACATTATGCGCGCCAGACTAATCGTCATTGAAGCCTGGTTCAGGGGCTAATGAGGGAGTCCTGGACTAGGGGGTGTCCGGACAGCCGGACTATCATTATCCGCCGGACTCCAAGACTACGAAGATACAAGATTGAAGACTCCGTCCCGTGTCCGGATGGGACTTTCCTTGGCGTGGAAGGCAAGCTTGGCGATATGGATATGTAGATCTCCTACCATTGTAACCGACTCTGTGTAACCCTAGCCCTCTCCGGTGTCTATATAAACCGGAGGGCTTTAGTCCGTAGGACAACATACATTACAACAATCATCCATAGGCTAGCTTCTAGGGTTTAGCCTCCTTGATCTCGTGGTAGATCCACTCTTGTACTACCCATATCATCAATATTAATCAAGCAGGACGTAGGGTTTTACCTCCATCAAGAGGGCCCGAACCTGGGTAAAAACATCGTGTCCCTCGTCTCCTGTTACCATCCGCCTAGACGCGCAGTTCGGGACCCCCTACCCGAGATCCGCCGGTTTTGACACCGACACTCCCCCTCGCCCATCGCCACCCCCGCTGCTGGCTCGGCTGCCCCCGTTGGCTCGCCCCCCGCCTCGCCCGCCGCCGCGGGCCCTGCTGCACCGCCTCTCGGTGTGACAACCCATGATCAAGTCGGTGTGCTCCGGCCGAGCACGCGCTACTCCTCCGACGAGTATGTGTGCGCTGCCTCGACTTCGATGTCGTCACCCATCCCCACCTCCGATCGCGCTGCCCTTCGGGATCCCCACTGGCTCGCAGCGATGCAGGAGGAGTTCGACACCCTGCAGCGCAACCGCACGTGGAATCTTGTTCCGTGACCCCCTCGTGCCAATGTCATTACTGGAGAGTGGGTGTTCCGCCACAAGATCCGCCCGGACGGTTGTCTCGAGCGCTACAAGGCTTGGTGGGTGGTTCGTGGATTTCGGCAGCGCGTGGGCATGGACTTCACCGGCACTTTCGCTCCGGTTGTGAAACCGGGCACGATCCGCACCATGCTTCAGTTGGCGGTCTCGCGAGCCTAGCCTGTGCATCAGTTGGATGTATCCAACACCTTCTTGCACGGTGATCTTGCCGAGCAGGTGTTTTGTGAGCAGCCCACTGGTTTTGTCGACGCCGAGCATCCAGACTTCATGTGATTGCTCTCTCGTTCTCTTTACGGGTTGAAGCAGGTACCACATAGCCTTCCTAGTCTCTGGGCTTTCAGTCCACTCGCTCTGATGCCTCACTCTTTGTGTATCATCAGGGCACTGACACTACATATCTGCTGCTCTACATCGATGACATCGTCCTCACGGTGTCCCCCCCCCCCGAGCTCCTCCAGCGGCTGATGACTCGTCTTCATGATGTGTTCGCCCTCAAGGACTTGGGGCCTCTGCACTACTTCCTCGGCATCGAGGTTATCCGTCGGGCTGACGACTTCTTTCTACATCAGCATAAGTACGCCCACGAGCTTCTGGAGCGTGCCCGTATGCTTAACTGCAAGCCGGCGCCCACCCCCGTCAACACGAAGGCGAAGGTCTCTGCTCTGGAGGGGTCTCTCGCGTCTGATGCATCGTTCTATCGCTCCATTGTCCGTGCTTTATAGTACCTGAAGCTGACCCGACCTAACCCGCAATACGATGTTAGCAGGTGTGCCTCCACATGCACTCACCGCGTGACTCTCATTGGACCTTGGTGAAGCGTATTCTCCGTTACATACGCGGCACCATGTCCTTGGGACTCACCCTGACGGCCTCCGCCTCCACCGACCTCGTCGCCTACTCGGATGCCGACTAGGTAGGCTGCCCTGACACCCGGCGCTCTACGTCCGGCTATTGCGTCTACCTTGGGCCCTCGTTGATCTCTTGGTCATCGAAGCGACAGCCCACGGTCTCCTGTTCCAGCGCTGAGGCAGAGTATCGGGCCGTGGCTAATGCCATGGCCGAATGCTCTTGGCTCCCTCCGCTGCTCCAGGAGTTGCTTTGTGTTGTTCACAACGCCACTCTTGTCTACTGCGATAACGTCAGCGCGGTCTACCTCTCCGCCAACCCGGTGCACCATCGACGTACGAAGCATATTGAGCTCGATATTCACTTTGTATGCGAGCAGGTTGCCCTTGGCTGTGTTCGGGTTCTCCACGTTCCGACGTCACAACAGTTTGCTAACGTGATGACTAAGGGATTGCCTACTCCCGTCTTCGGTCCAGTCGCTATGTCTCCGGCGACGCTTCGACTGGGGGGGGGGGGGGTGTTGAGTATATATTTGTGTTGCATGTATTTCGTATATTGTGGCCCACCTCCTAGTTGTGTATAGTTGAGGTTGAGGCCCTGCCTGTACTTATATATACGTGCACCGGCACCCCATCAATACAACGATTATTGTATTGCCAAACCATCCTTCTACAAGTTGAATTCCTGGATAGATAGATATATGGATATATAGGTTGCTGTTGAGATTGGTCATGTGTTGGGAGCGTGCGCTTTGATCTCAAGGTTAATCATGCTAGCAAGCAAGCAATGTCCATTGCATTTGTCACGTGAGTGGGGCCACGTGCATGTGTGTTCCTGCTTGTCATTGAAGCTTGAACTGAAGTGTCAGCGAGAGAGGTTACAGTACTATAGCTACTAACTGATGAGAGATGAAAAGAGGTCGCTATGAATATGGTTAAGGGATGAGAAGATGAAGACAAGGGAGGATTGGCAGTGCCTTTGCCTTTTCATTCACGCACGGGCACGGGACCCCCTACCCCTATCCACACTCCACAGCCCCTCTACCTTCCCTTGCCCACTCTACTTCCTATCTATCCTGCCATGCTCGTGCTCGCAGACACTCACTCACTCCAAGCTCATGATGCTGAAACTTATGTAGATATGTATGGGCATTGATGTGTGTAGCTCCAAACTAACTCTATGTGCTGCATCTGTGTGTGTGTGTGTGCGCGCGCGCGCGCTAGCTCTTTTTTTTTTGAAATTGTGTGTGTGCTAGCTCGGAAAAGAATACACTGAGCACAGCACGAACAGCATTTACCATTTTAATTTAGACACACAGCAGATGATCTATCAGCAGCACAAATCATGTACACATGCCCTGCCCTGCACTGCATGCTACTCCTATATCACATGTGTGTGAGTGTGAGCCGAGGTGTCACACCCCATACCTGATGGTTTGCAGGTCACATCCCATACCTGATGATTTGCACTGATCATCTGCCGATGATGCTGTTGTTTGAGTCCGGTTTGTCATGTCACATGAAACCAATGCATATGCAGTGCAACAGCAACACAGGTAGGTAGGTTTAGCTTGGCTTAGGTAGCTGGTTTTAGGTAGGTACTACGTACAAAGCTCCTCCATTAATCACAAGCCTTCTCTTTCTAGGTAGTAGCAGGGACTTCACTGTAGCATGGTCAATGTCCTGCGTGCACAAGCAAACGATTCTCCAGCACAGTACGCATGCATGCATGCACGCCCACCCTCGGCCAAAACCTATGGTATGCTGGCTGCGTTGCATTGCATTATTTCCAACCTCTCCTCTCACATTATCGTGTCTCTAGCGCCACATCGTGCATGCATGTGAGGGCCATGTCATGGTATATATGCTCATCGATCTCGCCTCTGTCCCTGTCCGGCCTGTGAGACAAATGGCTGGCTGGCTGGCCGGCCGGCCGGCCGGCGTACGCTGGACGGATCAATCATCCATCCAGCCTCCCTGTGCCGTGGCCGTGAGGGCAATGCATCCCTGCTGCCTTCTAGCTGCTCCCTACCAGCTCGGCACTGGGCCATGGCCGTCGGTCACCGAGCAATCTGGACTGTTGGTCATCGAACGGACGGCCCGGATAGGCTGGGGCCGTTCCTTGAAGACCTGTGTAGGAGAGGAAACCCATGATCCTCCTACATATACAACCTATCTAGCCTCTTGTTTGTTGCTACTCATCTTTGACACATGGCATTCTTTTTGGCTAGTGAGGCAAAATCATTGACGATCAGTCAGGGGCGGAGCCAGGATTTGGACATGGTTGGATCCTGCCACCACACAAGGATTCAGTGATGAAGTGCCATATTTTGGTCATCTGCTCCAGTGCACCGGCCACAACGACAAGTGCTGCTGCCGCATGCCATTTTTTTTTTTCAGGACAATGGCAAACTCAGAAACATATGCAGTAGTTAAAGATTGTCGCAGGAATGAAGAAAACACATTATTACAGCCAAGGGAAAAAGATTGCTTCAGAACTTAACAATGAAGCAAAGAACTAAACACAACAGATGAACTCCATGCTGCACAGAGTGGAATGTTACAGGCTGTGCCTGTGATCGATGTCCATACACATGAAGGCCTCATTTTGTTACTGGCTGCTCAATCCTCGTTCATGACATCTGGTTGCCAGTTTCCAGCTTGCATGGGCTTGTCGTGGGAGAGTGATCTGCGATGATCTTCCTCTCCGGTTCGAACAGATCTCGGTTAGCACCATTCAGCTGAGACTGCAAAATGGCGGTCTGCGTCTCCTGGATGCCGAGGGAGTAGTTCTTAAGATGCTGCCGGCGTCAAACGCCCCGCCTGATGCTGCCG
Organism: Aegilops speltoides; assembly: GCA_021437245.1. Classification (NCBI taxonomy): domain Eukaryota; kingdom Viridiplantae; phylum Streptophyta; class Magnoliopsida; order Poales; family Poaceae; genus Aegilops; species Aegilops speltoides. The sequence goes on from CM038141.1 coordinate 461,181,362, forward strand.
TGGCCGGATTCGAGCACGTCCGGGCGGGCGCGCAGCCGCGACGCCGACGCGGCCAGACGAGCAGATATTACCAGTGGGGAGCGCATTGGTGAGCGGCGAGCTCGTCGTGCTCCCGCCGCCTTCTCCTCCACCACCCCCGAGCTGCCGCTCCCGCCGGAGAAAATCAGCGTCCCAGATCCGGGGCGTCGGTGCCCGAGCGGCCGCGGCTGATTGCTTCCGCTGCTCGGTCGGCTTCCGACGACGCCATTGCCACTCGCTCACCATCAGTGCCACCTCCTCACTGCCCAAGCAGGCATGCAAGAACGCGGCCGAGCTAGCTAGCAAGACGAGCTGGAGAGAAGCAAGCACGCACACGCGAGCCCCTGGGGGGTGGGGGTGGCGGTGGGGGTTGAAGTGAGCTGTCATGGACAAGCCACCGGGGGGTGGGGGTTGAAGTGAGCTGGGAGGAAAGGAATAGAAGAAGAAGGAAGGAGGGTGGGTGGCGTTGAATCAGGAGCCGATTTATATTAATTTACAAGTAAACACTGAGCTGTAATTTTTATCTTTCTGTGAACCATGATCAAGGTATTTTGATTTTGTTTTGCGATTAAAAATATATTTTATTTACCTGCCTTTTACATTTTGATTTTGTTAAAAGTTAAAGCATATTTTATTTCCTTCCCTTTTCTATTTTGATTTTGTTAGTGTATTTAAAAAGTTTCTTTATTTCCTTTCCTTTTCTGGTTTGATTCAGTTTTATATACTCAATTAAAAAGAGGATCTTGCTAGGTTCGGTTGTCATAGCCGTTTCGAAATCCACCAAGCGTTATAGTTCGCCGCATGCACTTCCATCAACCACTATATAATTTCCTACCGAATGCGTCATCTAGATCTCGTTCGTTTTGGAGGATTTTCATAGAAAAAACATAGGAACAAGGTTTCCATGAGAAAAAAAATTATATATGCATTTGGTTTGTGCATACAAGAATTTTGTAGGAATACTATTCATCTCCTTTGTTTCTAAAGGAAACTACACATTCATTCAAATCATATTTTTCTACTACGTAGGAACGAGACCAGACAATTCCTGAGGATGACAAGGTTATCTTATCAAAATTTTAAACTACTCCTAGTTCCTACGTTTTGGATTCCTCCAAACAGAATGAGTCCCCCTACTTGTCATAATTGTGAGCACTGGAATTTGAACCGACGGATGGAGCATGCAGGCATGTGGGTATATGTGTAATCTTCGTATATACATTTGAATTCAGGCCTCCCTAGGCTTTTTTTCTAAATGATTTTGCCTTAATATAAGTTTCCTGATTTAGTTGTATAACCTGCAAAAAAACTTCATGATCTAGAAAGCTAGTACCTGCCACATTGGCTAAACAACCCGTGAACAAACATATGCATATCCAATTTGGGTGGGAGAGTGTTAGTCTTAATTTGCACAATCTAAAATTGTCCAAATGATATGGTTTTTGACAAAAGTGAAAGTTTTGGATTCTTTTCAAGGTATCCACGGGGTTGCATGATCCTTACTTCATGATAGGTATACCTGGCCCATCAGGATGATGGGTGCCACTATTTGAAATTGGCCGCACGGGGTTTATGCGACCGGCTTAGTTTAGTGGTTTGAGAATAGTATTATCAGTTTTTCCTTTAGGGAGTCTGTGACTTTGGTTTGGGGCGCCAAGGCGTTGCCCCAAGGAAGGAATAATGTTCTCCTCGTCTATCCCTGTTTTGTTGGTGTGTTTTTCGCCAGTGAAGGGCATGGGGAACTATCTCGCCGACAAGTCTCTTGGGACCCGGTTAGATTAGGTTTCCGGTGGATTCGTATGGATTCACCCGGCTTTTGTGGTCTACGTGGTCTTTGGAGTTTCTACAAGCCCTTATCGATGTTTTTTAGGGGCAGCAACAGATCGCGTCCGTCTTCATCTCATGTCCTGCATCAATGACTTCCCAACCTCTACTTCTACAAGCTCCTGGGTTTTAAAAAGTTTGCTCTGCCAAGGCAGAGGTCCGGAGGTGACATCGAGCTATGCTCATGGCCGGGTCACGGCGCCGCAGGTGGATGCGGAAGAAAGGGGTCCTCGGCATCCCAAAGATTTTGAATGTACTCCTATTTTATGTAAGGGTGTGTTTATAAGGACCCATGATTTTTAGTATATGACTTTAAGCCCTTTTTCAAGACAAAAAGGGTGGTGTTTTTGCAAAAGCACAATAGATGCAGGCAGGAGTCGGTCTACTAATTTTGGACGTGATGCTTATATAATGATCATTGCCTGGATATCATCATAATTATTCAATTTTCTATCAATTACCCAACAGTAATTTGTTTACCCTTGTGTGCTATTTTCTTGAGAGAAGCCACTTGTTAAATCTACGCCCCCGGTCTATTTTCTCATCATATATTTTCAGATCTATATTATCAAAAACCCAAAAATACATTGCTGAATTTTATTTGCCGTTATTCTATTTGCATATATCAATCTATCTATTTACCAATCTTTTACCCGAGAGGGATTGACAACCCCTCTTACGCGTCAGGTTGCAAGTATTTGTTCTTTGTGTGCAGGTACCATTTACATAGTGTTGCGTGGTTCTCCTACTGGTTCGATAACCTTGGTTTCATAACTGAGGGAAATACGTAACGTAGCTGTGTTGCATCATCCCTTCCTCTTTACGGAAATACCAACGTAGTTCAAGTGACATCAGTTGCATGTGTGGGACCACACGTGAGACATCACATTGTTTCCTGAAGTACCGCCGTAAAACCCCTCACCTTTCTCTCATGCTCATTCTCCCCTCTCTCCACTCTCGCCTCAGTGGTGACGAGCACAAGATCTGGACGGTGTGTAGTGACGACGAGCATCAGAGCAAAGATCTGGACGGTGAGTAGCGACGACGAGTATCAGAGCGAAAACGAGACGGCGAGCACATGTGTCGATCATCGACATCATCATCACACTGTCAGACATTCGTCAATGGTAGTAAACCCTCTGGCCTTGATGGCATCGAATTATACCATTCTTGCATTCAATTTACGCATGGCGCACTCGATTTGGGCATCAAATCTACCTCCCGTATTTGATTTGGGACTCGATTTAGGCATATCAGATTAGGGATTTGAGTGTCTCAAACGAGATTGAGTAGGATTTTCATTAGGGGGGTGGGGTATTAAATTGATCTTACATGCATCCATTCAAATCCAACCCAACAAGCAGTAGATTATAGCGGTGGCAAGCCTGGATGCGCTTGGAGTGACAATAGTATTGAGACTGGTAATCATCAACCTCCAAGGGTATTGTACGATAGCTTGGCTCTAGAGCTCCGACCACCATCTCCACCACTTCATCAACATTTCCAGCATCCTCCATCTCCACCATTTCCTCGGCATTGCCAGCATCCTCCATCTCCACCGCTTCAACATTGCCAGCATCCACTATCTCTCCAAGTGTAGTAGATTTTTTGCATACCTCCATTGATGTTTTTCGTATGTGGATTTACATTTTGTCCCTCCATTCACCTCATGTTCACATGTTCGATGCAAGTTGACAACGGTGCTTCGAGGAACTCCTGCGGGGGCAAGGAGATTATGGCGGACAAGAAAGGCGATGGTGGAGCTCAAAAGCACCGCCAAGAGGCCAAAGAACTACGACCATTTCCATGAGGATGCCTGCCCAAGCCACTTCTGCAAGGTCATCCTTGCACCCAAGCTAGAGTGACCGTCGATGCCATCTGAGTTCACCAAGCACTTGACCACCGTCCAGAGGAATTCATGTTGAGGATGAACAACGGTTGTGCCTAGAGGGTGAAGGTCTGAACAATCTACAATGGGCTGACGCTTGATAAGGGTTGGGGCCCCTTTGTCATTGCTTAGCAGATCAAGATTTTGTACCTCGTCACCTTCAAGTTGACGACTCCCAACACCCCGAAGGTGATTGTCTTCAACGACGACGGCGTCAAGGCGGTGATCAAGTGCAAGAGGCACGAGGAGGCATTTGCCATGGATCGTTAGGAAGTTATCTCTGCAACTTTAAGACTTTTGCGTAGGATGTTTAAGACTTTGCCACAACTGTTTGTCGTTTAATTACATGCGAGTGCGTGGTTAAGACTGGTTTATGGGTTTATGCTATGGATGTTTATCTCTCTGTTGTGTCTGTGGTGTGCTGATAACCTCACCACTCCAACAATAGGTTACTAGAGCACATGTGTTGCACGTAACCAAACACCAACATTGTGCATCTGCTTAGAACATTAGTACAACCAAACATCATGCGTGTTTCTGCTCATCTAGGCTAGAAGGATGCAGGCAAACAAACTATGAGTCGAACATGGTTTTGCCTACTTTCACTCAGCCTGATTGGGTCGGGACACAAATGCAAAATACACGCAGTCTACCAAATGCACCCTTATTGTGTGGGAATCAACTGAACCGAAGTAAAATTTAAGTTGCCTTTTAAATACCAAATGTGGAATGTATTCCAATTTCTCTTGTCGACTGAAAACATCCATGGTATACTATCTGCTTTGTGATTTATTAGGCTTGCCCATGTTCCAAGATTTTGAAGGAAATATGCCCTAGAGGCAATAATAAAGTTATCATTTATTTCCTCATATCATGATAAATGTTTATTATTCATGCTAGAATTGTATTAATCGGAAACATAATACATGTGTGAATATATAGACAAACATATAGTCACTAGTATGCCTCTACTTGACTAGCTCATTAATCAAAGATGGTTATGTTTCCTAACCATAGACATGTGTTTTCATTTGATTAAAGGGATCACATCATTAGGAGAATGATGTGATTGACAAGACCCATTCCGTTAGCCTAGCACTTGATCGTTTAGTATGTTGCTATTGCTTTCTTCATGAATTATACATATTCCTGTAACTATGAGATTATGCAACTCCCATTTACCGGAGGAACACTTTGGGTGCTACCAAACGTCACAACGAATCGGGTGATTATAAAGGAGTACTACAGTGTCTCCAAAGGTACATGTTGGGTTGGCGTATTTCAAGATTAGGTTTTGTCACTCCGATTGTCGGAGAGGTATCTCTGGGCCCTCTCGGTAATGCACATCACTATAAGCCTTGCAAGCAATGTGACTAATGAGTTAGTTGCGGGATGATGCATTACGTAAAGAGTAAAGAGACTTGCCGGTAACGAGATTGAACAAGGTATTGAGATACCGACGATCGGATATCGGGCAAGTAACATACCGATGACAAAGGGAACAACGTATGTTGTTATGCGGTTTGACCAATAAAGATCTTTGAGGGAGTCCTGGACTAGGGGGTGTCCGGACAGCCGGACTATCATTATCCGCCCGACTCCAAGACTACGAAGATACAAGATTGAAGACTCCGTCCCGTGTCCGGATGGGACTTTCCTTGGCGTGGAAGGCAAGCTTGGCGATACGGATATGTAGATCTCCTACCATTGTAACCGACTCGTGTAATTCCTAGCCTCCTCCGTGTCTATATAAACCGGAGGGCTTTAGTCCCAGAGGACAACATACATCACAACAATCATACCATAGGCTAGCTTCTAGGGTTTAGCCTCCTTGATCTCGTGGTAGATCTACTCTTGTACTACCCATATCATCAATATTAATCGAGCAGGACGTAGGGTTTTACCTCCATCGAGAGGGCCCGAACCTGGGTAAAAACATCGTGTCCCTCGTCCCTTGTTACTATCCGCCTAGATGCACAGTTCGGGACCCCCTACCCGAGATCCGCCGGTTTTGACACCGACATTGGTGCTTTCATTGAGAGTTCCTCTGTGTCGTCACCGATAGAGCGGATGCTTCCACCCGTCTTCAAAGACGGTGTTTTGGCCGAAGAGGCCTTGGCTGCCGGCCAAACTATCCGGCTTGGTGGTTTTCTTATGACCGCTTTGTCCGCCGCTCGACAATGACTTGGTCGTCGAAGCGATCTTCAGCGTCACCCTAAAGCTGCCGAACAGTTGGACCCAATAGAGCTCTCGTCGTTAACGAGCTCTTGATCGCATCGCCATACGGGAGTCGCCACGGACTACAACCAGATTGGGCTTAAACCGATCGAGAGAGATTAACTCTCCCGTGCCACCCACCACATTGCGGTGGTAGAGGAACAACACGGCAACTCTTTGCCTATGTTGAAAACAATTGTGTTCGGATTCCCGAACCCTCCATGCCGATTCCCGCGGAGGGACGGACTCCGCCGAGCATCGAGCTTAAAATCATGCATCGTTCGGACTCATTTGGATTGTGCCCAAGAAACCAAGCTTCCAAATTTGAAACCCTCGGCCTTTGAGCCCCAAGATGGGCAGGGATCCGGATTTTAGTCCACCCACCCGCCGGACATATGCGATCTATCTCTAATACGGCAAGAGCCCGCTGAAACAAAAGACATCACTATGGGCGCCGATTCTTCCGGTTATGGACAGGATAAAGGACTGCCGAGAGGAAAACGCAATATCAATCTTCTACAATAACTGCACGGACAAGGGAATACTAAACGCCATTGATCGTCGCAAAATTACGCGCTTCACCGATCTGGCATCCATAGTACGAAAGTACTGTGCGATGGAGAGCTTCCGGAAAACCGAAAATCAATTTTGGGATAATCCGGCCCCAAACCCAGTCCACAGTAAAAGGGCGCCTTACGCTCAGGCCCCACATGCAAAAACGAAAAAACAAAAACCCAATAAGGGAAACGAAACCGTACTGGAGGGATGGCTCAATGGACCCTGTAAACTTCATAGTGCAGAGGGAGCCGTCCCAACACATAGCCTTCGAGCATGTTGGATATTACGGCAGGTGGCCAAAAGTGGCGAGGAACTTCTAGCTTCGGGAAACCACTCCAACAATACCAGCACGGTATCAACAGTCTTCGAGACCTTCGCATCAAACAATATGCGAAAGCGAACCATCCGCGAACTCGCCGAAGTCTACCAAGTAGCAACAGCAAATCCATGGAGCGACACAGCTATTACCTTCAACGCCAGCGACGAACCTAAATTCCGAACAGCCCGAGCACCAGCTGCACTGGTGCTTAGTCCCATAGTGGACGGCTTTCGACTTACAAAAGTCCTCATGGATGGCGGCAGTGGATTAAACCTCATTTACGAGGAAACTCTGCGAAAAATGGAGATCGATTGGAGCCGTATTGAGCGAAGCAGCACAACCTTCAGAGGAATAATCCCTAGCCGGGAAGCACGCTGCACCGGAAAAATCACACTCGATGTGGTGTTCGGCTCGCCGGACAACTATAGATCCGAAGAAGTCACGTTTCAAGTGGCCCCGTTCAATAGCGGATATCATGCTATCTTAGGACGAGAGGCGTTCACAATTTTTCAAGCCGTGCCCCATTACGGGTACATGAAGCTCAAAATGCTTGGGCCCAGCGGAATAATCACTCTCGTTAGTGATCCGGACATAGCACTCCACGCCGAAAACAAGACAGCCGCACTAGCCCTCGAGGCACTATCCGAAGCCTTAGCGGCAGAAGAACTAACCGCGCTGCGCTCTACGGTGAACAGGGACGATGTGATACTCGATAAAAGATCCAAGTCCACCTCCTTCAAACCAGCAGATGAAATAATAAAATTCCAGGTCCATCCAAAAGACCCAACAAAGACGGCCTCCATCGGGGCACAATTGAACCCGATGTAGAGCGCCAAGATCGCTGTAATTCCTTCCGGAAAATTGGGACATTTTACCGGCATCCTTCGGATATGCCCGAATCCCACGCAGTTGGCAGAACACAGTCTAAACATCCTAAAAGGATTTAAGCCAGTCAAGCAGGCTCTTCGACGATTTTCTGAACCCAAAAGACAGGCAATGGGAGAGGAGCTAGCCAAACTACTAGAAGCCGGATTCATTAGAGATAGCAAACATCCGGACTGGCTGGCAAATCTGGTGATGGTACCAAAGAAGGATAAATCCTGGAGCCTTTGTGTCGATATTAAAGACCTCAATAAGGCTTGCCCAAAGGATCCCTTCCCTCTCCCTCGCATCGATCAAATCATCGATGCTACAGCAGGGCACGATTCATTGTGCTTCCTGGACGCATACTCTGGCTATCATCAAATCAAGATGGCGGAAGCAGACCAAGCCGCAACGGCATTTATCACTCCATATGGACCATTCTGCTTCAACACGATGCCCTTCGGACTCAAAAACGCCGGCGCAACATATCAGCGCATGATTCAAACATGTCTGGCCACCCAGATCGGCAAAACAGCCGAGAGATACGTGAGACGACGAGTCGTCCAAAACAAAACACGCCGAAACTCTAGTAGATGACTTGAGGCTCACATTCAAAACCTCGTGAGCATATGACATCAAGTGAATCCGGAAAAATGTGTTTTCGCGCATCACCGGAAAGCTGCTGGGCTTCATTGTATCCGTAGAGGAATTGAAGCAAACCGCTAAAATCCGAGCTCTGCAGCTTGGATATTACAAAAGACATCAAACAAATACAAAATTAACAGGATGCGTGGCAGCCTTAAGCCGCTTTATCTCCGCTTAGGAGAAAAGGCGCTGCCCTCTATCGCCTCCTCGCGCATCAACACTTTGAGTGGACGGATGCGCCACCGCCGACTCAAGAAATAAAGGCCATATTGGCAACAACCGTCTGGCTGCGCCCACTCTAGGCGAACCAATGCTGTTATACATTGCAGCAACACATCAAGTTGTAAGCGCGGTCCTCGTCGTCGAACGAGTGACAGAAGGGCATAAATTCCCTCTTCAAAAACCAGTGTATTATGTGTCCACTATGTTAACCCCCTGCAAATCCCGTTACCCGCACTATCAGAAGATAGCATATGCGGTGTTCATGGCGTCCCGAAAGCTCCGGCACTACTTCCAAGAGTGCTCGATAGCAGTGGCCTCTGAGGTACCACTCAATGACATTATCAATAACCGCGACACAACGGGCAGGATTGCAAAATGGGCCATGGAGCTCTTACCATTCGACATAACTTATAAACCTCGGCGAGCTATAAAGTCACAAGTTTTGGCTGACTTCGTCGCCGAATGGACCGAAGCCGAACTCCCTAAAGAGTACGGCGCATACTCCAACTGGACTATGCATTTCGACGGCTCCAAAATGTTGGCCGGACTGGGGGCTGGCGTTGTACTGACGTCCCCAACCGGAGATACAGTCCAGTATGTACTTCAAATAATGTAAACGGACTCCAACAATGCAGCCGAATACGAGGCCCTGTTACATGGTCTCCGGATGGCAGTCTCCATGGGCATTAAACGCCTAGAGGTGCGCGGGGATTCAAACCTTGCAATATCCCAAATAAATGGAGACTTTGACGCCAAGAATCCAAAAATGGCAGCATATCGCAACGCTGTCCTGAAAATGTCAGCTCGGTTTGAAGGACTGGAATTCCATCACATAGCTCGAGACAATAACCAAGCGGCCGACGATCGCACGCATCGGTGCAAAACGTGATGCCGCCCCTCCTAATATCTTTCCGAACGGCTCTTCAAGCCATCCGCATTACCATGGGAAGAGGAGCCCGTAGTGACAAACCGGAGAAAACCGCACCAACCGTGATTCGCAGACGACATAACACCTCAGCCCACGCCATAA